>CM063504.1:90776908-90779408 GCA_032207245.1 Pardosa pseudoannulata | reverse complement strand
AATTAATATACAAGTACAAAAATGAAATAAACATAATTTATTAAAACAAACAATAATACTTAAACAAATATACCCATATTAATTAGTTATATTGCCTTTTTTCCCACTTTTAATTCAGCAAACTCTTCAGTTTGTCATAATTTATCCAAAACAATCTATTTGCAATCAAGTTTAGGTTCCTAAGTCTTAATTGCACAATTTTCAATCACAATTCATATAAAATGCAATACGTTCAGGAGACACTGATTTTTAATAGCTACGTTTGACTTTTTTAAACACGTGCTGACGTGCATAGTAAAGGCTTGATAAGCTCGAGGCTCGATCGTATTTACACACATCGAAACTCGCGAACGTGGATGTTCAAGCCCGGGAACGCTCGTCCACACTTTAACAATCAACGATTCGGCATAATTTGGATGCCGAACGATGGCCGAATGCTTAGGGTGATGGCCTTCGGAACCGGAGTTCGTGGGTTCGAATCCCACTATGGCATGGATGTTCGTAGCCGTTCGGAATCGGCGTTAAGCAGTAGGTCCAGGTCTCATTAGCCCTCGTGTTGCAAAAAGTAGACCGTAGCACTCCAAACCAAACCATAATTTGGATATGTTCCGTAAATAATTATGAATATCACGTTTTTCTGTTAAATAAAAATTAAAAACCTAATTTTCGGGCCCCAAAACTTACGGGCCCTAGGCATGTACCTAGGTTGCTTTGGCCTTAGTCCGCCCCTTTATACACGCAGAACACTTACCAGTTCCGGCTCTAGTCACTACCCTCCCTAAAATATTTTTAATAGTGCATTATAATACTTTTCAAACTGATTAAAATCTGCGAACATTACCAGTTTTCACTGCAAGTGTTGAAAAACATTTTCAACCATGAAACATCTCTTCGTATTAAAATTGGTCACAGGAGTTTGACAAATTTAGCATTACTTCCATTGTGTATGTATGACAATAAATGCGGATAAAAGTTTGAACAAGATGACCTTAAAATCTAGAAGAATTATTTTGCTATTATAAAACGGTAGTTTATAAATTACTGATTATGTCACACTGGTTTCGAATTTGTCTTGCAAGGTATGAAATTTTGTGAAAGCAAAATAAAAGGATGTGCCCTAATTCCTTTCTCGTTAGATTTTTGTTTTCCTAGTTATTCAGACAGTTAATTTAAATTCGTCTGTTATTTCGTTTCTAGGGCTGCTACCATATTACAGTCGACATATGTCATTGGTGACTTCTACGTCATAATGACTTCAGAAATCGTCAAAGATGGGAATTCCGTACCATAAATTTCTCTCTCTGACATCATTATGACGTAGAAGTCACCAGTGACATATGTCGACTGTAATATGGTAGCAGCCTAAGTACTGGAGCTCAGTCGGCAAAAGCAGCGATCTCGTAAGTGGAGAGTTGCTGATTCGGAGATCGAGAAAGCCTAAGATCCGCCGTGCTCGTTAATGGTGACGTGGCACGTAAAATATGTTCGTGGTCTCCTCCAAGTTTTCAAACGATATCTTTAGCAGTCCTCTGCTTGCTCTTCGCTTCTAAATTACGAGGACCCACTTGAAATAAAACTTTCTATCACCCTAGCGATGCTCGCCAATCGGAAAGATGACCCCTTCACCTCGTTTCGCGTGGCCTCTGGCTCACGTGAATGGCTAGTCCAAGTGGCATTGGCAAAAGCAACAGATTTTATATTTGAAAGCTTTTACATGTGAAGGCTAAACGATAGCCGAATGGTAGGGCACTATCCTACGGTACTGGAATTCGTGTGTTCGAATCCTATTACTAACTATGGATGTTCGTAGCCTTTCGGAATCGATTTGAAGCAGTAGGTCCTGGGAGTTCACTCTGCATGTCGGTTCGAACGTTCGTTGTGACGTCACTTTGGCGTCAGCTTGCGGACATTATTCGATCAAACGATTTACTCGGGAATCGAACACGAACGTATTGGGTAGGAGCACACTACATTAATCGCTATACAATCTTAACGGCATATGTTATCACATTTTTAATCATGCACTTTCTACATAACTTTTTCTTCTGTGTGAAATTAGTACTTTTTTCTCCCATAAAATATATCGAAATTATAATAATATGGATGTTTTCCATAATGTTAACATTTCATAATTTCGAGTAAATTGAACTGAGAAATCTACAACTGAATATAAATTATAATTTAAAAATTTTACTTTCCTGTGATAGATTAAATACAGAAATGTTTTATAATAAGGTACATACTATATTTTCAACACTATAGTCAAATATGAAATATATTTAAAAACGTTAGCACAAGCAAGAGGTTTTGACTTGTACACCGTCCCTTTAATGCAATTTCCTGTTTTTAGGTAAGGACTTATATTGTATTTCCCTTTCACATGGCCGTCGAGGAAAGTACCGGATGTATAAACTGTAGGTGCTTAGAAATTCACCGAAAATTTAACACAAGGTTTGCGGGACGTGTCTTTTTGACCAATTTCGAATTTAATAAGGAAAAT
>CM063504.1:90759408-90771908 GCA_032207245.1 Pardosa pseudoannulata | reverse complement strand
AAATATTTTCATACCGCATATTACTTTTTTCCATAGTAGTCATTTCCCCCTTGGATCGCTGGAAAGCTCGAAGAAAAATTTTAATTTTAGATTTCCCGAACAAATTCTCCCAAACCCAGCAATTCTGATCATAAACTCCCTGACCTCATCTTTTGAGCGGAAAACTACAACGCGCCGACTCCACAAAGTTTTTTCCCCCTATTATAAGCTAAGCAGCCGATGGAGAGGAGGGAGGTGCAACTCCGTCGATCTTCGTGACATGAAGGAGGGGGGGACGAAATAGAAAAAAAAAGCGTCCAATCAGCTTGGTTCTACGTCACAGCCCCGACGCTTGCGCCTCCTTGCGATAGAAAGAACAGTTGACGACAAACCGTCGTTCATACAGCATCGCTACGATTACCTCCGCCACGGTTCGTGAACGGCGTTCGAAATATCTTCGGTGTGGCGTCGTCAAAAGAACCAAGATGATGGAGGGCCGGGAGAGGCCCCTTGCAAATGTCTCGTGCCTCTATCCGGAGATACTTGCACTCATATTCAGCTATCTGGACGTTCGGGACAAAGGCCGCGCCGCGCAAGTGTGCTCTGGATGGCGGGAAGCTGCCTACAACAAGTCCGTATGGCGAGGCGTGGAAGCGAAGCTACATCTCAGAAAATCCAACCCCGCTTTGTTTCAAAGTCTAGTACAGAGAGGAATTCGCAGGGTGCAAGTGTTAAGTCTTAGGAGATGCCTGCGAGATGTCGTCCAGGGTATTCCAAACATTGAAAGTTTAAATCTTACTGGGTGCTACAATCTTTCTGATGTTTGGTTGACACAGGCATTCATCCAAGACGTTAACAGTCTGACAGTGCTCAATCTCAGCATGTGTAAACAAATTACAGACACTAGTTTAATGAACATCTCCCAACATCTAAAAAACTTAGAAGTTCTAGATTTGGGAGGCTGCAGCAATATTAGTAACGTAGGACTTCTGTTAATAGCTGAAGGCCTTGGAAATCTCAAAAGTCTGAATCTCAGAAGTTGTTGCGTTTCAGATATTGGTATTTCACATCTGGCTGGACTATCTCATAATGGAACTGGAGGCACATTATCATTAGAGCATCTTAGCCTTCAGGACTGTTATAAAATAACTGACGATGGTTTGAGGCATCTTAGTGATGGACTGCATAATCTGAAAAGTCTGAACTTGAGCTTCTGTGCCAGTATAACTGACTCAGGTCTTAAACATTTAGCCCGAATGAGCTCTTTGAGGGAATTAAATCTTCGAAGCTCTGACACGATATCAGACATCGGACTTGCATATCTTGCAGAAAATAATTCCCGATTGACAATTCTGGACGTTAGCTTTTGTAACAAAGTAGGTGACCAAGGATTACTTCATATATCTCAAAGCTTATTCAACCTACGAAGTCTGAGCTTGAATGCTTGTCCTATAACAGACGAAGGTTTAGGCAGAATAGCTCGGACATTGACTGATTTAAGAACATTAAACATTGGCCAGTGCAGTAGAATTACAGATAAAGGACTAAGTCTTGTGTCTGAAAACTTACATAAACTGTTATGCATCGATCTATACGGTTGTACGAATATTACAACAGTTGGTTTAGAGAAAGTGATGCAGTTACCTCATCTTAGTGTCCTTAATTTAGGTTTATGGCAAAAAAGGTGACATCCGCCATGCCTAAATTTTGCTAGTGTTTGTGCCATTACATAGGATTATATTTTATACCGGGACCATCAGCATCTATTAGCAGGGATATAACTCGTAAGCAACAGCTTTTGCCTTTTATTTTCATACCTCCAATTTAAAACAAAAAAAACCGGCCCAAATGCTGTTTTGTTTCTATTATTGCTATAAAAAAGATAACATTAGCCCCTATACTTTAAACCAAGATAATTTCAATAGTATTGAATAATTTTTTTCATCCTGTTTAGAAATGATGTAACTGGTTACAATTATGATTTAAATTTATTTTAAAATGTTTTATTGTATTACTAAAAGCCAAACAGTTTTACTCCAAGTTGTACCCAAGAATATTTAAAATACCTTTGTTTTGAATAGTATATTTAAAACTGAACATGGTGTAATGCGAATTAAGAACTGTTATATGAATTAAGAAATTTAAACTTTAATGTTTTGAGAGTAGAATAGGTGTGTATTTCCCCATTTTACTCATGTTTGTTCTAAAGTTTGATAAACTTACCCATAATTTCTTTAAATGATATTCCAGTTACTGGCATCCCCCATTACATTGAACTGAGTTAAAAATTATTGTAGTTTGACATGTTAAAGTTGTCATAAAAATTCAGATGGTTCTCTTTTAGTTTATAATTCATCAGTGACATTCAAAAATTTAATCTTATTTTAGTAATGCCAAGTTTGTGTATCAAGTTTTTTTGTTTGTTTAGATATATCAAATTGGTTCTTATTACAATAAGTTTTATTTGGGTCATTATAAGCAACATCTTAGTGTTTTCTTTAATTTTTGCTCTCAAAAGAAGTTGGCTATTCAGTGATTAGAAATTATTAACTTCTTAAAATTGTTTTCAATAAAACCATTTTGCAGAAAATAGTAAGCGAATTTAGATTTATTTAAATATCTCGTATCTGACTTCTCAAACTGCTTTAGCCAATTATTTGTGAATCAACATTTTTTGTGAAGACTGCTGTTTAAAAATTTATACATTCATACATGTAGTTTTCTACTTATTTCATCGCTACATGTTCGTTTCTGTTAATGTTATCACCTTCATTGATATCATTGATAATAGAGATTCTTTATCATGCACAAAACAGCTATATTTTTGAAAGTTTTTGTCTGTGTTTTGGGCCTAAGGATGGCAGCTACTTTTAGCTTTACAGATGTGAAATGTATTGCCTTACAATGTGATTTGTGCTCTAAAAGTCTCTGTTATCAGTGCTATGTTACTGAAGTCTAATTTTTGTTACATTTCTCCGTTCAAAGATTGTGTTCAAGATACGAATTATTTTAATGGAGATTCAAATTTGTCACTGAACTATATATATAATATATATCTAGTTCTATTTTAATCTAAAGAGAACCAGTTGAATAACCAACTTATAAGTCTCAACATGTAGACTAAAGAATTTTTTATTGATGTATTTATGCAGAAATATTTATTAGAATAATCAAGGAAAAGAATTGTTCTCTGAGAAATGGTTGAATTTTCCGTTTTTGACCATTCCTGCAGCAAGATGTTTATTCTTGTAAAAAAATGTTCTGTAAAATATGTAGAATTTTGAATGTAATATGTGTATATAAGAAAGACAGCACAGATTATAAGATTCTTATAAAGTGGTGCTGTATGTTGTTTTAAGAAGTCCAAAGGCCTTATACTTTGAAAATATAAGTACAAGCAAAGTAAATTTTGTTACCTATATTATTGTTTCTTCTCTTCAAACCATTCACTAGTCATTGTTTACACTTTCAAATATGACACAAATCCATGAATACATAAAACTAAGTTTCAAAACATTCGAAGTAGCAATAAGTTGTGGTGTATACATATCTATAAGAATTTGATAACACTCAAATGTAAAATTTAGTTAAACATGCAATGACTAAAATGCCCTTATTTGGGAATTTTAATGATTTATCTATTGGCCAAAGGATGAAGTCGAAAGTTCCTGAGCAAGGTTGGAAAGAAATCATGATTTTTTTTAAATATAAAAAAATCTGATTTATTAGATTTTTTTCTGAATACTAATTTTAATTATTGTTTTTATATTTTTTGCAATATACATGGAATAGTTTGTTATAAGTAACAACTGATCTATCTAGTATAATCTACACACTGATTACCTAAAATTAAATACATAAATTTTAATCTAAATACATATGATTGTTTTGTAATTGGATGGTGCAAACTAAATAAGATGTAAATTTAAAGAACAAATTAAATATTCATTTAATGCAAACTATTTATTAAAAAACAAAAAATTCACAATTATTTCAATATTTTTAAGCAACGAATTATGGATTTAACTGTTTTAATAAAAAGACTAGTTTCGATGTCGTATACACTCCTAATTGGTTACGAAGACTAGAATGAACAATACCAAAACAAGAAAACTGTCTTTCCATTCTAGCAGATAATGTGACTGCTGCTGTTATTTGGTAGGCAAACTGGATTTCAGGTTCTGTTCTCTCTTTACCTCTCAATTACATAAAATAAATTCCACTAGCCATTGAACCTATCCCTACTACATACTTTCTGATAACCCCTAAATTCTTAGAAAACATACTATCTATTTACACTTATTGGTATTTCTGTGCTGACTGATTCCCAATTCTCCTGTCTTTCGAATGTAGGTTTTAAGAGAAGTGAAAAAAATTATTTAAATCAATGATTTTTATTTTTTTTTTTTTAATCAACCGATTTAAATCATGCCAACCCTGTTCTTGGGTTCTTTGATGGCTAAAATGAATGGCAAATAGTAAAAGAAAGTAAAATGCTATATCAAACTACTACAGGAACCATACATCAATCATTTCTGTAATTTTAGTATGTTTTTCTTTAATGATTTCTATATTGCTGTAAAGAGCCAGGTGAAATTAGGATTGATAAATTTTTATAATTCAAAAGTAACCCAGTAAACAATCTGATAGTGACATATACAACAATAGCTTTTAGAATAAGAGAAACTAGAAAAGGAATTTAACCATTTTGCAAATATTATTCTATCTTGTTAAGTTGGCTTTTGTTGAATATAAATGTCCTACTCTAAACATAACCATATATGAAACTTAAATTTTAAGATGAGCTTTGTTAAAAGTAAGATTTAGAAGATTCTTATGGAAATCTAGTTTCTTTTAAAATTTAAACTTTAAGCAACACTGTTATGTGTAACCTTAAAATTTACATAATCTATTGACTAAATTCATCGTTTAATGTGAAAAGAGGAAATCTTTGGTACTATGATTTAAAAGTTATGGAAACCTTTAAATAGCGGTTGAATTTGAATATAAATAAGTAGTATTGAATTATAACATATTGGGTTTCTTCAGTTGTCATATTTATGCATTTTTTTTTTAAATATAACTCAATAAACTAATAAAAGTTTAATTCCTGTTTTGGACAAACTGTGATTGAAAATTTTACAATATTTCTTTGAACAGGTGTACGCTTAATTTTGTTATACAAGATACATTACACTAATTCAAATATTTACTTTAAGATATATATATATATATATTTTGTTAAATTTAATGTTTACAATTTCATTTTGAATAAAATTATAGTTTTCTAAAAGATTTTAATAAAGAATGGGTATGGGTGAAATATTTTCCTTGTATCAAATCAAAGTCAGATCAGTTATTTAACAGAAAAAGAGGATTCAAATTGTGGAAATCAATTCTGTAAAATAGCACAATTGGGGGGGGGGGTAAAATATTTGATGCAAAATACAGTGTTATACATTTTTTATATTCAAAATATACATTTCAGTTAAATTAAGCTTTTTGACAATGGCTCATAAACACTTAATAGTTCTATTAAAAAAAATTACCTTTAAATAATCATTCATAGTTAGCACATATCTCAAGTGAACTGCCATGCAGATTAAGGATTGTATTTTATTTTTTCTAAGTTAGACCTACTCTTTCTACTAATTTTTTCTACTTCTGGTGATCTTGCCATTTGCAAAATTTTGTATTTTGTTTAAAAAGGGCATTGCAACAGTTTATATATATATATATATAAATAATTCATAAAATACTGTTCTAGCCAGTGTTTATATCTGAACCAGAGAAAAGTTAAATAAGCAACCGTGTCAAAAAGTAAGCTTAATTCCATTAATTTTACAGCTTTTGAATTCTTTCCATCTCCCACCTCTGAGACTACCAAAACAAACTTTGAGCATATATTTTGAGTTTCTGAACATTACTGAATCTGGTTGTGTAAGGCCTTGTTCCAACTTCAACTAAAAAAATTTATTTAAATAATATATCCACTGGTCAACAAGATGCACAGACAAAATATTTTCAAAACTACATGCCATTATACAAAATATGAATATTCCTGAATACCATCTTGTATTTCATACATATTTAAGATTTTAAAAATATGGTGTATTTAACTGCGTTTAATTCCCGGGGTTTATGTACATAGTTTTAAAAAAATGCTATTTTCTTTAAAATATTTGCTTTATGTAAACGTATATCTTGTTTTTATTGCATGTATACTTGATGGCCATTAATACTATTTAAAAGTAGAGTTAAAATTCTCTCTAGATAGACAACATATTTATCACCAAAACCGAATTTACATGGTACACGTGCTGGGTTTATTTATTTTTTTTGTTCATAACATTGAGAGTTTAAGGCGCGAGTTTAACATACAATATTCGTAGAGATATTCAAGTACCATATATCATTTTCAAAATTTTCGTAGTTTTTCTCTATTTTTGCACGTTGTCAAGAATTCTTATGGTTTAGAAATAATCAAAACATTAATACTTCTTTCATGTAAAGGCTAGTCATCTGAAAGCTTTTAATGACGTCATTTGGTTCTCAATTATATATAAATATAATTTTTGTAATGCATGTTTTCTTATCTATTACATAGACCGTAAAAACTGTGGATTATAAATAATGTGGTATTTTCAATAAATAGCTTGGATATTTTCGTGTGTATATATATATATATATAACGTATTGTCGTCAAGATTGATTATTTTTTGGCGGCAAAAATATGGTTCAGAAAATTTATTGCTCATTATTTAAAGAAAATACATTGAAACTATTTTATTCGATTACAAATACGGTGGTTATAGTACTTAAAGTAAATAAAACGTTTTGGTTTATATGGTCAGACAAATATTTTAAATGTTAGATTTACCGAGGTTTGTAAACAAATTCCTGCATTTAGAACATTATCCCTTCATCGTATAACAATTTAATATGCATTGTCAACATATTTATATGAGATGATTAAAAAATTTAACTCATGTAAAACAACATAGAATTAAAAGCAACATATAAATTAGTATGTGTAATGACCTATGAGCAGTAATCAAAACTTTAATTTCTTCTAAGGCTTATCGTATAGCATCACAACGTCTTATTTTACTGTTCATAATTTTTTGTACAGTTAATAAATCTCTTGTTCAAGAACATATTCTAATCTTTAATTCATCTTTCTACTATATATATATTTCCTAGAGTACAGTAAGTTTATAGAAACTTAAAATTTGGAATTATTCAAATATATTGTTAGCTGTTCAACAGTACCACCACCTACCTTCCCTTTTTAATGAAAAATTATAGAAAATCGACGCAACTCGTAAATCAAATAAGTTAAAACCTATAATGGTAAATTATTTTTTAGTGCATTAATGTTTTTATAAATTTTTATTTAATTAGCCTAATAAGTTTGTTGCTACATCTACCCGTTCGCGGCGTTTGTTTCACGTGCTTAATCTCCCCGTTGTTGCACCTGCCTGGTTACGGCACTGTCGATAGAAATGACTGTGCAACAACAAAGGAAATCTACTCCGGAACATCTGATACTCCCAAACGAGCATTTCCCGGCAAAAAATGGTGTTTTTACTTTTCTCACAGTAAATTTCTTATTCCAGAAGAAAATCAGCTGTTGCCATAGCGTGTTTTTTTCTTTTAAAGAATATATACATATATTTATACATGTACATTTTATTTCATTCTGTTATCATATCACATATTATCGAATAAAAAACCTCAAACTTTAGTCAGTTTGATTGAAATTAAATTAAAAAGTCGTCATCCTATGAGCCTTTATTTCATATCTTAATCTAATTAATTGTCATTATAAAATACTCCCTCCTCAAGCTCAACAGAGAGTAGATTTTGCCATTTTATTTTCTCTTCCCTTTTTAAATACAAATTGATTGCTGCATGAGTTGAAAATCTCAGCCTAAACCACTCGGACTTCTCATCTTGACTTGAAGAAACTTGCCTTTTCTTTCTAAGTTCACATGTCAACGAATTAACAGCTATCTTGTTTTCTTTTAACATTCTTTCATCCTAGTAAACAGTCGTGTTCAGTGTATCGATACTCCAGCAACGCGTTTTAATAAAGCAAAAATTATTTAAAGCTTATTTGCAAATTTCCAAGAGGCGAAAATGCCATTAAGAGACTATATTTCTTTACTTTTAAAAATGCATTTGAATTTTTATTATTTCGATTAAAGAGGCTTAAGTTATTTGTTTCTGGGCAGTCAAACTTGTATAATTGATGTGTGTAACTACATTATTTATTAATTAAGCTGGACGGATTAATATTTTTGAGCCATTTTTTAAATTTTATATTCTAAGAGAATATAAGAATACTTGTGTGTAAGATGTATATACAAGTAACAAAAATAAGTGGTACTTTTGTGATTTAGAAGATACTTACATATCAACATATAACCTAAAGATATCGAAATTTCTCAATATAGTTAATTTAATTCCATCTTTCTGTTTTGGAAAAGGAAACAACCTTGTTTTATCATTTTCCCAAAAGCTATTTCCAATTCTTCTCAAATATTTTGTGTCTTCACAATATATCTGAATTTTTTTTTCTTTTTTAGAACAGGAAACATATAATTATGTTTTGTTTACAAATGATGACCTTGTTTTACTTCGTTTAAAATTTTAATAGGATTCCAAGGCTCAATATTAGAGTCTGCTTTACAATTTTAAATCTTATTTCTAAAGGGAAAAGGAAGAACAAATTTGAAATATCTTATTAGTATTAACCAGAAAAACCACGACAATTATTAGAAATGTAAGTAGAATAAACGTTTATTTTTCCAACTAAGAGTGAATATTTAAATTTTAAGTTTATATTTTTTAACCTTAGAAATATAAAAATTTTTCATATTATTAAATAATTCTATTTTTCTTTGTGTAGTTTTTTTTTTCCAAATCTCATGTGTTAAATTGCATGACAATATATTATAATGGGACTAGACGTGCCATTTTAAAGAAAAATGTTCCGATATCTAACATTTTTCTAAAATTTCCAGGAATTTAACAAAATTACTTAATTATAATGTTTATCTGTTGATTGACGTTTTTAGAAAATATTCTCAGTTCGGATTCTAAATTTGGCAAAGAAGCCCCTTATGAGGAAAAAGTGTTTTTAGAAATTAATATTTCTACCTCTATTTACCGTTGTTTATCTTTATTCCTTCGAAATCTGGTCTACTTATATATATATATATATATATATATATATATATATGAAGTATATCAAAACATTATTAAACAAAAGGATTGTTTCTGGAAAATGTTATCGAAGCAATAAACATAATATCGATATCGATACTATAAAATCTTTAAGAAAAAGAACAAAACAAAACAAAAAAAAAAACAATCTGATGCTACAACAGTAAGTAAAGATCCACTACAAGATAATTAGAGAACCTAACCGCTAGTACTATCAGTGGATTGAAAGATTAAAACCAGAGAATATTTATATGTATATATAGGTGTGTCTGTATGTGGAATAAATTTACGCTTATATCCTCTGTGTACGAAGTTTAACATAACTTCTAGAAATAACTTTAGTAAAATTTAAGAAAGAAACCTCAAATGTGAACAGGCGCTGAAATAGAGGGGGAAAAAATGTGACCAAGCTTGAGACGAACGGGGAGAAGGCAGGTGAGAGGGGAAGGTGCGGAAGCGAACTCATCTGGCCCGATGGCTTTGCTAGCCCGACCATAACCTAGGGAAGCGCATTTTTTTTTCTTATAATTCATTGCCCGACTTCAGGTATTGACGCTACTGTAGAAGTACGTAAATAAAATTACCTTTGATGACAACACTTCCTTAAAAATAATAGCATGACGATGTTGTCATTGGAAACAAGGATTATTTCTCTTTGGAAACAGCCTTTAACATAGAGTGAAACTGGAACCTCACACAAACAGGGCTTGATCATACTTTTAGATGGGACCTCGAGATAAATGGTTATTTGGAGGGGGACCCCATGCTATGACAAGCATCTTAATCACTAAATACATGCATTGATATCTACTTATGTGAAATTTGAAAAGAAATGCATAAAATTGCCTTGAAACCTCAATCTATCGTTCTTGCATTGATCTTTCGATTTATTTGGTCTCGAATTTATTTCAATAGAACCAATGTTGTTCCCCCCACCTCTATCGTCGAAAATTGCTGTCCTGTGTTTTTATCTTCGCGAAAGTGTCGTTTTTATGGAACTTAGGAGAACTATATGGATCTGCCAAATTCATGAAGACAGCAAAAAGATTTCTGGTTCATCAAGATCGGTCACTACTTATCCCTTTTTAAACTTCCTACTCTCTAATTAGAACTTTCTCCCTTTACCACTTTACTTATTTTTTATTTGCTATCTAGGGTCAAATTGTATTTTTTTTACATTTCATGTAATTTTAACTTTATGTATATGTGTAATCCCATAAATGAACTGACAATTCCGGATGCTCACCCTGAAAGATCTAATAAGTCTCATGACGGGGGATACAGCTATCTGCTAAGGTGCCCCAAATAACCTGCAATTCGAATTCGGTCACTACTTCAATGGTAGGCTCGAACAAAATAACAATCAGACCAACTTATATGTGCAGCCAATTTATCATTGCCTTCCTTCTGCTTTGTTTATATGTGAGAAGAGACCATCTTTGTTGCATGTTTAGTACTACCCTCATCATGTTTTTAGCATTTCTTCACGGTGAAAGCTGTTTGCAACCTCTGATTGACCTATATTGATTCCTTCTAGTTAACTAAAACAATCCTCACATCTCTATGTGTTCCAATTTGAAATAAAACCACCGTTATATATCTATAAATAAACCATAGTGGAAAGTGATTAGTTTAGGCTAGGAGTGCTATGTGTTGATTAGTACTACGCTTGAGTTGAACATAGTTTTCTTTGATGTATTTTTTATATTATATAAATATTATTCAATTATTTTTAATTCGCTGCATGTCATATAGAACCTTCAGGTGGGCCGTAGTTTACCCATGTGTGAATTACACAATAATATAAATAAATAGTGTATACCGTGTCAGAATTGCAAAAAACCCGGGTGTTTTTTAAGAAAACCCAACCTAGGTGGGTTTTATTGAGTTTTTCTGGGTCTTATTTGACTTTTCTAGGTTTTATTGGGGTCTGTTTTTAAGAGGAGAGGTCAGGGGAAGTACCATATTTTAGAAAAGATTAAATTGCTAAAACTGATTAATTTTTACTAACTTAATATTCTAGAAATTATAATTTAATTAAGACAAATAAATCAGTATAAAGGCTATAAAAAGTTTACTCTGACATCCAGGGTTGGCTTAATTTGCCCAACCCGAAAAAACCCGGGTGGGTTTTTTCAAATAAACCCACTTGAAAAAACCCAAGTGGGTTTTTTCAAAATCATTATTTAAAATTCCACATGTTTAACTAATAGTAGAAATATTGAGTTAAATCTATAATATATATTACATATTTCATCTTTGACAATGAGAGTAGTTTTTTTTTTTTTTAATTTGAAGAGGTCTAAACTGCTAGAAAAAAAACAAAAACTTAAAAAAATTTCAGAAAAAAATAGTTATTTGTATAACAAATACAATGAAAAGATTATAGAAACAATTAAAAACCAAAACAACCAGTATTTCTGCCAAGATGATGAAAATTGACGTCTTTCAGCCAATATTAAAAAGAAATATGGCTAAAAAAGAATTACCCAGAGGGCTTGAGTATATTTACAAGAACATAAACAAATTAGAACTTTCTATATTGTATACAACTTATTCTAAATGTTATCCAGTCAGTGATATAAGTTTCTTTATCAGCTGTTATGATATAAGGGAAAAACTTGTTTATACAAACAATTGACCGATTAACTGTTATCTTGAAACAAGGGTATTTTAATATGATTTAGTGATATAAAATTAAATTAGTATGTAAAATTCTAAATAAAAACATTAAACTTTTATGAAATTGTTTTTAATTTTTCCTCTTATATAGATACAAGTACAATAAATGTGATTATTAAATAAATACTGATCTATGACAAATTAATTTATGCATAGGAGTATCCCATGCTTAGGGGTAAAATGACAAGATATTCTTTATTGATTATTGATAAAAGATTGACTATCCATTATATATATATGTTTCTTTACTCACATTTAAAAATCAAGATGTAAAAAACATAATAGTAATTGAAAATCTCATTTAAATTTTAAGATATTTTATTTGTTAGAAAAATTTTAGAATATGTAAAAAATAATTTATTTCAAAATTTCTTTTAATTAAGGCAAAAATTTCTTCTGCATAACTTAAAATTGATTTTTTAAATTTTTACCTTTAAAAAGTGACTAACATTTTAAATTTATTTTGATCAAGCAATTATATATCCTGTCCTCTTACATATAAATTATAGAGAAAAAACCCTGATAAAACCCCAAAAAAAAAACCCCAAAACCCTGAAAAAACCCACTGGGTTGGGTTTTTTCTGAAAAAACCCGGGTTTTTGCCAACC
>CM063504.1:90719408-90754408 GCA_032207245.1 Pardosa pseudoannulata | reverse complement strand
ACAAAATTTTACATCTATTACAGAGAATGCTTTGGGAAATGTGTTAGTAAAATTGTAGGTCGAAGACATTCCTGTAATTAAGACATTTTGGGGCTGGGAAAATAGACCTTAGGGAATAAGAATATTAAAAAGGATGATTTTTATGGGATATTAAAGTGCAATAATTTTGAAATAGTATATATATATATATATATATATATATATATATATATATATATATATATATACCAGTCGACATTTATTGCAGTGGAAAGCGTTTTAGTGTTATACGGGAGAAGTTTGTCTTCATGTTCGTATTAAACGATGCAATGGTTATTATTTCCCATTATAGTATAACTGGGAAACTTATTCGTCTTAACCAAAATTTTATATTAAGCTCTTTCCCCTTAACGAAATTAGACTGTATAATGCTCGAGGCATATAAAATTTTCTCGAAGACTGGTTAAAAGCAAAACGAATTAGTTCCGAAAGTTAACCTTCGCCTTAACACAACACAATTAAAATAAATAAATAAATAAATAATGCAATCGAAAATTCTTGCTTTTTTGTCCACGACCTAAACAATGGCTGACCTTAAAAACGCAAAAAATAATGACCGTCATTGATCTTTAGGCAGAAATCATTATGGGCACTACACGCTTCGTGTGTTTGAAACCCAAAATGACATTCGATTGTAATTTTATACAAGATCACTGCAAAAGTGCTATTCTTACAGGTTATTATGCTAAACCAAATACAGGGAACTTGGACTCGGAAATGCGGCCACTAGATTTGTATTTTGAAAGTCATTTCCCGCAAAGTAGTGACAAGGGGGAAAATTTATACGGGAACATATTTAGTACGGAAGAAAATTTTATAGTATTTTACAAATCACATTATACTTTCGTGACCAATCTATAATTTAGGATTTAATATTTTCCGAATTCCATTATATATAAAAATCTTTTGTGTATAACAGACACATATATTTTCATATTATGTTTTGTTTATTTCTACATTAGATCTCTTCCTTATACATATATTAGAAAATCAAGAATTTTGCTATGTAAAACTCTTAATATGTCATATAATATATCTATTGTGCATATATAAACAGGATATCTAAATAGAACAAATTAGATTATAAAGAATTTTTTTTTTTTATTGTAAAATATTATATTTATATAAGCTATACAATATTATATATTCTATCCACTTTTATAAAATATTATAATTTAAATAAATACTAATTTATTTACATATATGTATAAAATCATATATTAGACAATATTAATTTTGTCATAAGTCATATATCTAAACTACCGATTAAAAAAATGCATTAATTTGTTTAATTCTATTTTTACTTGTCTTTGACTGAATTACTGAGTTTGGTATTTTTATTATCCTATTGACCATATTGCCAAGTAAATTTTTCGCCAAGGAAACTCAAAGCAAGAAAGCTTAATTGTAAATGTATATTATTCTGTTTTTTTTTCTTAAATTGTAGATTAAAAATTAATATATAATAATTTATTTTTTTAATAAAATTAGTTAAGATTTTTTGACAAAATATAAGTTTATCTCTAGGGATATTGTATATAAACATTATAGGGTTATATTTGGCTATTATTATGCACCTGGAAACCAAAGTACCCTGAATTCAAATTGGAAACATTGATTGAAAAATTGCTATATGATTAAGCTTAGTGTAGATACAACAATTTATTTTTATGTGAGTTTATTAACACTTATAAAGTAAGTTTATAGTTTTTTTATGATAAAATTCCTGTAATTTCTCTAAAAGCATATACATCAAAAGTTTTATTCATATATTTTCCGAAAGCTTTTTAAAGTCATGGAAAATGATCTGCTAAATCATGGAAAGTCATGGATTTGAAAAATTTCATTTTGGCAGATCAACCGATCCCTGAAATGAAAAAGAGACTTTTGAATTTTGCTATGTAAAACTCTTAATTTGTCAGTTGTAAGGGGTGTGACACTACCTTTGTGCATGTGGGTAAACAGGATTTCTCAAAAATACAACAAATTTGAATTGATAAAGAACTTTTTTTTTTATTTGTAAAATATTAGTGCTTTAATATAAGCTCAGAATGATCTCTTCCACTTTTCCTGTAAAATGGACGTTGCAGCCTAATTTAAACCTCAAATTACTGTAGTTTATTTATCAACCGATCCCTGAAATGAAAAAACCTTTTGAATCCATCAATTTAAATACATCGGTCTTAATTTGTCAGCCGTAAGGGGTGTGACACTACCTTTGAATTGCCATTCATAAAACAGGATTTCTCAAAAATACAACAAATTTGATTTTTTTTTTTTTTTTTTTTTTTTTTTTTGTAAAATATTAGTGTTTTAATATAAGCTCAGAATGATCTCTTCCACTTTTGCTGTAAAAGGGACGTTGCAGCCTAATTTAAACCTCAAATTACTGCAATTTATTTATCAAACCGATCCCTGAAATGAAAAACCTTTTAATCCATCAATTTAAATACATCGGTCATTTTTTGGTGATAGTGGAATGAAACTCGTTGAATTACCATTCATAAAACCAGTTTCAAATTTTACTAAATGTAAAATGATAAGATAAAAGGGAGGGGGACATAAAAAATTTTACAAATTAAATTTTTAAAGTTAAAAATATCATAAAAGTAAAGCTTATTTTATTCGAAATATTTATGTAATTAAAAGTATATGTCCTGAATAAACTGTTACGGAAAAAAAGCCTGCCAAAGATTTTACTATGAACCCTGTATATATATATATATATATATATATATATATATATATGTATATATCCCCTATATAATAATAGCCTAAGTTATTTGTACGTCTGTCCTCCAATTTATGAAGCGGTTGGACCTGGAATGGATAGAGGCATCCATTCAAAGCGAATAAAGTTTATCTTCTCCTAAACTATCGATCCGATTCTAAAATAAATTTGTATAAATATGCTTTATATCACAGCAAAAAATACTGTCGTCTTTAAAACGTTCGAAATCCAACCTTTCCCTCCTTTTCGAGAGTTTAATGCCATTATTTCAAGCCCTATTTTCCCCGGTTAAGAGCAGGCGATTAAATTTATCCATTTATCACTTAATAAAGAGGTAAAAATAACAATCTTTTCTAGCATTGTGACGTCATTCCTTTAAACATCTCATTTAATCATTTCATATTTTAAACTACTTAAATATCGTCTACACTATTTTAATATATTTTATCACTGAACTTAGATATTACGTAAATGATTTTCTTTTATATTTGGCTTAAATAATAGATTAGGTACATACGTGATAATTTTAAATTTAATCATCGATTTTTTTTTTGTTGCAATGAAACCTTTACCACCGGTATTAACAATAAATTCTTTTCATATAAGTCTAGGAGTCTATTTCACGGACTAATAAATATCTAACTTTTAATTTATATATATTTGGAAATTAAGAAGTTTGTTCTTTTGTGTGTTTGTTTATTATACATAACCACACGGTTTGACTAAATGAATTCAACGTGATTCTAAACTGCATTACAGGATTAGGAGACTCTAGATGAGAATGACGATAAATAAATTATTGAGAGTGAACCAGATAATTCACAGCCAAAGAACAAACCATTTTTTACCTGCCTCATTGGATACTTAATAGTTCTGGAATATTAAAAATTTTACTAATCCCGTCATATGATGGGCTATATGCTAGTATAAATATATATATATATATATATATATATATATATATATATATATATATATATATATATATATATATATATATATATATATATATAATAAATTATTTCCTTTGGTCACAATAATCATGTAGCCCCTATTATTTCTACTTGCCCGGGCTACTGAGCAAGGAGAAAGCTAAACAACTAGCAGTAATAATTATGCAGTCAGCATTGCATAGAGCAGCACAAGTCGAATTAAAAATTTTATTTCAGAGCTGTTAAAACGGACATCTTTACTACTCAACGACAGGCAAAGCAAAAATACAAAAATCACTCTGCTCGAACAGAGGTGCAACCAAGACCGAAGACAGAAAGAATTTTCCCAAGGGACAAGAAACTTACACAGCGAATTTAAGTGTTAAGATCAAAAAAACCAAGAACTTTTTGCCGGCGACAGCTGGAAAACGTGTTGAATAGACAGAAAATTTATATCTATAGGATAGAAAGATTTTAAGTCGAGAACGCTCTTTTGATTAAGACATTTAGAGGCTGGGAAAATTTTTTTTAAGGAATTAGAATGGGAGAGAAGAGGTTTTTAACGAAATATTAAGATTAAATAATTTTGACATATTACACACACACACACACACACACACACACACACATATATATATATATATATATATATATATATATATATATATATATATATGCAAAAAAGTAGTCTCTGTTAACAGAATTATCGATAAAGAGTATAAATGAATCAAAGCTCGGAAAACCAAGATTCTACCGTATATGTTTTACGATAAATGATAAATCCACGCATAAGATTCTATGTCTGTAAGATAGATGAATAGTCAGTATATTTCATCTTTACAAAGTAGAGATTGTAGGTTTAATACAGTCTTTTCCCTTCATGTTGGGAAATAGCGAAAAAGGTATGAAATTTTGAGTAAAATATTTAATATGTATTTTAAAAATGTACAAATTTATTTCAGCGACTCAGAAAAACGTTAAAACGTTTTCATACTTTTTTCAAACTTTTTTATGAACTCGAAAAAATTACCGTATGTGTGGTTGGGAGTTAAAAAAGATGATTAATTTTTCTTTCATTATGATTTTTCTTTAAAAAAAAACTTTGGACTACCAAGATAATTTAATATCTACCCTTCTTCGTCACGAATTTTTTTTTTCTAAAAAAGGTTTTTTATTTTAAATATAATAAATAAATAGCTAAATTCGCATTTAACTAGATTTCCATGGAAATTTATTGTGTGGAATAAATGTGTTATGTTAAAGTAAAAATTTATAACTATAGTTGAATTTCTCTATAACGAACATCTACATAACGAAATTTTGTAAATAGTGAACATGTTTTTGAATCTTTAACTCGGGGATTTTTTTTATATGAAATAAAACTTCCATTCTTAGAATAAATACATATGCAATAAAACCTCGTTATAGCGAACCTGGCATATATCGAACTCCCGAATATTTCAAACAAAATTGTTGCTACCGCACTTTTTCCTCAGTTTTTAAGGATAGTTTATACTTTTATTGCAAACCTCTGAAAACTTAATATGTAACGAATTTTTTTAACTTATCAACGGTTGTGAAGACAGTAATTTTTCTCTAATTTTATTACACATTTCGTAAAATGAATAAGGTTTTTGCCCACATGAGCAGTGAATGAAAAAGTAGTAAAGTCCTTTCGTATATTAGACAAAGAATTTCAAAATATTTCTTGCAGTCGTAATTAAGCCAGCAGAAACAAAAGTAAAGAAGAATTAAAGGTAAAATTAATTATTTTTTTCATTTCATTTTTAGTCATTTTAATAGGCAATTGCTCAATTTAAATTTATTATTTTTAGTCAATAAGTTTTTGTTATTATTTATAAACTGACAACAGAACAACTAACAATGTATGAATATTCTTAAATATTATGATAATAATAATCTATAAATCTACAGAATAATATTATATTTGCTATAATAAATGAGATATTTTCAATAATAAATTAGGGAATCCCATCTCGGGCCGCAAAATTACATATAAAGAGCCACATGCAGCCAAAGAGTTGTGGTTTGGTCACCTATATGCTAGATAATGACTTTTCTTAATTTCTAATAAGAGTGATTTTTATTTGTGGCATCATAGCACACGTACATACGAATGAACTATAGTTTAGAAGAATAAAAGCCTTCACGATTAGTAAGCCAAGTAACTAATATTAGAAAGACGGATGTTGTCATTTTGAAGGATTCGGATATATTATTTAGTTCTACACCTTTATTTATGCACCCAGGCTTCCGAAATTTTATTACTTTTTCTAATTACCCGTGAAATACATACGCACATTTACAAATGTACATTCGGCTGTAAAAAGGGCGAGAAAATATGTTGTATAACATAATTTCTAGAATTAACAGCTAGAATTTCTGGTTGGAGTGGGGTAGTATCCAATTTGTACTTTTAGGTGAGAACTCTCCAAATTGAGGTGTTTAAAGATTTTTTTTTTTATACCCAAAGCTAGAAAGAAAAAATTAATTCTTAATCTTACCGCCGTCTATTTTCATGTTGCCCTAGGTAAACATTTGTACAACATGTATACTTACACACATTTGTCTCAAATTTTTGAGAATCCCGACGGAAATATCCCGTGTTACAGCAATATTATATGTAATGTACCACTGCAGTAATTATTATTTTAGAAATGTATTTTTAATTATTGCTCTTCAAAGTAACAAAAGAGTAAAACAATGGGTAGTATTATCACTAACAACATAGTTAACCCGTTTAATCCCGATTTATTTATTTTGTTCAAATATCAGAATTATATTTTCCAAGCTATATTAATGCTAAATAGACGAAACATGACAATCTTTGAGTTTTATTTTTTATATTAGAATTCCTTGATTCTACGTAGCAATTGATTCAAATTTGGACAGTAATTTGTATGTCAAATTTTAGGTGCGTGTTACACTCTAGAAATAAATGTTTGCTTGCCATTTTTCCTACTAAAAAGCTGAGAGCGCATTATTCACGAGTGAATACGGTGTTTTTCTACATCGCAATTTTATTTTGCCATTTCTGAGCTTCCCGCGTGTCCTCTATTAGACCATCTTGTAGTTTGAAAATTATCCGGGAATATATTGTATAAAAACTGATTTTATGCAATTCTTTTAAAGCTCTCATTCAAATTGTTTTACTAACTTTAATAGTTTCTCCGTGTAAATTTCGCAGACGACAAAATAAGAATATGGCTAAGAATTTTGTTATTATTTATGTTATTATTATTTATTTTGTTTATTTTTATTGTGCGTGTTATACACTAGAAATAAATGTTTGCCATTTTTTACTGAATACGGTATTGTCTACATCGTAGTTTTATTTTGCCATTTCTGAGCTTCCCGCGTGTCCTCTATTAGACCATCTTGTAGTTTAAAAACTCTCCGGGAACGTATTGTATAAAAACTGATTTTATGCAATTGTTTTAAAACTCTCACTCAAATTGTTTTACTAACTTTAATAGTTTCTCGTGTAAATTTTGCAGACGACAAAATAAGAATATGGCTAAGAATTTTGTTATTATTTATTATTATTTATGTTATTATTTATTATTATTTATGTTATTATTATTTATTTTTTTTATTTTTGTTGTGCGTGTTATACACTAGAAATAAATGTTTGCCATTCTTTACTGAATACGATATTCCCTACATCGTAGTTTTATTTTGCCATTTCTGAACTTTCCGCGTGTCTTCTATTAGATCAACTTGTTTAAAAATTCTTCGGGAATATATTGTATAAAAACTGATTTTATGCAATTCTTTTAAATCTCTCATTCAAATAAGGCGATTTCACGCAGTAGGGCAAATTCTCAAATTATGACAATTTTGGCTTTAGTTTTAAACTTAAGGGCAGTTTATTATTTGTCTATTGGCTGTTGTAAACATGAAAATGATTCGGAAGGGCATTATAGTAGTTCGTGACGTTGCGACAAATTGCCTTATTGTTTTACTAACTTTAATAGTTTCTCCATGTAAATTTTGTAGACGACAAAATAAAAATATGGCTAAGAATTTTGTTATTATTTATTATTATTTATATTATTATTATTTATTTTGTTTATTTTTGTTGTGCGTGTTATACACTAGAAATATATGTTTGCCATTTTTTGGCCTTTCTGAGCTTTCCGCGTGTCCTCTATTGGACCATCTCGTAGTTTAAAAATTCTCCGGGAATATATTGTATAAAAACTGATTTTATGCAATTCTTTTTAAAGCTCTGACTTAAATTGTTTTACTAACTCTAATAGTTTCTCCGTGTAAATTTCGCAGACGACAAAATAAAAATATGGCCAAGAATTTTGTTATTCCGTCAAATGTTGCAGCACCGAAATCATTTTCCGAATCGCACGATTTATGCTAGGTTAAGATATTTTTTGAAGATACCGGATGATTGATACCGATTTGTATTCACACTCCATTAATCTCTGCCGAGCGAAAACGTGACATTCTCCTTTCTTCCTGTCCTGCTTCTGATTATCAGCTCCGAGACAGTGGGTCTCCGTCTAGGTGGGTCCGCGGACAATGGAATAAAAGAAACCGTTTGATTGTCCGCGCTTTTCCGGATGGATACTCCGCGAAGCAACAGGTCTGTCGTAAAAGATTTTCCACCGCTTTATCTTTCAGCTTATAATTGCTTCTACATAAAATTATATTTCGTCACATTTTACGGTTTGCTTTTGCTAGAATGGTGTATCTCATAAGGTAGCGAGAAATTTTCCTCGTGTTAAAAAGCTACTCCTATTTCAGAATTAATAAATCAATCGTTACATATATACATGCAGTATTCCTTATGGGGTGTAACAACCCCTGCATCCCTTCGTTACGCCACTGATATTATTTAACTCCTATATATTTTTCTTATATATAGCCTATATATTCCTCCTATATATAACCTTATGTTAGCTGCTGAATATAAATCACGATTATTTCAATTCATCGTAAATTTAAAATTAATGATATGATTTTTCGTTCCGTTTTATCCACCTGTAATATGTTTCCCTATCCATTTGAAATTCTAATTTAGATAGTTATGCCCTGGATTGTTAGAATAAACCCCTCTAAGAACGTTACATGAACGTACTACTGTGTTATTGCCTGGCTTGTAGTTTTTAAAAGTCAAAACTGACGGGGACATTAGATAAAAATAATTTCAACTGTCCAAAAGTGGTTGAAAATTGTTTGACCTATTAAAAAAATTGGTTTTAAATTAATTTAATTTTTATAATTTTTTAAAGTAAAAGTAACTTAAGTAATAAAAATAATACACTGACAAGTTTATGAGGCTTATTAGTAAAATATACTTATATAATACAATAAAAATGTTTGTTTAGAAATTTTATAAAATGAACTATGCAACTGTAACATTATAAACCAGTTGCAGTCTGATGTCTGGTGCGTGGTAATGAAAAAGTTTAATATAAAACTTGTTAAAATCACGTTGCATCTAATGATGAACTGTTGTGATAGCTCCTCATGAAGAGAAAGATTATTTTCTAAGTTTTGTATAATCCAAAATAAAACACGATACCATCTAAATTTAGAGACAACCGCATAATTTTTTATTTGCAACCGTGTTTTAAATTACATAAAAGAGTTTGTGTTGAAAATAAATAAATAAATAAATAAAACATTTGCACCTCGTTAGCTTGGTGTTATGCTATTTATGTTATGCCTTTTGCTGGTGTTATGTTTTATGACAATTTCATCAAATGTTAACTTATTTTAAACATATGCTAATAAAATGTGTTTTATTAGTATTCAATAAGTTGAATAATGAATTTCAGTGGTCAAAACTTGCTATTTATCAGGGCAGTTAAATTCACTGGTTTAAACTAGCTGGGTAAAACCGATACAACACTGAATCTGCCTTTCATGGGTAGGGTTACCCCTTTATTTCACTGCTCTGTGCTTTATTTATTTTTACAATATTCGCTTCACCCATTATTTTTTCAAGTTGACAAAACTTAATTTTTTTCCTATAAATTACATATTGAAATTAGTTTTATATACGCCATAACGCTCCGGTTACCACCGAGTCGTGCATTGAAATTTCCATGTAAACGCCATGATTTTATGATCTAGAATCTAAGATTTTGTTTTTTGTCTCTTTGAGGGTTGACAACATTGAGTGCACTCTTTTTCTCTGGACAATACACACTTGGACCCTGCATCAATTACTAGTCTTAAACTTAATGTCAATTAGTTACATATGGATTGTATGTGAGTTTTTAGTTTATTATTTTTAATATATCGTGTTTAAGTATTATTTAATTTATATTTTGTAAGCAAAACCATGGCATCATAATTAATCGTATCATGGCATCGTACATCGTACATTAATCGTATCATGGCATTATTAATCAAACATTACAATAAAATATCAATTTATTAAAAAATATGTGTTTACGTGTAATAATTACGATTGTTTAAAATAAAGTATTTTTAAAATTTTTCTACGTCATATCCTTTATTTCCCCCACCCCCTAAAAAAAAGAAAGCCATTGGTCTTATGGGGTATTGGGGTCTGCGGTGGATTTCTCATATTTAGAATTTAGACATCACTCAGAATAAAAAGGTAAGAATTATTAGGAAAGCGCAGAGTACCTGTCAAACGAATTTCTCCACAAGAATTCAAAAGGTGAACAACATTAGAGCTGATATTGTAACATTGGCTAGAAATTTCTGCGCCAAATTTTATAATGCAATAACGGAGAATTTCTCAGCCTTTCAGACTACGATCCTGGTGAACTCAGCCGAAAGATGGCCGATTGGTTAGGGTGCTAGCGTTCGATTCCGGGGTTCGTGGGTTCGAATCTCACAGTAGCACGGATTTTCGTAATCGTTCGGAATCGGCTTTAAGCGTAGGTCCCGGTCTCATTATCCCTCGTGTTGCAAAAAGTAGACCGTAGCACTCCAAACCAAACCAAACCTGGTGATCTCTGAAGACACCCTAGAGTAATGTTTCTGGTTGACGGTTTTAAAAATATCTAAAACTCAATGTGCCACAATTAATTTTAGCATTGAGCCACAATTAACATTTTTTTTCTACTAAAAATCCGGGAGTGTAATATGCACGAGTAAATACGGATATTTTTCAAAGAGTGGGATGAGTTTCTCCCCAAAAAATCTCATAGTTCTAAGGATCCGTGATTGTCAATTGACAAAGTTTGGACGCTACTGGTTTGGATTGATAGATATTTGAATTTAATCATAAGCAATAATGAAATCCCAGCGTTTATCAATTCGTTTGCTTTATCATTATTAGTCGGTTATTAACCTCTTCGCTACAATGACGAGCTAGACTTGTTATGAGCTTTAAACGCCCAATAAGTGAGTGACGAAGCACATTCATTATGGAGTTAAAACTATACATAACATGTTAACAGAATTCAGTAATTACAATCTTACAAGATAAAAAAGTACATGATGAGAAACAGTTGTAATTTCTTAGAGTAACTGTTAACATCAGTCAGTGATAATTTTACAGAAAGAAAAAAAATCTGATGTGGATTACACCTCACTTCCTTACACGCCTATTTAAGTCTACACATTTTTTTTCCCTTTCTGTTCTCCGTTTGAAGTCATCTTATATGAATATTAAATACGGTCCTGCAAGTCTTTAATTAAGTGGCTAGTTACACAATTGTTAAAATATTACCTTTTAATAAGATTTAAAAAATTATGGAATATTAATTCAACAATACGTAGTATATACTTATCCATCAATGAGTACATCTCAAATATTACCGTGCGATTTTAAATGATACCATTTTTAATATTTGTTATATTAGGATTTTTCATTATATAGAGCACATATTTCATTAAAAAATGGGGGAGGAACAATTAGATGTTGCAACAGACCGAAATACAAAATTTCACTATTTTACAGCTGAACGTTTTAGAGTAATACCTACCAGCGTAATGTTCAATTTATTAAAAGTTCCCATTATATAGAATGAAGATTGCAATAAAAAAGAGAGTTGCACAAGTAGATGTTACAACAGTACTAAATAGAAAATTTCGACATTTCTATGTTTAATCGTTTTTGGCGTACACGAGATGTATATATATATGTAATACATTTTTTATAAATTGCTTAAAGGAGAAACCTAAACAGCTAGCAGTAATAAAAATGATGCAGTCTTTCCACATTGAAGAGAACGGCACAAGTTTAATTGAAACTTTATTTTAGAGCTACTAAAACGAACATCTTAACTACTCAACGACAGACA
Source organism: Pardosa pseudoannulata (assembly GCA_032207245.1). NCBI lineage: Eukaryota > Metazoa > Arthropoda > Arachnida > Araneae > Lycosidae > Pardosa > Pardosa pseudoannulata. The sequence continues at coordinate 90,742,439 of CM063504.1, read as the reverse complement.
AAGGAAAGACACAAAAATCCAAAAATCACACACACTCTGCTCGAACAGAGGTGCACCCAATAGGAAAGACAGAAAGAATTGTCTCACTTACTCAGCGAGTTTAAGTGCGAGATCAGGAAAAACGTGGAGCCATTTGCTAGCGATAGCTGGAAAACGTGTTAAATAGACAGAAAATTTACATCTATAGGATAGAAAGAATTTTAAGTCGAAGACACTCCTTTGATTAAGACATTTAGAGGCTGGGAAAAAGATTTTAAGGAATTAGAATGGGAGAGAGGAGGTTTTTAAGGAAATATTAAAGTGAAATAGTTTGGATATATTACACACTCACACACACACACACACACATATATATTATATTAATATAAGATATTATAAAATAAACACAGTTTATTTCTTATATACATAAAATATACAACAAAATTTTTTACAATTACATAGACAATTATACATACATTTTTCAATAGGGATTCTTCAGGTAAAAGACTACGAATAATCCCTAAGCACACTGATCACGCGATAAAAAAATACCCATGAAAGAGAAATTCTATTGGCAAGTAGTACAGTTTTAAGTTTAGCTGTCTGTAGGGAAAAATTGAATACCACTTAAACCCGAACTTACTTTATGAAGAAAAGTTATTAAATTAAAATTAAAATACGTAAATAAGGGTTTTTAATAATATATATAATATATGTATATATATTGTATATATATAAATATATATATAAATATCATTATAAATATATAAATAAATTATATATATATATATATATATATATATATATATTCTATTTATATATATATATATATATATATACAAATGTCTTGAGGAAACTAGTCAAAATGCATTAAAAGTAATCATAATAGATATTTTAAATTTCAAATTTTGTGTGTGTGTTTGTGCATGTAGACCTAACACTTAAACTAGTGAAAATAGCTTCAGGCATAGTCAAACTGGGTATTTCCATTCAGAATTGAATACCGAGAGCTTTCGCAATTACAATACTTTACAAATACAAGTACTGTGTGAAAAGGAAAAATATAATGTACAGGTTTGTGTCCCATGAACTTTGCAATTTTCTCAAAAACGCGTTTAACCTAACAAATAAATGTATAAGTTTAAGGAAAAAACTAGTTTAATTTCTATTTTGAATTGAAAATTTCTTTTCAATTTACATTTTTTGTATGGATTACAGTTATATTCAAAACCAACAATATATCTTCTTTATGAATTATAAAATAAAACTTGCTTACTTTGCCTGAGTGTCCATGTAGCTATTATGTCTAACATTTTCACAATTACATCGTAGAGAAAGAAATAATTGACGATAATAAATTTTAGAAACACAAATCAGCCATTAAGCGATGAATATTTTTAGGTGTTGATTCTATAGTACGTGCTAAATAATGCCGTTTATAGTATGCTTTCTTGGAATCTTATTAAGATTGAATAACTCAACAACTGCATGACTTGAACTAACGAATAATTAGTAATTAAGACAGAGATAAGCATATTGTGAATAATTTTCAAGGAGCTTTTTTATTTCTGATATTTTATAGGGATATAGATTACATAAAGGCTGATAGCATTCTTTGGAAATCAGAGAATTATAGTATGCTTTCTTTTCAACTTATTAAAATTGAATAAATCAACAATTGGTGACTTCAACTGCAGAATAATTAGTAATTAAGACAGAGACAAGCATATTGTGAATAATTTTACTAGGAGCTATCTTATTTCTGATATTTTATAAGGATATAGATTATATAAAGGCTGATAGCATTCTTTGGAAATAAGAGAATTATAGTATGCTTTCTTTTCATTTTATTAAAGTTGAATAAATCAACAACTGAATGGCTTCAACTAAAGAATAATTAGTAATTAAGACAGAGACAAGCATATTGTGAATAATTTGGTAGGAGCTTTTTTATTTCTGATATTTTATAAGGATATAGATTATATAAAGGTTGACAGCATTCATTGGAAATAAGATAATTATAGTATGCTTTCTTTTCATCTTATTAAGATTGAATAAATCAACAATTGATGACTTCAACTAAGGAATAATTAGTAATTAAGACAGAGATAAGCATATTGTAAATAATTTTGCTAGGGGCTTTCTTATTTCTTATATTTTATAAGGATATAGATTATATAAGGGCTGATAGCATTCTTTGGAAATCAGATAATTATAGTATGCTTTCTTTTCAACTTATTAAGATTGAATAAATCAACAATTGAACGGCTTCAACTAAGGAATAATTAGTAATTAAGACAAAGATACGCATATTGTGAATAATTTTGCTAAGAGCTTTTTTTATTTCTGATATTTTAAAAGGGTATAGATTATATATGGGCTGATGGCATACTTTGGAAATAAGAGAATGTAATAGAAGGTAAATGATAATTAATAAAGATTTTTAATTGATAATTCTATACCTGCCAAATCCTCATTGGTTCGGATTTTATTTAGAAAGAAATGAATTCGATTCATTAGATTTAACATTACTATATTTAAATTTGAAATAAAAGAAAATTATTTTTCCTCTACTTGTATTAGATGTTACTACTAGTATTGCAATTAAATATGTTTTCTGGCCTTTTGAAATATTAAACTCTTTCTACTAGCTATCAAATCAGCGATTTTTTAACGCGTCAATAATTGCTTTATATACAGTGGTTTTTAAAATATGCTAAATAATTAGTGTTCCATTCGAATAATTAATTATTATATTTGTCAAGTTTCACCTCAATAATTGGAGATATTCATAATATATAGTGTGCGTAAAATATATATTATGGGAAAAAAGTTACATTTATCTATATTTTGCGATATAGATCTCGGCTATAGCACACTAGGCACAATAGAAGGGAACTGTCTTTTCATTTATTTTTTTATTTAGTGGAAAATCTTTTTCTGTTCTTAATTTATGGCTATTCAGTCTTTTTTTTTTTTCAGGCCTCCCATTCTTTTATCCCTTTTTTTTTCGTTCGTGACACTTGCGGAGTTAGGACTACGACAGAGAATGCCTCTTATTTGGATTTCTTTTTTTTTCTCTCTCATTCGCCCCTAGACCCTTTGTTTCTTAACAAATTTTTTCCCTTTTTCTATCAAAATTTGCCGTTTCTCTAACATCTCCTTTCGTTTGGGTGTACATCTCTTCTATTGATACTAGTATATAGCCCGTCATATGACGAGATCAGTAAAATTTTTAATTTTCCAAAATTGTAAAGTACCCTATGAGGCAGGTAAAAAAATGGTTTGTTTTTTGGCTGAGAATTATCTGGTACACGTTCAATAATTTGTTTATCTTCATACTCCTCTAAAGTCTTCCGATACTGTGAATGCAGTTTAGAATCACGTTGAATTCATTTAAAAAGATAATTCAAAGTTTTCTTAGCTACGTCGAAATTATCGTTAAGTTCTTCCTTTTTTTTTTTTCAATCTGTAATTAATGATAGTTTAATTAAAGGTAATGAAACTATCATTTCCACTACACCCTAGAGGTAGATAGTTTGTAATTAAAACTGGTGATAAAATTTTCATTGCAACAAAAATAATCGATGATTAAATTTAAAATTATCACATATTTACCTAATTTATTATTTAAGATATATACAAAAGAAAATTATTTACGTCATATGTAAGTTCAGTGATAAAACATATGAAAATAATGCAGACGTTATTTAAGTAATTTAAAATAAGAAATAATTAAATGAGATGGTTAAAGGAATGACGTCATAACACTAGAAAAAAAATTATTTTTACCTATTTATTATGTGACAAATTAAAAAAAATTTAATCGTCTACTCTTCACAGGGGAAAATAGGGCTTGAAAGAATGGCATTAAATACTAGAAAAGGGGGGATTTCGAGTGTTGCTAACCCTAACTCGTAAAGAATCCAATATGGATACATCTTTCCATTCCAGGTACAATTACTTCATAAATTGGAGACAGACGGACAGATGACAGATGGCTATTATTATACAGGGGATTTTATTTTACAATATATTGCTTAAATGTAATAAGGCATGCCGAATTCATCCCGAATTTTCATGAAAATTTTATATACAGACTTAAAAATAATTCCTATAAATCCTAATTAATTATTTAATTTATATTCAAACTAATACCCAGTTGTGTTCGAAAGCTACTTTTAAGTGGCAGTAATAAAAAAGTAAAATTGAAAAAAAATTGAAAATTAGCTACCGAGGAACATTTTTAAAATCAACAGAATGTTTAAAGAAATATGAATTGTTTAAAAAAAATTACTTGCTTTTTAAAATACTTTTAATGCTGCTTTTTTATTTGTTTTTAACTATAATTGTTTTCAGTTTTTTAGTTTTTTTTTGTATATGTTTAAACCACAAAATCTGCATTTCATAAATTTAGTTTTTTAATTTATTCGTATTGTAATGCCCATTGTTTCCTTAAACAAATGTACTTGCAAATGCAGCACGTAACTACTTTTGTCGAAATCTTCAATTTCAAATTTATTGTTGTCTATTAATTATAAAATTAAACTGATTGAGACTTAAAGGTGGGCAGAAGTAACACAAAAATATTGTAGTGTGATGAAATAACGAAACAGAAAGAACCCATGTTTTAATTAGTAATAGTATTAAAATTACAATAAGTATATCTGCAATTTTTTTTATTCAGACTCCCAACAGTTCAGGCATCTGGTAACTAACCACCGGGATAAATTCATTATTGTTACTTCAAAATTCTCTATAGGAAAATGCAACTTTAATGAAATTTTGAAAATCCAAGAATTTTGGCGATAGCTAATGCTGGAAAACATAACTGGAGTTCATTTTTTCAATGATAGCTCCAGATGAACACTATGTATTGTTGAATATTTAGGACAATTTCTTACCTGGTACTTATATTTATCTTTTACTGTTAATTATCCTTGAGATGTCCACAGTTTAAGTCGTATTTCCTACTTTAACAAATAGTCTCTAACAACATTAGATTATTTTTATTTTAATTAGTATGGTAGTAAAAGCTTAGAGTATTGGTAAATATTCTTATCTTACACGTTATTAGGAAACTAGGAAAGCAGCAAACTGTGTTATGCTGGTTACATATTGTTTAATTTCCTTATTAATTGTAACATTATTGTCCAGGGATTAACAAAGAAAGTTCTTATAACTATCACCAGATAGCAGATCTGGGGATCATTTTACCACTAATAACCCTACGCATTAACATTATTTGCTGTTAAATCTATCGGGTGTAGTACTGTCACTTGAATTTATCTGCTCTCTCTTAACGATACTCTACATTCCCAAATTTTATCACCTGCGTTAACAAATAGTTCCTGTATAACAATGGGTGATTTTAGTATAATCAACATAACAGTAAAACCTTGTATTAGAGTAGGAGTAAAGATTTTAACTTAAACATTAAGCAACGTATTATTATAATTAGGCTTTTTGTATCTGAAGTTAACCTGAAATTAACTGGTTCCATACTGTTCAATTTTCGAGATATTTTTAATTGTACAGTGAAAGTGAAGTGCTTTATTTAAAGCCTATTTGTTTCTTCCCTTTTTTTTCCCCTGACCATTAAAACTCTAAAACACTTCCGAAATTAGTGAAACATATTTAGCACACGAGTCTAAGGAAAAAGTAGTTTAACGGCTAACCGCGATTAACCCATGATGCCAACCGATGGTGGAACGCAATAGAGAAAGTGCATGTTTGTAAACAAATACGAGTGCTGACTACAACTCAACTTTTCGTTGGCAAAACATTGTTTGTTTTCATTGTATCTTAGGACCTTCGATATGGATCACGTATAACAACAAAACTAAATTTTATTTAAGAGAAAGGTAACGAAACATTAGAAACTGGCCAAGTAATGCAACATAGTTTTTTTTAGCACTTAGAAAACTATATATATATATATATATATTATATATATAATATATATATTATATATTATATATATATATATTTTAAATTAAACATTTTATACAGTACTATTAAGTATCAAAGTATAACTGCTTTGATTATGTTCACAGGCACAATAAACTATTACGTATATGAGAATCTAATAAAAATGTGCAAAACCTGATCAATTTAAGGACAAAGAAAATAATTACATTTCTAAGTACAGTAGTGCTCACAAAAAAAAAAAAAAAAATAGAAAAAGCATTAGAAATATGAAAAAAAAATAGTAATAATAAAAAAATTCTTCGAGCATAATTTTATAAAATCTATTACATTACAGCAAGGTTAACCTTTTATTAGCATTCTAAAAATGTTTGATGCGAATTCTCGAAGAAGAACCTAGAGTCCAGTCTTGCCTTTCAAAGCATTCGCAATGTAGGATCTTTAGGAAGGCAATAAAATCAAATATTTTCACCTTTTTTGAAACTCTTAGTACAGCCATACGTACAACAGCTTGTTTCCATTGTCAGATAATGGACAAAATTAAAACCCCAATAACAAGCACGATCCGTAGGAAATTCAAATATTTTGCCAACGAGGAAGTTGAGCTGCAATTTTTGCTACACCTGACGTCAGGCGCACATTCTCTATTCTCCGTTTAAACATAGAATAATCGCGGTTAGCCGTTAAAAGACTTTGGTGTGACTGGCCCTTGAAATAATTACGCTCATTGGACTACTAAATGAGCCATCCTCATTTGCAAGTTACATAGCATTTCTAATACATTTTTTATTTATTTATTTTTATGATTTTGAAATTTCATAAACTGGACGACAATGTCTTGTAGGTAACAGAATAACAATTGTGTACCCATAAGACAGCTATTAAAAGATAAGAGAAATATATCTTTATATATTTCTCTTATCTTAAAATAGTGCCGAACGCTGACCGATTGGTTAGGGCGCTAAACGTCGGTACCGGAGTTCGTGGGTTCGAATCCCACTATGGCATGGATGTTCGTAGCCGTTCGGAATCGGCTTTAAGCAGTAGGTCCCGGTCTCATTAGCCCTCGTGTGCAAAACAGTAGACCGTAGCGTTCCAAACCAAACCAAACCAAACCAAACCTTATCTTAAAATGACCTAACTGATGGTTAAGAATGTTTATAAATATTTATCGGATACGAAATGAATTAAAGGAAAATGATTATTTCAAATAGCTTTATATCATTTTAAAAAACTGTAAACAGTGACGTATGGCTGTATAAGAATTAAACTGCTGGTGTTTAAGAATAGAGTTTTAAATATTTATGGAACACGAAACCATATGAAGGAAAGTAAGAATAACAGCTAGCTTTATACTATTTTGATACACTGGAAATAATGAGGGATGGTTAGATACGAAATGGAATTAACCTACCACTTTATGTTCTGTTGAATCTATGGGAGGAAATACTTGCATGGATTTATCTGTTTTCTACTCATGATATTCTGCAAACCCAAACTTTATTTTCCGTACTAACGAATAGTCGTTATAACAATGAGTGATTATGTTTTAATCCGCATGGCTGTAAAACGTTACATTAGAACAGGAGAAAAACATTTTGTCTTACAAACCATTAGGAAACATATATTATAATTAGGTTTTTTGAATTTAACCTGTATTTTACATGTTCCATACTATTTTGTTTCCTCGATAATTGTTATTTAATTGTACAGTAAAAATGGAGTACTTCATTTAAGGCCGATTTGTTGTATAGCAAATAGCTTTATATCATTTTAAAAAACTGTAAACAGTGACGTATGGCTGTATATGAAATAGCCTGCTGGTGCTTAAGAATAGAGTTTTAAATATTTATGGAATATGAAACCATATAAAGGAAAGTAAGAATAACAGCTAGCTTTATACAATTTTGATACACTGGGAATAATGAGGGATGGTTAGATACGAAATGGAATTAACCTACCACTTTATGTTCTGTTGAGTCTATGGGGTTCAATACTTGCATGGATTTATCTGCTTTCTGTTCATGATATTCTACATACCCAAGCTTTATTTTTAGTACTAACGAATAGTCGTTATAACAATGAGTGATTTTATTTTAATCCGCATGGCTGTAAAACCTTATATTAGAGTAGGAGAAAAATTTTGGTCTTAAAACTATTAATAAACATTATTATAATTAGGTTTTTGGAATTTAACCTATATTCTGCATGTTCCATACTGTTCAGTTTCCTCGGCAATTGTTATTAAATTGTACAGTAAAAATGAAGTACTTCTTTTAAGGTCTATTTGTTGTATAACAAATTTCTTTATATCATTTTGAAAAAGTGGAAACAGTGAGGTATAGCTGAATATGAAAGTGAAATAACCTACCGGAGCTTAAGAATGTTGTTTTATATATTTATCGGATAATAAATGAAATAAGAGAAGGTAATAACAGCAACTAGCTTTATGCTATTTTGATACACTGTAAACTATGAGGAAGGTTTAGATAGAAAAGGAAATAATCTACCGATGCTTAAGAATGTGATTTTAAATATTTATTGGTACGAAATGAAATGAAACAAGATTATTGTAGTATATATCTTTACACTATTTTGAAACGCAGGAAGTAGTCCGACAAGGAATTTTTATAGGGAGGGGGGACTCTTCCCGACAGATTTTTACAAGATTTTTTAAACTTATTAAAATTTGCGTACATTACTAGTTTCTACTGCAAATGTTGAAAGGTAATTTTCAACCTTGAAAAGTATAAAAGTATATCTTATCAGTAGAATTAATCAAAAACAATTGGCAAAACCAGCATTACTTTCGGTGCATATAGGCATAATTATAAATGCGGATGAAAGTTTGAACTAGCTAGATATAAAAGCAGAGATAGCTAGATAGAAATAAATCAGCATTACTTTCGGTGCATATAAGCATAATTATAAATGCGGATGAAAGTTTGAACTAGCTAGATATAAAAGCAGAGATAGCTAGATAGAAATAAATCAGCATTACTTTTGGTGCATATAAGCATAATTATAAATGCGGATGAAAGTTTGAACTAGCTAGATATAAAAGCAGAGATAGCTAGATAGAAATAAATCAGCATTACTTTCGGTGCATATAGGCATAATTATAAATGCGGATGAAAGTTTGAACTAGCTAGATATAAAAGCAGAGATAGCTAGATAGAAATAAATCAGCATTACTTTCGGTGTATATAAGCATAATTATAAATGCGGATGAAAGTTTGAACTAGCTATATATAAAAGCAGAGATAGCTAGATAGAAATAAATCAGCATTACTTTCGGTGTATATAAGCATAATTATAAATGCGGATGAAAGTTTGAACTAGCTAGATACAAAAGCTAGAAAAATTAATTTGATGCTGTGAAATAGTAGTTTATAAATTACTGATTAAGTCATGCTGTTTTCCAACTTTCTTGTCATACAAGATATGACAGTTTGTAAAAGAAAAATGAAATGATTTATCATAATTCCTTTTTGAATATATTTTCAAATTCCTAGTTATTTATAAAATTTCTTTAGTTTGCATTCGTTTTGTAAGTATTAGAGGTAAATTAAATATGCTCCAGTATTTACCAGGAAAATTTAAATCTTGTAAAAGCTTGGAGCGTAAATTAAAAGATATATTGTGGTTGCTCATATATTTTTCAAGATACAATGAAATTACGTACAGTGTTCTTGATATGTTTTAAGGCGCATTTATGTATGCATTCAAAACTATGGGAAGATGTATAAGACTTATGCATACACAAGATTTATGTATTTATATTCTTTGCATGTGTGTGTGTGTGTGCAATGATATTTTTTCATGAAACTGAAAGTTCAATGTACTTTGGATTAAATCTTTGGACACTTTCCAAAAAAAATTCTTGCTACGTCACTGATGTCACAGATATGTATTAAATGAAAATAACCTAAAAGTTGTTTAAGAGTGTGGTTTTAACACTAGCTTAACGGACCGAGTCAATTTGACTCATTAAAAATTTGATCTCGCTATATATATATAAAACTTTAATATCACTTTTCGGAAAAAAAAACGTTGGTTTTTAGTTAAGTAATAAAATATATGTAAACTTTCATTCCTCTTCTCCGCAGACCCCTTCATTTTGCATTATAAAAAGTGTTATACCTATTTTCAGGGTTGTGAGCCAATTTGACTCATAGAATGGTTTAACAGTTAATCGCATAACATGAAATTTATTGGTCCTATCAGGCCTGGATATTTTCCACTTGGCTGAAGAGTTAAAAAGTAAATATAGAGAAGAAGTCGAGAACACTTCATTTTAATGACAGATATTCATGCTACAGACGCACGGAGGAATTGTCAAGTTCAACAATCATGCAAAAGAAACAGATGTAGAAACCATTGTGCTAAATGTAATAGAAATATTTGCGGAAAATGTGTTTCAAAAACAGATTTTATGTGTAAAAAATGTTTTCCATGAATTTTTTGATAATAAACATTTTATTTAAATTAATTTGGAACTATTTTCTTCACAAAAAACTTTAATTTTCTTGTATGAGTCAAATAGGCTCACTTTAGTAAAAATAGATATATGATCAACATCCGTACATCTAGTGTTAACAAAAAAAGTTTATTTTTCTCTCGGAATGTCTCTGTTTTGTATTTAGACTGAATTCAAGTACAAAATTTTAAACTTTTTTTTTATTGTATAGGCTCTTACAGCAGAAATTTTTTAGTAATTTTCATATTGGTGACTTTTATTAGAATATTTTAGAACATCCTAACAAAGAATCAAATTCTCTTGACCCATATGCTTAATAATAATCTTTAGGTGCAGAGAACTTAAGTTTACGCCCTAAGGTGAGCGATGCATAAACTTCAAAAAGTTTAGATTATCCCTTTATTATTAAGTTATAATGTAAAATTTTCTGTATGACAAAAGTTTAACAATAATAGAAATTTTCCTTCTATGACAGATGTAGAAACCATTGTGCTAAATATAATAGAAATGTTTGCGAAAAATGTGTTTAAAAAACAGATTTTATATTTAAAAAATGTTTTAGATGAATTTTTCGTTAAATTAATTTGGAACTATTTTGTTTGCAAAAAACTTCAATTTTCCTGTATGAGTCAAATAGGCTCACTTCAGTAAAAATAGGTATATGATCAATATCCGTAAATCTAGTGTTAACAAAAAAGTTTATTTTTCTCTCGGAATGTCTCTGTTTTGTATTTAGACTGAATTCAAGTACAAAATTTCAAACTTTTTTTTTATTGTATAGGCTCTTACAGCAGAAATTCTTTAGTAATTTTCGTATCGGTAACTTTTGTTAGAATATTTTAGTACATTCATTCTAACAAAGAATGATATCAAATTCTCTTAATCCATATGCTGAATAATAAACTTCAGGTGCAGAGAACTTAAGTTTACGCCCTGAGGTGAGCGATGAATAAATTTCAGAAAGTTTAGATTATCACGTTATTATTAAGTTATAATGTAAAATTTTCTTTATGACAAAAATTTAACAATAATAGAAATTTTCCTTCTATGACAGATGTAGAAACCATTGTGCTAAATATAATAGAAATGTTTGCGAAAAATGTGTTTAAAAAACAGATTTTATATTTAAAAAATGTTTTAGATGAATTTTTCGTTAAATTAATTTGGAACTATTTTGTTTGCAAAAAACTTCAATTTTCCTGTATGAGTCAAATAGGCTCACTTCAGTAAAAATAGGTATATGATCAATATCCGTAAATCTAGTGTTAACAAAAAAGTTTATTTTTCTCTCGGAATGTCTCTATTAGTTTTGTATTTATACTGAATTCAAGTACAAAATTTTAAACTTTTTTTTTTTATTGTATAGGCTGTTACAGCAGAAATTTTTTAGTAATTTTCATATTGGTGACTTTTATTAGAATATTTTAGAACATCCTAACAAAGAATCAAATTCTCTTGACCCATATGCTTAATAATAATCTTCAGGTGCAGAGAACTTAAGTTTACGCCCTATGGTGAGCGATGCATAAACTTCAAAAAGTTTAGATTATCCCTTTATTATTAAGTTATAATGTAAAATTTTCTTTATGACAAAAGTTTAACAATAATAGAAATTTTCCTTTTATGACAGATGTAGAAACCATTGTGCTAAATGTAATAGACATATTTGCGGAAAATGTGTTTCAAAAACAGATTTTATGTGTAAAAAATGTTTTCAATGAATTTTTTGTTAAATTAATTTGGAACTATTTTCTTCGCAAAAAATTTCAATTTTCTTGTATGATTCAAATTTGCTCACTTCAGTAAAAATAGGTATATGATCAATATCCGTAAATCTAGTGTTAACAAAAAAGTTTATTTTTCTCTCGGAATGTCTCTATTTGTTTTGTATTTATACTGAATTTAAGTACAAAATTTTAAACTTTTTTTTTATTGTATAGGCTCTTACAGCAGAAATTTTTTAGTAATTTTCATATTGGTGACTTTTATTAGAATATTTTAGAACATCCTAACAAAGAATCAAATTCTCTTGACCCATATGCTTAATAATAATCTTTAGGTGCAGAGAACTTAAGTTTACACCCTAAGGTGAGCGATGCATAAACTTCAAAAAGTTTAGATTATCCCTTTATTATTAAGTTATAATGTAAAATTTTCTTTATGACAAAAGTTTAACAATAATAGAAATTTTCCTTCTATGACAGATGTAGAAACCATTGTGCTAAATATAATAGAAATGTTTGCGAAAAATGTGTTTAAAAAACAGATTTTATATTTAAAAAATGTTTTAGATGAATTTTTCGTTAAATTAATTTGGAACTATTTTGTTTGCAAAAAACTTCAATTTTCCTGTATGAGTCAAATAGGCTCACTTCAGTAAAAATAGGTATATGATCAATATCCGTAAATCTAGTGTTAACAAAAAAGTTTATTTTTCTCTCGGAATGTCTCTATTAGTTTTGTATTTATACTGAATTCAAGTACAAAATTTTAAACTTTTTTTTTATTGTATAGGCTCTTACAGCAGAAATTTTTTAGTAATTTTCATATTGGTGACTTTTATTAGAATATTTTAGAACATCCTAACAAAGAATCAAATTCTCTTGACCCATATGCTTAATAATAATCTTTAGGTGCAGAGAACTTAAGTTTACACCCTAAGGTGAGCGATGCATAAACTTCAAAAAGTTTAGATTATCCCTTTATTATTAAGTTATAATGTAAAATTTTCTTTATGACAAAAGTTTAACAATAATAGAAATTTTCCTTTTATGGCAGATGTAGAAACCATTGTGCTAAATGTAATAGAGAAATATTTGCGGAAAATGTGTTTCAAAAACAGATTTTATGTGTAAAAAATGTTTTCAATGAATTTTTTGTTAAATTAATTTGGAACTATTTTCTTTGCAAAAATCTTCAATTTTCTTGTATGAGTCAAATAGGCTCACTTCAGTAAAAATAGGTATATGATCAACATCCGTAAATCTAGTGTTAACAAAAAAGTTTATTTTTCTCTCGGAATGTCTCTATTTGTTTTGTATTTATACTGAATTTAAGTACAAAATTTTAAACTTTTTTTTTATTGTATAGGCTCTTACAGCAGAAATTTTTTAGTAATTTTCATATTGGTGACTTTTATTAGAATATTTTAGAACATCCTAACAAAGAATCAAATTCTCTTGACCCATATGCTTAATAATAATCTTCAGGTGCAGAGAACTTAAGTTTACGCCCTATGGTGAGCGATGCATAAACTTCAAAAAGTTTAGATTATCCCTTTATTATTAAGTTATAATGTAAAATTTTCTTTATGACAAAAGTTTAACAATAATAGAAATTTTCCTTTTATGACAGATGTAGAAACCATTGTGCTAAATGTAATAGACATATTTGCGGAAAATGTGTTTCAAAAACAGATTTTATGTGTAAAAAATGTTTTCAATGAATTTTTTGTTAAATTAATTTGGAACTATTTTCTTCGCAAAAAATTTCAATTTTCTTGTATGAGTCAAATAGGCTTACTTCAGTAAAAATAGGTATATGATCAACATCCGTAAATCTAGCGTTAAATATTTATCGGATACGAAAGAAATTAAAGGAAAATGATAGCAGGCTATAACTTTATTTTGAAACACTTGAAACAGTGAATGATAGGTAGATATCAAATGGAAATAACCTACCTGTGCTTAAGAATAAGGTTATAAATATTTATTTGATATGAAATAAAATAAACTAAAGTGATAGTAAATAGCAAATATCTTTCTACTATTTCGAAACGTTGCAAGGGATAGCTGGATAACAGTAGAAATAACTTAACTGATGTGTAAGAATGTGACCTTTCCTGGGTGTAGGTCAGTCCCCACGCTATTGTTCAAACGTAGGACTGGGAAGGGAATGGTAGCCGATGAATACCAGGGTATTTCAATAGTACAATACCGTCGCTGGCGCCGAGGAGCTGGTGGCGGCATTCTCGCCACAGGCAGATCCCGTTCTTTTACGGCCCTCCAACAATGCACTATTGTATTTGGATGCGTGATTCAAAGTATCGCTGTACGACAATAAGATTAAAAATTAAAATGTCTACATTTTCCTAGCAACCTGAAAATTCGTAAACGCCATGTACAAATCATTTTACAACTTATTCAGTTTTTTTTTAAAGTTACACTTCTGATTAAAACGCATTTCTTTTAAACCTGCATTTCTTATTAAAATAACTTTATAAATACTTTGCATTTTATATTAATACTAGCATATACCCCGTCATATGACGGGATCAGTAAAATTTTTAATTTTCCGGAATTGTAAAGATACCCTATGAGGCAGGTAAAAAAACGGTTTGTTTTTTGGCTGAGAATTATCTTTCAACAAAAATAATCGATTAAAATTATCTCATATGTACCTAATCTATTATTTAAGCCAAATAAAAAAGAAAATTATTTAAGTAACATCTAAGTTTAGTGATAAAACGTATGGAAACCATGCAGAAGATATTTAAATAATCTAAAATAAATGATTAAATGAGATAGTTAAAGGAATGACGTCATAATTCTAGTAAAAATTGTTATTTTTACCTATTTATTATGTGATAAATTGATAAATTTAACATCCTGCTCTTAAAATGGGGCTTGATATAATGGCATTAAACGCTCAAAAAGGGGGACGAAGTGGATTTCAAACGTTTTAGAGATGACAGTGTTTTTCGATGTGATATGATTCTTATTTATACCCATTTATTTTCGAATCGGATCTATAGTTTAGAAAAAGATAAATTTTACTCGCTTTGAAGTTTGCTAACCCTAACTCATCAAAAATCCAATATGGATGCTCTATCCATACCAGATCGAACCGCTTCATAAATTCGAGGACAGACAGACAGATATCTTAGGCTATTATTACGTTACGAGAAGAAAGTTTAAGTCGTAAAAAGTTGAAAAAATAGTAATAATTTATTTTAAAAATAATAAAACAATTTTGAAAATAATAAAACAACTTTAGGAATAAGAATTTAAAAGAAAAAGCAGAAAATATTAAATTAATTAGACATTTAGAAAAATTTGGCTGTCTCGGGGACAGAACCGTCAAACCGAGAAGTATGATGATCAAATGGGCAGACCCTCTACCGAAAGTGCTAGGCTTACGCATAGTGGAGTAACTAAATAGAGTATATGAGGGTTGAGTAAACACAGTCCAGTTTAAATATTACGCTTCGCCATCGCCACCCTATCAAGAATGAATTTAATATAGAATAAGAGGGAGAATAAGACTTGAAATAATAATAATAAACGCTCGAAAAAGGGGGATGAGGTGGATTTCGAACTCGCTTTGAATTTTGCTAACCCTAACTCATAAAAAATCCAATATGGATGCCTGTATCCATTCCCGGTACAACCGCTTCATAAATTCGTGGACAGAGAACTTAGGCTATTATAATATAGGGGATGTGCTTTGTTCAAAAGAGTTACCTGCTACATTGAATGAAACAAATAAATGTAAATCTTTTGCGATTTTTTTTTAAATATATATATATACATTTCATATTAAAATAGATTCTTCTTTTATTTGTTCCTTTATTTTAACTTTTCATGTCCATTACACGATTATTTCTTAAATGGACTGTTTGTTAAAGGCACGAAATATACTAGACGAATGGAAATTTACAAAATTTCAGTACATCCCTATAAATATTTCAGATACTGTTTTAAAAAACCAATATATTTTTTAAAATTATGTACTAAAATTATGATTGAATTTAAAAAATAACATTTTTTAATGCTTTGGTCAGGTATTAAATAATTTTAAGAGCTATTTAGTATTTTCCCCAAAGTTGTTAAGTTTTTTTCTGAGTTCAGGGTAAATCAAAACCGAAGATTTTTATATTTTTGGACATTATATTTTAAATAATTTGTTTTCAAGCTATCTAGTAAACTTATTACGATAAAAATTTTGAAAAATTATATATCTTTTAAAAGATCCCAAACATCTACAAATATTTGCAACTATAATCTATTAAAACTCAGTATATCAATTACCTTTGATCATTTGGTTTGAAATGACCAAAGTTGCACATTTGTTGGATTACTTTTACGTTACACATTTGTTGGATTACTACAGATGATTTATTTATTCGGGTAATAGATATTTCTTAGTCAAATAAAAAGGAATTATATTTATTGTGAACACCTTTTTAAAGTTATTTACTACTTTTTTAGACGACTATAAGCTTAAAAAATAATGTTAACGAAGATATAAAATGATATTGTATAAAGTTATAGCGAAAGTATTTTTTATTATTACTATTATTTCTTCATGTTTCGAAAATACATTTCATTAAAATACGTAAAGCTCATTGTATACCAATTAATATTACAGTTAATTAATGTCTATTATCCTACATCAGCAGTCAAATTATTTTTGCGAAACTGATTGAAATAAAAGATTAAGCTTATAGATGGATAGCTAAGATAAATGTTATCAGCAGAACTTGATATGATCAGGACTTTTATCAGCAAATCCTTTCTGTTATGACTAAATGTGGTAACTACTTAATGGGAATGAATAATGGATTAACTAATAAATATTAATAATAAATCAAGCCTTTAATCTGACATAAGTTTAAAAAAAGTGGGGAGTGGCGATCCCTATTCTCTCTTTTTTGAAAAAAGTGTATTGCTTTTGTCTTTATAAATTTTTCATTGTAGGGTTTAATGTTATTAGAATTCCCTTACGCAGAATTTATTTTATATCCTCCAACATTAATTTGTTGTTCCCTAAGAAATAACATTTGCACTCCTATAGGCACTGGAAACGGCTAAAAAAATAATTATTAATTTGTTGTTCCCTAAGAAATAACATTTGCACTCCTATAGACATTGGAAACAGCTAAAAAATAATTATTAATTTGTTGTTCCCTAAGAAATAACATTTGCACTCCTATAGACACTGGAAACAGCTAAAAAATAATTATTAATTTTGGTAAGGGCATAGAATTTTGTGGTCAATTAAAACAGAGCTTATATTTATGAAATAACATAATCTAAAAGTTATTTATTGCTACCTTAATATTACTGTAAGTTTCAGAAATATAGTCTAAAGCAGGGGTGGGCACATACTTTTAAGCGCGGACCAAAATGAAATTTTCAAAATGTCTCTCGGGTCGGAGGAGTATACCACGCTGTGCACACGCGAATGTTTAGGGTGGAGTTTTTTCCCTGCCCAAGAAATTTTTTTGACAAGAACATTATAAGAATCATTTTAAATCATTTGGACAGAGAAATTTGGTAGTTAATAAAAGATAATAGTAACAATAAATTGTCTTACTTAGGTGTGTATGCGAACAATTTGTGCCCAGTAAAATATGTCACGTAATTTTTAAAGAAATATGATCCATTATATTAAATTAATGGTCATTAAATAAATCCGTTAATGAAAGATTTTATTTTGATATTTATTTATATCTTAACTATACAAATTATTTTATTTTCATCATAGTTATTACATTTTGTAAACATAATAGTAAATAGCATTATAAAAAGGAAAAACAAACATCAAACGTTAAAATAGATTAGTTTTAGTGAATGCGAAACGTGAAATCTGGAATGTTCATTTGATATTATTTCTTCAAAATTTGGATCCAAATCATTTGTAGCAATCCTTAATACCAAGTGTAGATTTTCGTCAGTAATTTGTGATCGATATTTATTTTTCGTGTAAATCATTAACGAAAAGGTTCTTTCACAAATATATGTTGAACCAAATAAAACTAGGTATTTTTGAACATAGTTAAAAAAATGTTTGAAATGCTCTGTATTCAAAGCGCCGTAGAAAACACTTAACTCGTTTGAGTAAAAATTTTCTTTTAGTAGATTATTTAATCAAATACTGTTGATTTCAACAAAATTGCATATAAGACATTAAAAAAAATCGCATGCAGGATTTTTCAACGAGCCGGATAAAGTAAGCAAAAGGGCCGGCTTTTGCCAACCTCTGGTCTAAAGCAAAGGGTATTAAGCGTAAGAAGATTAGTAAAGTTCTTCAAAATAAATTGATTGTCCAAGAAATAACGCCCATTATACAGGTTTTGGTAACAAATAGTTAAATTATTTTTCTTGTTGTAGGTGTAAATGTTTTTAAAGTTTTCAAGGAGATAAATGATACAAGAAAACTTATTTTCGTCTAATAGTGATAAATAATCAGTTACAGCTTACATTTTTAAATTTTTATACCTTTGCTTCAAATTACTTTTCTTTTATAAGCTATCTATTAAAAGTCATTAATGAATAACGATCATAAAAAAACTATGCTCAAATTATGAATATTACAAATTTTGATTCTCTATCACAGTGTTGCATAAATTGTTTTTATTTGTGACTCCTTATTTGTAACATTTTGCCACAACCCATGAGTAGACAAAATATAGTTCGATATTTTGAAATGTAATTTTACTTCACTGTTTTACTGGTGCCTGATACTTAATGATGAAAGGCCCTTTTCTTATTGTCAAATAAAGTTCTTTGAATTTGACGATCCACAAATATGTTCTCTTACAGTTTGCACAACACTGATCTACCGTATTAAAGTACTTAGCAAATATTGACTGGGACTTTGTAAATCGAGTATTACACAACTGTATAAACAGATAGCTGCGCAAAATAAACGTATGCAAACTTTTCATTCATGATTACAATAATTACGATCGGGATTAGAGAACATTCGCAGTTTCGTTTGTTTGTTGCTTCGTTTTTAGGTGTGCAAGTTACCATTTTCCCAATCTGTATTATTATTGAAATTGCTGCTCTTACTAAACAGTATTTAGCGTCACGAATGTCCATAATGTAGCCTTGGGTTCGGTTTTAAATAAAAATGGCTGTGTATTTGCCATATTGAATTCCGTTAAGGTAATTTCAATATATATATATATATATATATTGATATTGTATATATTGATTATCAAATTTTGATTTTCTCTGAGAAAATAAAAATAGAAATATTTTATCATTTGGTACTTGCTGTATTTTCAAGTCTATTTTCAAAACAAATTATCTACAAATTATTAAACAAACGTCTTTAGAAAGAATGTGCTTCCCTATCCAAGGAATACTCGCAAGAAGATCCGTCATGATCACAATGCAAAATATGTAAAACATTTTCAGAAGAACCAGGTTATTTTGACTCATTAAACATTTAATGTAACATTTTCCTTCTCTCTCTGTTAATTTTTTTTGCTGACTTGGCTTACATTTTATTTCCTTGTGGCCATCCAAGTAGGTAACTAGAAATTAATTAATCTGAAGTTGCTCAGTAATTTCTAGAAATTTTTAATAAAATAAGAATAACTGAGTTAAAATTACTCTATGCATATATTGACGGATAAATTTGTAACTAGTTTATTGTTGCGATTGTCAAGTATGAAACTGCGAAAAAAAAATGTAAATAAAATTATGAAATTTATATAATATTTCGATTCCCGTTCGGCACACATTTTGATAGCAATTAAGTATTGTATTAGTTTAATTATTTTTCTCCTAAACATATCCTGATGAAAGGAAAAATCTATATATATGTAAAGAATAGTGTCTGTAGGTTTCTGTAGTCTGTGATTTAGCATACAGTTTAGCGCCGACATCGTGAAATTCTGCCTACTAGACCTTTTTGACAAGAAGAGACCGTATTTTTAATTTTCATTTTTTTAGACCTTAAATTAACGGAGATATTAATTAAAATCTTCAGAGCGCTAATTTCTTTACCCTTTAAAGTATACTTTCTAGCAAGGATCAGCGAAAAGTCTCAACGGACCGTGTTTGCTGTTTCGTTTTAAAACTCCCATCTTTTCTTTCTAGAAGAATTTAAGACTAAAAATATGAACTGACTCTTATAGACCGATTATATGCGCAAGACAATATAAATAAAAAATAACTATTTTCGTTTATTTATTTCAAAAGGTTGATTTTGAAACACTTTTTTGAAAGAATATTTGTAAATTGTTTTGTACACTTCATTATTCTTCTATTCAGTACGTTCTTGCACCGTTAGAAATTCTAGAATTTTCCCTCTCAAACTGTGTATTTGAAAAAAAAAATATGTATTTCCACAAATTATTTTTACGAGTTTTTTTAATGACTCAATTTGACTTGTACATCAAATATTTTTTTCTATTACGGAATTTTCATGTTTTTCGGTTAAGCGCTCAATATTTCCGTAAATTCTCACGTGATCATAATTTCGTAATCTATCGAGAGAAAAATATGTTGGAGCTAAGTGAACAGTGTTTTTTCTAACGGAAAGAAGAAATTAAAAATAGCAAAATTTCACTTTTGACTTTCGAATTATACAATTGGGCTCACATTGATATACATATATGTATATATAAACTAATATATGCCTGTAACTGTACATACAAACTTTGTTCAAGGGTGGAAATCAGGTATTTGGTTTGTTTACTTTTCAGACAGACAAACATAAGCATTGTATACTTCCAAGCTTTGCGTTAAAAATGTTTCTTTAGTATGTAAAAAAGTACAGTTTTCTTAGACATTCGTAAAATTTTGCATTATTTATCTATAGTCAAAATAATTATTTTTAGTCTTGATGATGTATCAACCCCCCCCTCTTTATCTTGGCAGCTCCGGGTATTTCATCTAGTATAAAAATAGTTAAGAAAGAAATTTTGAGTAGTTTGGACTTACCTTTCAGATTAGAATAGCGCCAGATGTTTTCAATAATATTTGTGTACTGAGCAATATGAAATCAGATGCTAGGCTCCAATTTCTTATCCTGAAAAGAAAAGAATAATTCAGTTATTCATAAGTGTGGATGCACACACACATACATGGTGAGTATAATAAAGCCTTTAACAGACCTTTTTCTCCACAGCTGTTGGTCGTACACGTATACTTCTAATTACAAAATGTTTCAAATAAAATGAGCGTTTCATCTACGGTATTTATAAATTTAAAAACTCAATTATGAAAAATTATGATATTTAAACTTATATAACGTTACCTATCATTATATTTAGCATCATTATATTATATGGTGGTATATCATTAAATAATATATACTATAAAATAATAATAATATAATATAGTATAATATAATAATAATACAATAATATATAAATAATAATGATATATATATTATATATATATATATATATATATATATATATATTATTGATGGTATATATATGGTATATATGGTAGTATTTCCACCTTTCTGTGACAAATGTATTGACCGAGACATTTAAATTCTAAATGTCTGAAAATTTGAAGATATTTTCTGCTTCTTTGTAGGATTGGTTAAATGATTAATTAAAATGTGGGGGTGAAATCAAGATACAACATCCTTTCAGTGGCGAAGAAGAGGGATGGGATTAAGTGTTTAATTTATTTGAAAATATATAGTATATTCATTTTAGTATTGATACACTTCCCCGTTTATAATTGGGAAACTTTCTCCTTTTGTTATAACAACTTATTTTAAGTGTCTGAAAATTTGAAGATTTTTTTTTCTGCTTCTTTGTAGGATCGGTTAAATTATTAGTTACAGTAATTCTAGTCTGAAATCGGGTTGCAACGTCCCTTCTACGGTGTAAAGGGGGGGGGGTGATATTAAGAGCTTAATTTATTTGAACGTAGAGAGATATACTTTTATATGGACACCCCTCTCCGTTTTATAATTGGGGAACTTTCTCCTTCTTTGTTATAACGACTTAGTATTATTGAAACTATTATAAAATGTTAATTCTCTAGTTGGGTGGTACACATCAAGGGAAAACACAGTATAGTTCACGAGCCGAATGCAGCTCTTGCAGCAGAGACTGTTAGTTAAATAAAATATGTGTATGAAATATGGTAAATTAATAAAAGTTCAAAAGTAGTTATTTTATATCATTTTTGCTAGTTAAGATTCTTAAACTATTTAAAAACATAAAAATGTGAATATTTTGCTGATTATACTAAACAGATGTATTAAAGTTAGATTTTCTTGTGGATACTGTATCTTACAGTATCCACAAACATTCGTACAGCCTTTACGAATGTTGTCCTCTGCAGCAGTTAGCCACGAAATGTACGTCGTCACCGAATTGTAGAGAATACTGTTTCTAAACTCATTCTTTTGTTTTAGTAAAGGATGGCGTCAGGGCCGTAACAACGTCCTTTAGCGCCCGTAGCAAAAAAACTAGTTTGCGCCCCTACCGCCAAATATAGTGAGAAAATATATAAACATGTTATTATATCATATATTCAGAAGGGATTCAAAATACTTTGTTCATTCTCAAGATATTCCTAGTATATTAATTTTTAATTTTTCTTCTATTTTTACCTTACTAATACTTAGAGCTATTTTTATCATTTGAGGGATATTGTTTTGCTGATAAACTAAATAGTTTATTTTAGGGGAATATTTTTTTTAATTTAAACGCTGAATTTTCATAAAAAATTGGCGAGTTTCTAAATTTAAATTTAGTTATAATAACTTAATAAATTCAAAATTTAAAACGAATATCCGGATTTATATTAAAGCTTATTAGTGGTATTTGGTAAACATTTTGTAAGAATCTATAACAAGTTTAGTCTTTAGAAGTATTTTTTAAAATAAGAAAATTCATAAAAAAAGTAATATTTAAACACATTTTAGCACATTGT
>CM063504.1:90694408-90706908 GCA_032207245.1 Pardosa pseudoannulata | reverse complement strand
GAGGCCTAAGGATACCTGGGCGTACTGCTTAAAGCCGATTCCGAACAGCTACGGACATCCATGTCATAGTGGGATTCGAACCTACGAGCTCTGGTACGAAGATCAGCGCCCTAACTGTTCGGTTATCTTTTGGCTTGCTTCCATTGTCTGGTTAGTCTGGTTAGTACAGTCTATATTTTGCTATTCAAAAATAATATTAGTTTCAGTTTAAAGGTTATTCTGAGTGATACAACTATCCATGGCCACAGTAGAACTCCACGGCTGTGAGATACGAGTAGTCTATTCCTGACCCCATATAATAAGTGAGCAAGAGGGTTAATTTTATTTTATCAATAACATGATCGACATTTGTCTGAATTGTAATACAGAACTGATATCGCCGAACGATGGCCGATTGGTTAGGGTGCTGGCCTTCGGAACCAGAGTTCGTGGGTTCGAATCCCACTATGGCATGTTCGCAGCCGTTCGGAATCGGCTTTAAGCTGTAGGTCCCGGTCTCATTAGTCCTCGTGTTGCGAAAAGTAGACCGTAGCACTCCAAACCGAACCAAACTATTCCTGATCTCTGAATTTTCCTGCACTTTCCGCATTGTGTATTTCTTATAAGCTAATAACATACATCTTATATGATACTGGTCGCTGCCCGCCCACCCTTCTATCTGGGTATATATAACCAATGGTGTCATGTGTTCGTTTGAAAATACTTTACCAGGCTACTTTCATTTCAAATAAATTAAAGAGTATTAAATTACAATGAACACAATTAATAATTGTGAATTGATATGACAATAATATTTCATATCCTGAATCTAAAAAAAAAAACTAAAGTTTAGACATTTTATAAAATTTAGTGACTTGCTCTATAAATTTTTTAAAATAGTTAACTTAAAGGAATTTTTTTTTAGTTGATATGTGGATTGGGATAGTACTATCGCTCAATTTATATTTAATGAAGAAAATGTATGAACAACTCGTGAAGTATCGGACTTATCAAAACTGGTACAAACTTTCACAATTACTTAACTTTCTTAGTACTAGAAAATAATAAAACAGTAAAAATACAAAACTATTCTTTGTAAATAATAGATTTCCATTTTTAATTTAGAAATTTGACTGTAAAAGCATTGTTTTATTTCCTTGAAAATGCATTCTTACTTAATAGATTGATAGAATTCGTTATATTGTTGTAGAGCGTTATATTACTTCATCCCCTATAAAATAATAGCCCAATATATAATAATCCCTTACATAATAAAATAGAGCAATGCTTAAACTAATCAAAATAGATTCCGATATAGTCAAAATGGGTTTTCAGTTGATATCTGCACACTGAAAGCTTTCGGGATTATGATACTTCGAATTTTGCTTACGAATGTGATATTTCGTACAAGAAAGTAAAAATGGAAACACAAAGTGGAATGACAACGTGGCATGTTAATGCTTTTGTTATATGTATGTATGTATATGTTTATATATATATATATATATATATATATATATATATATATATATATATACACATATATATATATATGTATGTATGTATGTATGTATGTATGCATGTATGTATGCATATGTATATTTATATATGTATATGTGTATATATATGTATGTATGTATATATGTATATGTATATATATGTATATATATGTATATATGTATATATATATATATATATATATATATATATATATATATATATATATATATATATATAGTATATATATATGTGTGTGTGTGTGCGTATAGCCTTTTATTTCCAAAATAGTTCTACACTGATTACACTCTCAAATAATCACTGGATTATACAAGTTCATATATATTTAATAAGGATCTGAATTTTTAAAGTATCGATCAACATTTCAACAAATATGCGGAATTTCATTAATTTTAATACGGGCAAAACTTGTGGACCTATGATTATTATTATTTTCTTTTTTTAGATTTCAAATAAACAAATTTGAAAAACTGTCATGGTATAGTTTCTTTTTTTTTCTTTTCATCACCATGTTTTAAAATTCAGTCTCTATTCACAGAGTTTTTGATTATCCAGGTGATTTTAGTCTTTATCCAGGTGATTATGGTCAGCTTGAATAATGGATCCAAACTGAAAAGCCTGCTGTAATTCATAAAATTTATAATTCAAACAACTATTGTATATATTACTGTAAAAATAATATTAATAGATTGTTTTATTGGATTATAATTACTTACGTATAGTCATGAATTCTTTTAAATTCCTGAATACTTACAATTTGAGACCTAAACGTTAAAATTAGCAGGAATGTGCTGTTACTAAAATTAGCATTTAAGCGTGGTATTATATTTATCCTCGAGTAAACCACCAATAATCAGGTTTAAAGAAACGTGATTTGTCCCCTTCGGTTGTAAATACGAGGCCGAAATTCCTTATATAATGTAAAAAATAAAAAACCAATCAGGCAATGGAAAATTACCTGGAGGGAGTGAGCCGGGACTTGTTCACACTAGTGAGGAGATGATATACAAAGAAAAGCGAGTATAAATTACATAGGGGATCTTCTTTTACGACTTGAGACTGTTTGACGCCACCATAACGCTAAGATGAATGTGCCTTGAGCTATTTCACATATTAACAGGTGCAATTTAAGAAAAAAAAGAAGAAAAAACTGGAAAGAGGGGACAAAACCGATGACATTATTTTTAAGGGATACTATAAAAGCTGAAAAACTTTTAAGGTCAACAAACTGTTCAAGTTTATTTTTTGTGCGTATATTTCTCTTTTTCCTAAAAAGTGGCAAACATACGAACTTTATTTTATTTCTGCAAAATAAATTTAAGTTTAGTACAATATATGCCATATTATTATATATTTTCATAAAGTAGGTTTAGTTTCTTGTTTAGGAGAAACCGGGATTAAAATATCTGCGTATTTTTAATATTAATTTTATACTAGTTCTCTCCAATAGACCGCTTTGGAAATGCATTTAATTCTGACGAATCACAGTGTGTGTGTGTGTGTGTACAGGACCGGCTTTAGATGATAGGCAAACGACTGCCTACGACCTCAAATTTCAGTAAATTTGGCAGCAATTTCTTGTATTTTATATTCTCTATATAATAATAGCCTAAGTTATCTGTCCGTCTGTCCTCGACGGGTCCCACTGTGGCATGGATGTTCGTAGCCGTTCGGAATCGGCTTTAAGTAGTAGGTCCCGGTCTCATTAGACCTCGTGTTGCAAAAAGTAGACCGTAGTGCTTCCAACCAACCAACCAACCGTCTGTTCTCGAAGCGGTTGGACCTGGAATGGAAAGATGTATCCATATTGGATTCTTGATGAGTTAGTGTTAGCAAAATTCAAAGCGAATTCGAAAACGTTCTAAATTCACCCCTCCCCCTTTTTCGAGCGCTTAATGCCATTATTTCAAGCCCCGTTTTCCCCTGTTAAGAACAGGTGATTAAATTTATCAGTTTATCACACAATAAATAGGTAAAAATAACATTTTTTTCTAGCATCATGACGTCATTCCTTTAACCATCTGGTTTAATCATTTCTAATTTTAAATTATTTAAATATCGTCTGTATTATTTTCACACTTTTTATCACTGAACTTACATATTACGTAAATAATTTTTTTTATATGTGGGCTTGAAATAATGGCATTAAGAGGATACATGGCTAAAAAAGGGGGGAAGGGGGAATTTCGAACATTTTAAAGACGACAGATTCTTTCGCTGTGAAATGAAACATATTTATACCAATTTATTTTAGAATCGGATAGACAGTTTAGGAAAAGATAAACTTTACTCGCTTTGAATTTTACTAACCCTAACACATCAAGAATCCAATAGGGATGCCTCTATCCATTCCAGGTCCAACGGCTTCATAAATTCGAGGACAGACGGACAGATAACTTAGGCTAGTATTACATAGACGATGACGTTACAATTAAAAGAAAAAGTTGAGATTGTTTTGAATTTTCTACTACTTGAAGTAGATTTGAACTAATTTTCAGCTAAAATGGGCCTAGTAGGGAAACAAATATATTAAATAATTTGAAATGAAGCATTGCAGAAAAACAATAACTCAAACCTTTGAAGTGGAATCTTTGATATTTTATAAAATAACCAATAAACATTGAAGTTTTCTTAGTGATATGATCTGAATATCTGATTGCTTCATATTTTTTTTTTCGATTTTTTTATTATGAAAAGGAGTTAAACTAAAATGCTCTTACTATAAATTCTTTTTTATCTTTTTTAGAAGATGGATGAGTGTGAATTATATTTGAATACGTTAGAAGGAGTTATATGTATTTTTGCAAGTTTATATTTCAACTGCAGATAAAGAACTATTCACTTTTTTATGGGATCGAGAAGTTTGGTGAAACTGTATACATAACACTATATGCATGCATAATTAACATCATAGAAAAAGGGAAAAAATCCTCCCTTTAATGTACAGTCTTATTTGGTTTTAGTATTTGAAAAAAGTTGAAATTGTTTCGTATATTCTACAATTTGAAGTTTATATGAACTAATATTTATCTTTAATGAAACTGTAAAGAAAAAATATAGATTGAATTATTTGAAACTGAAGAATTTTTAACTATACATTGCAGATACGCAATAATTTAATAATTCAAACAATAGTTAGAAGTGTATTATTCCCACGGTCCAACAAAACTCAGTTGTCAGGTCGCCCTGGCGACTAAAATAATTCCCCTGGCGACTAGCTTCAGAGTAACAAAAAAAAATCCAGTACATATATTTAACTTTTAATAATATATAATTTTCCGTTGCATAATCTAATCAAATAAAGATTTTTCTTGTCCTTGTCCTGTTGTAGACAAAAAACCCTATTTAATTATGAGTGGCCCATGTTTCATTCTGCAGTGAATGCGTTAAAGTCATTAAGATGAAAAAAGAACTAGTGCCATTGACTCCTAATAACTTTTCCTGGCTCCCAAGATTTTACAACTTTTGTCAATCTCTGATTATTCATTAATTCATAAAGGTAACAATTAATATTGTAGTTACCTCAGTGATTTGTGAAATTATTATCTGACCGCTTCATACCTTTATTATTATTATTATAAATGTCTAAAAGAGAGGAATTGAAACAATAAGAGAGACATTACTATAAATTTTGTTTTATAAAAAACAAAATACTTAAATAAATACGTTAACCAATCTAATTTAAAGAAAAATGAAATTTAACGAAATTTCTTCTTAAATGTTGGGGAAACAAAAGTGAATAGATGAATTAAAAATAATGAATAAACATATGACATATCAAAGAGCTTTACACATTACATTAGATTTCCCTGTTTGTATTTTGCAAAGAGCCACCTCTTCTACCATGTCTAAAGAGTTTAAAGACGCACTGTGTCTTTCGAGTTGAAAAGTCTTATTAAAACAGGCAATTTATGATTTAATATAAAAGAAAACTTTTTGCTCTGTCTAGAGTAATACGAGTTTAGAGTTAAGATTTTTGTCCAAAATTGTGGCAACTAGAGAGAAATTTGATTTGATCTGGTTTTGAAGAGCTACCGTGTACTGTTTTGCTTCAAGAGTGGAAAAGGGTTTTTTGGAGCGAAGAATCAATGTTCACCCTTTACCCTTCGGGTGGCAGGGTCTGGGTCTGGCTCTGCCAGGGAAAACGTCTTCTGCCAGAATGCATTGTGCCAACTGTCAAGTTCGACGGAGGTGAAATTACGGTCTGGGGGTGTTTCTCCTGGTATGAACTGGAACCCTTGGTCCCCATTCATGGTAAGCTCTACACCGATGCCTACTGCACTGTTTTGGGTGACTACGTTGTGGCAATTTTACGGGTTGGACCCTTGTTACTTATAGAACGACAATGCCAGTTGTCATGTTTCGAGGTTAAACAAGGCTTGGTATGGTGCCAATGGAGTTCATCGAATGGACTGGCCTGCCCAGAGCCCAGACCTGAACCCTATCGAGAACCTCTGGGACGAGTTGGATCACCGAATTAAGGGGTGCACTACCCGTCCAAAATCGGTGAAGGAACTTGTATGTCTACTCCAAGCCGAGTGGAAGACAATACCACTAGCTGTAATAGAAAGACTTGTGGAAAGTATGCCCTGGAGGGTTCACGCTGTAATTGCCTCTCGTGGAGGCTCTACCAACTATTGATTTTGAATAAAGTTAGTTTTTCTTTTCTATCACAGGTGTCCAAATACTTATTGGTAGACAGTCTATTGCAAATACATGGACAGAATAATTTTATATATAAAGATTTTCATTACTGTTGCATCTATTGCATTATATCTAGGAGCTTTTTTGTGGTACAAGTGTGAAAGGGGTGTAACGAAAAAGAAAGAACACGACTACCTGCATCCAATGTTTCAGAAATCTCGCATTAGCCTACGTTAGTCTCCATTAAAATGGTATTTGCAATTAGATCGATGGAAAGATATGTATAGTGATTTTTTTTTACCGAAAGGAAAGAAACTTATCGGACGTTTACAAAGCAGACTGTATTGATCGTACCAATTGAGAAGATGGTAAGAACTGTATAAAGGCGAAAGGACCTCAAACGGGTTGTGCGACATTTGTTTTACTCACAGCCGAAGAAGCTCTATTACACTGATATTTTTAAAATAATCTAACGCTGGAGATAATATTTCATCATAAAGGGAACTCCAGTCGAAAAGTTATAAATTTAAGGTAAAACTTTCATTTCTGTTTCATATTTTCAATTATTAGTCAAAGCGATTTAATATCTCAACATGATTTAAAGCAATGCTTTGAAATGTTTTTAACAGCTTTTTTGCTAGATAACCGATTAAATTGTCAATATTAATGTGCTGAGTCATGTGCCTAATAAAAAATATTTAAATCCAACTTTCTTCTTTTTTCTTTAGCATATATTTTTGAATACTAGATCAAATGAATCAGCCTGGAATTACATTTGCTCAACTGTAAAGTAATACGGTATGATCCCAATATAATGAGTAATATTATTACTATTTATTATGAGTAATATTGTTAGTATTGTATCCTTAATTATTTTTGTGTGTTAACCTTATTTTTTGTGCTGTCCAAACAACCAAAACAATGGTACGAAAACACTATAATCTAGGGTAGCACTGCAATCTCAGGTAAACAAGGGTTTCAAAACACTGGAAAAGGCCATATCTCAGTTCGAGGGGCCCGCCGAACCAAGTTCAGTGCCTCGGTCTATTTTTTTTTTTTTTTTTTAAATTTGTATTTATCTTACAATTTCAAACTTTTTTTTTTTTGTTTAAAATATGCGTTGAAATTGGGTATAAACTTAATACAAAATGAAGCCCAAATTGTAAACATCACTTGGCGACAATTTGGCGATCACTTGTACAAAAATAGAGCCAAAAACATGGCGGTCGGCCCCCGGAACTGGGATTCTAACCTGGAAACCCTTGAATAGTAACTGTATTATTCTTAATTTTTCGTGCTTTTTGTTGTCCAAACCCAAAAAAAAAATTGTATCAAAACACTGGAATCTGTGGTAAACAATGGTATCAAAACACTGGAAAAACTGGAATATTAAAAGGTATTACCCTTAATTTTTTGTGCTTGTTGCTGTTTCAAACAACCCAAACACTGGAATTTGAATGTAAATCGCCCAGATCCAAAAGACTACAGTTCCCGTAGTCTTTTTCGTAAACCCAATAAATAATTATAAATAATGACAAAGATGCAGTTTCTGAGTTACTCAGAAAAGCTATTGCCACTGTAATTTAATTAAAAATTTTCTCATTTGAATTCTCGTAAACGCATTCCTCTTGAAATAAATCTAATTTATATCAGCAGGAATAGCATTTCAGTGAAATTGTTTTCTTAGGAAACATTCAAAATTAAGAATTTACTCTTTAGTAGCATTTTATGTATATTTACACGATTATTTACTATTATTGACTCGTTTTGGTTGGAAGTGAGTTGGAAAACTACGGTAAAATTTCTATTACTGGAAGTTTAACTTAGACAAAGACCTTAGGTTTGAGACCAATTCTGAAAGACTACGAATATTAATATCAGGGTTTGTAAATCTACTGAATTTTTCATTTACGGGTAATTCGAAAAATGAAAATGTGACAACTGGTTTAACAGTAATTTAGCTGTAATTCTCTCTTGAAAAGTTATATAAATGGTAGATAATAGAACTGAATAGTATAATTAGTAGACAAAATATTTAATTAATGTGAAAATATTAACATTTAAGTATCTACAAAACATCTATTAAAAATTGTAAAAATCGAAAAAATATCTTTAAATTTCATTAGTTAAAAAAAGTTTAAAATTTCTTTAAAAAAAAAGTTTCCCAATATTCTCAATTTAGTAATTCATTTTATAGGTAATAAGGATGTATTTATGCATTCAAACTCATTTATTACATTGTTTATTACAATTTTTACTCTTACGGATAGTAGTGAAAGTTACAGTTTTGAGGTAAAAACCCATGAAATCAAACAATTCATAAGAAGCACATATTATACTTTATATCTCGTTTTATGACCCACGTTCTACAAAGATTTAAAAATTTTTTTTTTACTATTTAGAGGATTAATTGAAAATTCAATTTTTGTTTTGATTTTTGGACGTTTAAAACGTTTGAGAGCTTTTAAGTCTGAAATCTTAAGAGGCGTGTGCTTGAGAGAGAGAGAGAGATAATTCGTTAACACAGAAACAAGCTAAAATTACTAACTGCATAGTATAGTAGTATAATTATATTTCGAACAATTCATAAGAAACACATATATTATACTTTATATCTCGTTTATATATTATACTTTATATCTAGTTTTATGACTCACGTTCTACAAAGATTTTACTATTTTGAGGATTAATTGCAAAATTCAATTTTTGTTTTGATTTTTGGACGTTTAAAACGTTTGAGAGCTTTTAAGTCAGAAGTCTTAAGAGACGTGTGCTTGAGAGAGAGAATTCGTTAACACAGAAACAAGCTTAAATAACTGATTGCATAGTATAGTAGTATAATTATATTTCAAACAATTCATAAGAAACACAAACATTATACTTTATATCTCGTTCATATATTATACTTTATATCTCGTTTATATATTATACTTTATATCTAGTTTTATGACTCACGTTCTACAAAGATTTTACTATTTTGAGGATTAATTGCAAAATTCAATTTTTGTTTTGATTTCTGGACGTTTAAAACGTTTGAGAGCTTTTAAGTCAGAAGTCTTAAGAGACGTGTGCTTGAGAGAGAGAAATAGAATTCGTTACCACAGAAACAAGCCAAAATAACTGATTGCATATTATAGTAGTATAATTATATTTTACTCCACAATTTCAAGTGACATTGTTATATGAGGTTTGCTTTGTAGTGCTAAAATCAATATTTTGCTACAGAAGAGTTAATAAGACCGGGAACCACTGTTTAAAGTCTTAACTGTTTTACCTTAACGGTTACAAACGTCCTGCATAGGCAAATTAAACACGGGTATGTATCTAGTCTGTGACATCCTGTGAGATTTGAACCTGCAGATTCCGGTATCCGTGAGCATAATTTGGGAGGGGCAAGAAAGGTCAAATGTCCCCCAGAAATATTAGGGGAAGGGCAAATTTGCTGTTTTACCCTTCCACTTTTTTGAGATATTATTCATATTTTATAGTTTTTATTCGACTTTTACCCTCTCAAAAAGGAATTTTCACGTTTCCTAATTTAATTTTAAACAATAGCAGACTAAAAAGTAAGCAGGACAGTACATATTTTTCTTTCATTTGGGGGCCTAATTAGTGATTTCTAATGGGTTTTATAGCGGACTCTTTAACGTATCTCGTAAAGGATAATTTTTCATCGCCGAGTTTGTGACGTCATCATTCACGAAAACAACGACCGCCTATGTTGTTTACATGTTAAAAGGCGACTGTTAAACTTGTTTCTGTGTAAAGTAACGCATATAATAGAAATTTTTTAATTATGTCTGGCATTAAAAAATCATATTTATAAATATTGTATTGTGCCACTCTGTAAAAATACAACAACTAATTGCAATGAGAAGATATTTTTCAGTTTTCCCAAAGATCCACATACACGTAAAATCTGGACAAATGCGATGAAAAGGGATGAGAAATTAAACCCAAATTATTATATAAATCATCTCTATGGGTTTGTGAAGACCATTTTTTCGGTAAGTAAATGTTTGCTTTTGTTTAAATATTACTAATTTACAACAATTAAAGTATATAAAAATACATCTAGACCTTTAAAAGGACTGTTGATTAACCAGTGCTATTTAACTTTAAAAACTGCTAATTTTCGAGTATTATAACAGAGTTCAAGTACAATAAATGTTAGATAAAGCATATAAATATCATAAAACATATAAATATCTAAAGCATATAATTATCTAATAAATAACTCGGGGGATGGAAAGGTTATGTATTTTCAATGTATTATAAATATTTTCTTTAGAGATGCATACTTTCTTATGTGTATCAGTTCAGCGATATTTTTCGATTAAATTAGTGACTAATTTGAAAAAAAGTATAATATTTTTAAAATACTTAATAATGATATTACTTTAAAAATGTAAATTTAATTTCAGAAACTGTATACATTTTTTATTTTATATTAATATTTAAAGATAATAAAATTGTATTGCTATTTAAAATAGTATAAATAATTAAGTAAAGCCTTCTAAAAAGAAGTTAATTTTTTTTCTCACATATTTTTATAAAATCAGCCAAATTATTTACTTACGATAACAGGGTGCCGAAGATAATATTGCTGTTATAACAAGGTTGTAGCAAGTAGTATACATAATTATTAATTATTATTCTTATAGTATGTATTTAATACTGATTTTTCTGTTTTATTGAAATCTGAGAGATTATTTCATCTTTAATTTCATTTTTGAAACATATGTTTTGAATATGGCTTACAGTGATTAGTAAACTCTGAAACCCTGGTCCTTTGGTAAATCTAAGAGACATTTATAACAAATTGAGATAATTAAGCTATGGAGATCGATAAAATAAACCTTCAGGTTTAAATAAAAATAAATTTTGATAGCTAGAAAATTCCAAGAACTTGCAAAAACAAAATCGGAAAATAGTGCGCGCTTACAAGCAATAAGAAAATATTGGATATCGTGAACGATGACGTCACAACCAATCACGGAGCTTTTTGATGTCACGTGATTTTCGCTTAACTTTAAAATTAATTTTTAAAAGGATGGACCCAGTTTTTTACATTTTTGAGAACATTTTTGGAATCTACGAGTCTGGAATTATCAGAAAAATACTAAATTGTTCGAATCCTCCCACATGTGCAAACTCCTCACTGAAACACACAAATTACGCCCCTGTTTGTATCAAATGGCAGCGTCTTACCCATTCGCCTATCGTTCGGCATCCCCGTGGCAAAAGTATGTGAGTAAGTCAAGAAAAGAACAATTCTATTTACAGCTTTTCTTAGCGCTCATGTTTGGCGGTTTTCAAAAAGCGTCTCGTCTTTCCCCCTCCTTTTGTTTTTGTTTTTCTTTTGTCTTTTATTCCCGATTATATCTTTTTTGTGCTCTGTATTTTTTTCAAAAAAAAAAAAAAAAAAAAAAAAAAAAAGAGTTGTCTTTTCTGAGAAGAAAGAACTTGTGAGTTTTTTGGAATCTGATTATTATATAAGTTATTTTATGTGAAAATCTTAAAGACTAGCATATAACCCGTCATATGACGGGATTAGTAAAATTTTCAATTTTCCAGAATTCTAAAGTACCTTATGAAGCAGGTAAAAAATGGTTTCTTTTTTGGTTGAGAATTATCTGTTACACGCTCAATAATTTGTTTATCTTCATACTCCTCTAATGTCTCCCGATACTGTGAATGCAGTTTAGAATCACAATGAATTCATTTAGTCAAATCGTGTGTATAAAAAACATAATGTTGTGTATAAAAAACAAACACACAAAAAAACGAACTTCTAAATTTTCAAATATAATGCTAGATATTTATTAGTCTGGGAAATATATTCATAGACTTTTATGAAAAGAATTTCTTGTAAATACCGATGATAAAAAAAAAAAAATCAATGATTAAATTTGAAATTATCACATATGTACCTAATCAATTATTTATGCCGAACATGAAAGAAAATTATTTACGCAATATCCCAGTTCAGTGATAAAACGTATGAAAATAATGCAGACGATATTTAAATAATTTAAAAGAAGAAAGGATTAAATAAGATGGTTAAAGAAATGACTTCCTAATGTTAGAATAAATATTATTTTTACCTATTTATTATGGGATAAAATTAATAGCCCGCTCTTAACCGGGGAAAATAGGGATTGAAATAATGGCATTAAAAGCTCGAAAAGGGGGAAGGGGGGTTTCGAACGTTTTAAAGATTTGCTTTGAATTTTGCTAACACTATCTGATCAAGATCCAATATGGCTGCCCTTATTCATTCCAGGTTCAACCGCTTCATAAATTCTAGGACAGATGGACAGATAACTTAGGTTATTATTATATAAGGGAATATAACA
>CM063504.1:90686908-90689408 GCA_032207245.1 Pardosa pseudoannulata | reverse complement strand
ATTGAAAATTTCAAAGAAGATGGTAGAGTAAGGGAAAAAACAAAACAAAAAAAAAAAGGTAAAAACGCAGAGACAGGGGCTCTCAGATAGGATTATCGGGCAGAAAAAAACGTAATTAAAAATGTTCATTAACACTAAAGAAAAGAATTTTTCTTAGCAAGGAATATCTTTAGAATGCAAAGTTATAATCAGAACTAATGTTCTAAAAAAAATTTTTTTTTCTCTGGATGGGAGGGGCGAAGGGGGGACAGGAGAATGGAATGTTCTCCCTACTTAGTCTTTTTGTGGTGATTCTCAGAAATTATGTTGTTTTATGCAATCTTGTTTTTAGTGAAATCTTACTTAGAGGCTTTGATGGAATATAGTTTGCTTTTGTGATAAATTCATTTTCGCTCGTTATAGTTATTTGTTTTTAATGATTAATGCATCTGGCGGAGCGCCGGCTATGGACGAGTATGCTTTTAAAAGAATTGGAAATACAAATGAAAATCCTCTCATTATATGCACATATTGATTAGGACAAAAAAAATAGCTTTTTTTTAAAAATTTTTTACTCTTTGTTTTTTGAGTCTCGGTATGGTTTTAATTACCAATTTTAATTAATAATTAAAAGAAGTAAAAAAAAATTATCGGAGTAAAAATATTGAAAAAAATTAATTCTTTTCTTCCATTGTATTTGGAATTTAACAATGGTGCATTAAAATTCAATCGGGATGGTAAAAATTACATTCGATTCGGATGAGAATATATACTAATATTAAAATGCACCTATTATAGTGATACAATAATTGAAATTTTTCCTTCCATTTGCATAACTTATGAAAAGGATAGAATTAAAAAAAAAAAAGAATCAACCCATAGCATTTCTCCATAAATGCAATAAATAATTAATACTAAACATTCAGTGTTGGCTCGCTAACAGATCTGTTAACTTTATAATTAAATTTTAGCCTATTTATATTCCCGATTTCATTTCGGTTCATATATATTAATTAATTTTTACATATGAAATTACTTTTATTAAAGTTGTTTGGTTAGAAAACCCTATCTTATACGATTTTTAGAAACTTAAGTGGAGTAGGGTCAAACTGCTTCGGAACATGGGTCCTGTTCCTTCAATTCAACTTAAAACTTCTTCAATTCACACAGCCTGCAAACGTTAGATTTAAGCTAGATGATCTATTTATGATCTCCCATCATTTAACAAACATCAAACTTAAATGTTACAGGGGGATTGTGCTCCGCGGGTAACCGCAAAATTCCGGGTTTTTCAATGAGGAATTTGCACATGTGGGGAATTCAAACAACTTAGTATTTTTCTAATAATTCCAGACTCTCAAATTCCAAAAATGTTCTCAAAAATGTAAAAAACTGGGTCCATCATTTTAAAATTAATTTTAAAGTTAAGCGAAAATCACGTGACATCAAAACGCTCCGTGATTGGTTGTGACGTCATCGTTCACGTTGTCCAATATTTTCTTATTGTTTCTAAGCTCTCTCTATTTTCCGATTTTGTTTTTGCAAATTCTTGGAACTTTCTGGCTCTCATAATTTATTTTTCTTTAAACCTGAAGGTTTATATTATCGATCTCGATATCTTAATTATCTCAATTTTTTATAAATGTTTCTTCTACCTGGATTTACCAAAGAACAGTCGGACAATTTCCCAAAATTGACATGATGTCAATGTTTTCGTTCTTGGGAAAAAACCCGGATTTTATGGGAGCAGAAATACGTTAGAATTAATGTAAAATCATTTATGACATTTCCTCATTATCATTCCGGGTTTAGAAATAATAATAATATCTTTCGAGTTCCCCCATGGTAGTTTTCATGCAAAGAAGCAAAAACAAAATTTTAAATAAATTAAAAAGGTTTCTTGTCAAACTTTCGTTATCGCTTGTGTTTCATATTTCAGCTGCAGAGCGAATATTTTATTACAGTCAGCATTTCCGGTTATGAAGGGTAGAAGAGAAGAGGTCATTTTCTGAACTATAAGCTGTGACCTTCGAACAAGTGTTGACTGATTTGCATAACCGTACGTTGGGAGGACTCACTCTCGTGACTATTGGTGTTTGTATGCGTGCGTACGTGCGTGTGTGTGTGTGTGCGTATGTGTGTGTGTGAGAGAGAGAGAGAGAGGGGAGGAGTAATATTTTACTTCTGTGTCTGCTAACAGTTTATTATATCTCCTATTGTACCAGAAAACAGATTTACCGTAAATAAAATGCATTTGATATTTAAGATTTAAAAATCCAATTTAAAGAAGGCTAATTTGTTTAACATCTTAGAGAGAGAATCTCCAAAGAAGTTTGGTAAGATTTTCCTTTTAATTGTTAAAATCAAAGCAGCCACTGCTTTCATTTACTAACAAATAAAGTCCCCACTTGAAATTTACTAACAATAAGTTGAATCCAATATTAGTAACATCAATCATTTTTGTGTTATAAGTAGTTAACATATTTTAGTTGAGGGTTTTTTACTTTGAGGTACCCTGATG
>CM063504.1:90634408-90681908 GCA_032207245.1 Pardosa pseudoannulata | reverse complement strand
ACACTCGATCGGTCAGAAATTCTCTCTGGGCCTCGAACTCTGGCCTTTTTATATCGTCGTCTCCGCAAATTTCCATCTCAGCTGATCGGACAGCTGGTTGATGACGTGGTGGGGAAACCGCTTGTAGACTTCTAGCTGAGCAGGTGCACGCCCGGTTCCAAAGGAAGTTTGCAGTAGTCGAGAGCAATCTCGCAGATCATTAATCGATGTCCCTGGACAACCCTTTGGAGAACAAGGTAGGAAGGTATTGCTGCTTCCCTTACAATGTAGAGGATTTCTGTCGTGTGAGACTCTTTCTTCGGGATGCCATTGAAACGAACACTGGAAACACTTCGCCAGCATTCCAATGAATTTCTCAGACAGAATGATTGAGATGGTCCTCGGAGTTAACAATCCTCTATTCAGCATCCTATTCTGCGCGAAACAACGTCCTTTCCCTAGGTAAAGAAGAGCTCAGTTCAAATGCTCACAAAAGGCCCGTTCACTATTTCCACTTTATGCAGTTTTTTCTCACGGTCGTAGATAAGTCTGTATCTGGAAATTTAATGTAACGAGAATACGTTACAGGGTCCTCGTAGTTTAGAAGCAGGGACCAAGCAGAAGACTTGCAGTGGCTTGGCCTGCCACTTCCAGAGGTATTGATTGAGAACTTGGAGGATATTGTGACCAGGAACCTATTTTACGTGCCCTAGTCACCTTTAACGAACAGGGAAGATCTTAGGCCGGCTCGGGCTCCGAACCCTCAACCCTCCAGTTACGAGAGCGTTGCCTTTGCCGACTGAGTACGTCTAGAGACAATGCCAGATAAATTTGCAGGTCTGGATGTCCTCTCCCTGGTAGATTGGTTGACAGGTAGGAAAGAGGAATACAGGTTCGGGAGCAGACAAATCATTCCTCTTGAAGGTGATCAAAATTGAAGGAATTGTTCAGCGTACTATTATGAACACCCTACAGTCGTAAAGGTAGATAGTACTTTGAGAAGTATTAATTCTAAGGCTTAGAGATCATATGACAGTCAAATGACAATTTTACGCAGTACCCTGCTGTATGGGAAAACATGCTTTCTAATCCCATTGAAGAGATAGGTGTTTGAAATTGGTTTGAGGTAATAAATTTTGGAACGAATAAGCCTTCCTGCAGTAGAAATTTACTATAATGCTAATACAAATGAATAAATTTAGAAATATTATACAATTGAAATGAATTATTTATTCCCTTAACTCCATGTAAATCTACGTGTAAAATTGTTATACATCTGGATGGTGCGAATAGAGTTATACCTGGGCCTTTTAAAAATTTACGATAGTCAATAACATTATTTTCTTTCAAAGACTAAGAAACATTTTTAAAATTATTTAAAATAAAATATTGTTTTCTCGCTATTTTTAAAAATGTAATCAAGCAAAAAACCTGGAGACTTTCTCCTCTATTAGCAGGTGAAATTTATTTAAAGAAATCTGTGAATGGAAAGCATTATTTCCCCCATAGGTTGGAGCTAGAGAAATCAAATATGGCCGGAACCCAACTGCTTTAATTAAGCCTTTCTTTGATATCTTTAAGGGAATACGAATGAAATTTATATTTATAAGTTGCCATATATAGTTGAAGCACAATTTCCCCCATAAGTTGGAGCTAGAGAAATCAAATATGACCTGTACCCAACCGCTTTAATTAACTCTGTCTTTGATATCTTTAAGGAAATACGAATGAAATTTATATAAGTTGCCATATATAGATGAAGCACTATATCCCCCATAAATTGGAGCTAGAGAAATCTAATATGACCTGTACACAATCGCTTTAATGAACCCTGTCTTTGATATCTTTAAGGAAATACGAATGAAATTTATATTTAAAAGGTGCCTTATATAGTTGAAGCACTATTTCCCCCATAAGTTGGAGCTAGAGAAATCAAATATGGCCTGTACCCAACCGCTTTAATTAACCCTGTCTTTGATATCTTTAAGGGAATACGAATGAAATTTATATTTATAAGTTGCCATATATAGTTGAAGCACTTTCCCCCCATAAGTTGGAGCTAGAGAAATCAAATATGGCCTGTACACAACCGCTTTAATTAACTCTGTCTTTGATATCTTTAAGGAAATACGAATGAAATTTATATAAGTTGCCATATATAGATGAAGCACTATTTCCCCCATAGGTTGGAGCTAGAGAAATCAAATATGGCCGGAACCCAACTGCTTTAATTAAGCCTGTCTTTGATATCTTTAAGGGAATACGAATGAAATTTATATTTATAAGTTGCCATATATAGTTGAAGCACAATTTCCCCCATAAGTTGGAGCTAGAGAAATCAAATATGACATTTACCCAACCACTTTAATTAACCCTGTCTTAAAGAAATCTGTGAATGGAAATCCCCCTTGAAGCACTATTTCCCCCATACGTTGAAGCTAGAGAAATCAAATATGGCCTGTACTCAACCGCTTTAATTGACTCTGTCTTTGATATCTTTAAGAAAATACGAATGAAATTTATATAAGTTGCCATATATAGATAAAGAACTATTTCCTCCATAAATTGGAGCTAGACAAATCTAATATGGCCTGTACCCAACCGCTTTAATTAACTCTGTCTTTGATATCTTTAAGGGAATAAGAATGACATTTATATTTAAAAGGTGGCATATATAGTTGAAGCACTATTTCCCCCATAAGTTGGAGCTAGAAAAATCAAATATGGCCTGTACCCAACCGCTTTAATTAACCCTGTCTTTGATATCTTTAAGGAAATAAGAATGAAATTTATATTTAAAAGGTGCCATATATAGTTGAAGCACTATTTCCCTCATAAGTTGGAGCTAGAGAAATCAAATATGACCTTTACCCAACCGCTTTAATTAACCCTGTCTTAAAGAAATCTGTGAATGGAAACCCCTTTGAAGCACTATTACCCCTATAAGTTGAAGCTAGAAAAATCAAATATGGCCTGTACCCAACCGCTTTAATTAACCCTGTCTTTGATATCTTTAAGGGAATACGAATGAAATTTATATTTATAAGTTGCTATATATAGCTGAAGCACTTTCCCCCACTAAGTTGGAGCTAGAGAAATCAAATATACCCAACCGCTTTAATTAACCCTGTCTTTGATATCTTTAAGGAAATAAGAATGAAATTTATATTTAAAAGTTGCCATATATAGTTGAAGCACTATTTCCCCCATAAGTTGGAGCTAGAGAAATCAAATATGACTTTTACCCAACCGCTTTAATTAACCCTGTCTTTGATATCTTTAAGGGCATATGAATGAAATTTATAGTTATAATTTGCCATATATAGTTGACTATCAGAGAATGGTAGCACAAAAATTTTATCTTTCATTCATGCTTGCACATTTATGTATTAATTATTTCATAGACACCACGGATATTTAAATACATTAATTTCATATTTTAATGTAATGTGTTTGATCTTATTCATCAATTTTTCTCTAAGTTTCGTGGAATTTGGTTGAAAATTTTGCAAATAGTGAACAAGAAAGAGCAGAATTTTTTAAAAAAAGCCATTTTTTAATTCCCAATTGTGCATAATAGATACGAACTGATACGAACTTCCCATTCATTGCTCTTAAAATTTTAATTATTTTTATACTTGGGGAAAAGTCATTAGCATTCAAAGTTTTGAAGTGATGGGATTATTTTTTAACTGGTTATTCTCTCGCTATCTGTCGTTATCTGTCTCTCTTTTTCACTTTCACTCTGCAAAACAGTATTATAATTTTTTTTAACACTCTCAATCACTTTCTATAGGTCTCATTTAAAAAAGCAGTTTGTGAGATAGTACATTGATTTAAATATTTCCGATTATGTCGAAAAAATAATTTGTTCAATGTGATCTTACAAAGAAAAATTCAGAGATCCTCATAAGAGGCTTGAGTAGCTGGTGAGGGATGCAAATGCATGTACATTTAGAAAATAAAATAAAATAGACAGTCCATTTAAATGGTAAATTTTATACTTCATTTTACGTTGTTATAAAGGGTGTTTAAAAAATTATCAGTAAAAGTACAAAAATCAAACACCAGCAAAATATTTTGTTTCGTCATTCACTTATACGGCAAACTCGTCGAATGAGGACCAAATGGGTAGGGTGTTACTCTTCGGAACGTTCATAGGTTAGAATCTCCCTGACTGGGATGTTCGTAGCCGTTTGAAATCGTATATAAGCAGTAGCTATCTGTCTCATTTTCCTTCGTGTATCAGAACAGTATGCCGTAGCATTCCTAACCAAACTACGACAAATCCAAGCCATCTACTTTTCAAGTCTGTGTTCCCGAGAATTCAATGAAATGTGAAGCTAAATACGAAGACCAAGAGTTATAAGATGGGCGATATAGGATAAAAGCTTCTTGCAAATGTACTATAAATTATTTTATATTAGTTTATAATTTAAGATTGACTCAAATGATCAATCAAAGGGTGAGCAAAAGGGTGAAAGGAAAATCAAGTGAAATCAGGTTTTGCTTGGTTTAGTGCTACAGATAATTTTTGTTCCCCGAGGGCTAATTATACAGAGATTTAGTGTATTCAAGATGACTATAAATGCATACAAGTAATAGTATTAGAATCCACAGACTCTCGTAATGAAAGGTGATAGGGTGTTATGTATATGATTCTTTCTCTATATAATAGTGCAGTATCCTGTATTCCAATCTCCAACCAGTTACAAGAACAGGCCTGTATTATCATAGGGTTGTCGATTATAAAGAGCACTCTTCCTTAGATAACATAGTATTTAATGATTTTTAGGTTCTATCCTATCATAAAATTGATAATTATCTACACCTGTTGATGTATGTAAAATAAAAGTAGTAAAATATATTAATTTAAATTTATTTTAACCATTATGAGAATAGGAAAATTAGGTATTGATAGCTAATGATAGCTATTGATAGCTATTGCATCTAAACCTTCCATTCTTTCCAGACAGGTATTACCCGATAATTTTCTTAAATTGAGACTACTGAGCCGAAACGTATTTTAAATTGTTTAGAGTGCAAAATACTTTAAATATTTATAGATATTTAAGGATTGTAATTTTATTTCATATCCAGAAACACCAT
This sequence comes from Pardosa pseudoannulata, assembly GCA_032207245.1. NCBI lineage: Eukaryota > Metazoa > Arthropoda > Arachnida > Araneae > Lycosidae > Pardosa > Pardosa pseudoannulata. The sequence goes on along the minus strand of CM063504.1, from coordinate 90,676,820 downwards.
ATCTTTCTTGTGTTAAGGAAAGGAAGCTCAAGTCGTAGCATTGGGCCAATAGTTTAATCAAAGCACCAAAAACAGAACTAGTGTGATTTGCTTTTCAGTCAGAATGTTTTCAACTAGTCAACAACAATAAACGTCCAACCTCTATACACGTCACTAAAAACATTTTTGCTTTTTTCCCCCCTATAGTTTTCTACTATTATTAGTTTTAATAATAAGACTATTTGTAGTTACATATTTCTTTTGAAATATTCAGTCTGCAGTAATAAATAAGCTATCTAGTTAAACAAAAGCCTTGATGAGCTACTCTAATACTTTGGGCCGAATGCTGGCCGATTGGTTAGGGCGCTGATCGTCGATACCGGAGTTCGTGTGTTCGAATCCTACTATGGCATGGATGTTCGTAGCCATTCGGAATCGGCTTTAAGCAGTAGGTCTCATTAGCCATTGTGTGCAAAACAGTAGACCGTAGCGCTCCAATAAACCAAATCAATCCAATATTTTGGATTTAAATTATGGATTTAAGTAATACGGGGTACGACTTGCGATGCATGTTCTCATAGTCGCAGCTTTTTTAAATTCTAACTTTTATTTATTGCTATTTATAATAGGCAAGAACGTTACTAAAATTTTGATAATAAATTTTTTTTAAAGATTTTTCGTAACTCGTGATATTTCTTAAAGGTTACGACTTCAGTAACCTTCCCCTACAACTATTAAATAGAAATAAGATGAGCGAACAGTTATCATTAGATTAATATTCCCGGATCTCCACTGTTTGTACTTTTCTTTTAATTCTACCAAATTATAATGGGTTCTTCAGTCACACAAGAAAAGAAATATTTTAAAATAAAGTATCGTAGTTCTTTCTCGTTTTTTAGCATTGTAACTAATGTTGAGAACAGAACGTTTTGTTGTTGAACAGTCTGCACGATACAGATCTCCAAATTATATCTTTTGAACACATTCTTTTCAGCGGGCTAACATCTCGAGGCCTTTGGAGTTGCCTCGAATTTTATTATCACCTACTTCTTACTTTTGTGAGGGAAAGAAAGAGATGACGTAAGGCTCCCCAAACTAATTCCACTCATCAGGTGCAGAATGTCAATCAGCTGCCTCTCTTAATTATATGTATAATATCACGTCATTGTTGATCCTTATGCGTACGTCATGCTTTTGAATGGCAGGTCTGCTTCCTGTTCCCTTGTTAATCCCAGACCTGCAATATTTTTTTTTACTAAGTCTGAGCTGAAAACAGATCTCATTGCAGATAGTAAACGTGATTTTTTCGTCTCAAACGGAGGTCATAGTTACGCAAAAATATACTTTCGTAAGTTGTTTGGCTTGCTGATTATTTTTTTCTTTTCACATGTATACGTTTGAAATAAAAGACAACGGGAATGAATGACACTAATTAATATTGCAGCATTTTTAATTTCAAATTATTTTACTTTCAAATTTTGCCCATTCAATTGAGGAAATATCCCCATTGGCGTCCCTTGTTTAGTGTTGATTTCATATTTTATTAAGCCCTCATATTTAATAAAATTTGTTTAAAAAAAAACTGGGTTTATGGTAAAAAATATGCAAAATTCCCTCAATATAATAATCACGTTCTTACTAAATAGAAATGATGCATTAAACAAAAAAAAAATTATTGTTTGTCAAGGTTTATTAAGATATAGCCATCATTGAAATGCTTCATTTCAAGTGTCATTACTTCGAGATGACGAATGAATAGGGCGGTGCATTTCAATATCATTGTTCATGGGTTTGAATCTCCCAACTGGCATGGGTGATTTTGGACGTTTGGAATCGATTAAAAAAACGATATCAGTGCCATTAGCATTAGTGTAACAAAACTGCAGACTGTAGCACTCTAAACCAAATCAAGTCTTGGAACTTCGAGTGGAAGAGAAGACCATCATAGAGAATAGGTCCTCAGTGCATGCATTGGACGGAAATGATCCCCTCTGGAAAGCTAATACGGTCGTAACCTAACATTTAAGCAACATATAAGGAAAGCCTCATTAAATTCACCCAATTTGTTCCACTGAAATCAGAACTCATTACCATAGCTGATTGGCTATGTAACATACACTTTGACAATGTACACACAGTGTTAGGAAACAGTCTCACAAGATATGCCCTTACCTGGAATAAACTTTGTATTTAAGCTTGTCTTTTGCATACCATTTCTCCCCTAAGCATTAGATCATACTATTTTCCATTCGTTTCATCATAGCATGTAATGGAAAAATGTAGATACAACATATAAACATATGAACACATTCAACGATTTTAGAAGTCTGGGTAATGTAACTCATGCTCCCACACCCCATTTTTTTTTTTAAGAATGGTTTTTAAAAAATGCTTTTTGCTCATAGTTTAATTATTCTTACATATGCTATGTTGACAACGAATCCTCTATTTCTTCCGATTTATTTCGGTTTGAACTACATCTAAGTCTTATTCAAAACTATTAAATTGATTACAATTTCCTTTTTCCCAGAACTGTTTATAGCAGTAATTTTGAGGGAGGGGGGGTTTGAGGAATATTAATTATTTCAGAAAACATTCTAAATACTTATATGTTTGCTTCCAGGGCAAAGTTTGATAAATTCACATTCAATTACTAATAAATACCCTCAGATAATCCTATTTTGGAAGGCTGGAAACGTAAGGAAGATTAAAGTTATTTGACAGCTGACAATGGATCGCCTACCCTGATAGGTGTAAAGCATGATACTCCAGATCTACCTCCTTTTTAATCATCCTCAAATTGAAGGATATTTGCTGAGTCTCATACCAACCTTCCAGCGAGAGGACATTCAGATCCATAGATTTATACTGCATGTTTTCTGATTATAAAATGAAATGTTTTGGACACCAGCACTGCTCGATACCCTAAAATACTAACTACCCCAGCAAGCTAACTAGAAGAAATCTGTGGAAGGAAAAATTCTCTTCACTGTACGTGGACTTTCATTTTTTCAGCAGTTCACTAAAATAACATTAATTAAATAGGAGTTCAGTTGGGACTTGTATAAAATTCACTATAACCGAACATCCATCATATCCTGTGTTCACTATAGTGGTTTGGTTTGGAGAGATACGGTCTACTGTTTTGCTCATGAATGCTAATGAGACCGGGACCTACTACTTAAACCCGAATGGCTACGAACATCTATGCCAATAGCAAGATTCGAATCCTCGAGCTGCAGCACTGAAGAGAAGCTCTATACCATTCATCCATCGTTCACTATAGGGAAGTTCGACAGTATAAATAAGAAAATAAATAAAATCATTGTTTATTTTAGGTTGATAATTGATCCAAATCTCATTTATTTAAATTTCACTACATCCACCGCCTTAACCCTAAATATTCCGAAAATAACTTACTCAGATTATTAAAGGTATGAATTATTGCATTTTTTCTCCGCTAAACCTCTTTACTTCTTAATTAATCCATCCCCCTTTATCGCCTTTAAAATAACTCGCAGCTGATCTTGCAATCAAGCATAATCTTCATCAATTCTTCTCGGTGGATAATGTAAATTTCACTCAATTATCTTAAATTCGAAGCAGCCTTGCAAGATAACAACATGTTCCTCCGTAAACCCGAATTAATTCCAATTCGTCAGTTTTAATTAGATTGAGTGAATTGCAAATCGCGATCAGATCTTTTAAATTCGTGCTTATTCTTCATATTCAAGTACATCTTGAAAAGAGGATGGATTTATATGCATGATTTCGGTTTTATTTAACGTGATGAATGTCTGAGGCCATTAATTATCAATTTTCTAAAATATAATTGAGCCGCCTTGGTTGACTCATTGCCATAAGTCGGAGCAGTGAAGATAAATTGAAAAGTGAAGCGGTTAAATTGGGAACTACACAACTTATTATATTTTTACCGTCATCTCAATGAACTGAAAAATATTTACAGGAAATGGAGGACTGTCACGTGGAAGTAAATCGCAGTCAAAACTAATAACTTTGCAGTAGACTGAAGAGCAGTTTTATAAGAAAACCGTAAGTATAAAAGATATGAAAAGGTTCGGTCTTAAGCACACTATGAATAATGCAAAGAATACCTCGATGAAGTTTGAAGTATGAATAATTTATAAAACGAGCTTGCCGAGCGACCTAAGATACATTAGAAAAAGGAAAAAATGTTTATCGACAAATAAATGGTTTTTTAAAAGTGACTTTTATTTAGAGGGGCTGAAATAAAATAATTATTAGAAATTAAAACTATAAATTAATGATACAAATAAATGGATTAGTGGTTTTTCTAAAACCTTTAACTAAGTTATAACTAATATACATTCTTAGTCTATTTACATTTTTTAAAGTTTATCAATTATTTAACACTAGACTAACGGACCGAGGCAATTTGACTCATTAAAAATTTGATCACTATATATATATATATATATATATATTGTAACGTACTGGGAATAAAGTAAGCGAGGCCGTCAATGAAACAGGCTAGAAATTTAGGTATTCTGGATTAAACATTTTATTCAGTAGAATAAATTATGTACATCTATGTACAAATTCAGTAGGATGTTAACATTCAGTGATCTCGTACAGAGATAGTATTCACACACAAGGATGCGTGGGATACCGGAACAGTATGGCTAGGGCTTCCAATCACAAGAGTTGGGAACTAATTAGTGCCGGGACTAATGCTGACACGATCACTCCGTCTGTCGATTAGCACAGTTGGCTTTACAGCAAGGTTCAGAAATTCCGAGTGCGTATCACGCTGGGATTCGTGAAGAAAATCTCAGGATGCAAGACGATCCAAATTCGAGAGCAAAGTCACTCTTGGCTGCCTACTTCTATGCAAGAAGTTAACTAAAAATTTGCAGATAACGGGGAAGGAATTCCCAAGTCGAAGGTCGACTTTCTAGCAACAGAGACGCTGGCGGTCTCTAAAAAAAAAAAAAAAAAACTCCAGACACGGAGATACGAGCGGTCCTTGAGAGACCAGGCTCTATCAGGTAGAAGCCTCGAGAAGAACAAAAAGCTTCCGTTCTAGTCCTGTCCTCCCTTTTTATAGCGGCACTCGCTCCCTTTTTCGGTCCTTCGAGAAACTTCCAGAACCAGGGTGACGTAATCTTGTGGTCACTCCCAAGCTTTGGATCAGCTGTTCTGTTCCCAGATGTGTCGAAAGGCATTCCTCAGATCCATCGACTTAATCAACTTAGTGGCCTTTTTTGTAACCGCTAATTGGCGGCAAGGTGCACTCTAATTATGTACACACTTTCCACAGCGTCGTTCCATTCAGCAGGTGTACAATGCCCAGACGATGAGGAGCCGACAACGAACAGTTTTCAATTAAGGTGCTTAGACCTTCTGGTTCTATTCGAGGCTAATCGTGAGTCCACGGCGAAAGGTCACCTTCGGGCTCCTCTTTCTTTTTGGGGTCATGTAACGGATCGTTACAATATATATATATATATATATATATATATATGTATACATGCATATATATATATATATATATATATATATATATATATATATATATATATATATACATATATATATATATATATATATATATATATATATAAAACTTTAATATCACTTTTCAAAAACATACCTTGGTTTTTAGTTAAGTAATAACGCCAAACGATGGCCGAATGGTTAGGGTGCTGGCCTTCGGAACCGGAGTTCGTGTGTTCGTAATCCCACTATGGCATGGATGTTCGTAGCCGTTCGGAATCGGCTTTAAGCAGTCAGTCCTGGTCTCATTAGCCCTCGTGTGGCAAAAAGTAGACCGTAGCACTCCAAAACTAAACCAAACCATTAGTTAAGTAATAAAATATATGTAAACTTTCATTCCTCTTCCCCACAGACCCCTTCATTTCGCATTATCAAATGTGGTATACCTATTTTCACGGTTGTGAGGCAATTTGACTCATAGACTGGTTTAATAGTTAATCGCATACCGTGAAACTTATTGGTCCTATCAGGCCTGGGCAACAGTCAAGTCGCAAGTGATTTTTTCTCTTCTCATTCACGCAGATGGCCTCTACAAGTTTTCTACAAAATTTTAGATTTAGCAGCTATGAATGCTTGGATTCTGTATAAAGAGACGACTCAAGCAAATATTTCAAGAAAAGATTTTATTTTCCAATTAGCTGAAGAGCTAAGAAGTAAATATAGAGAAGAAGTCGAGAATACTTCCATTCCAATGACAGAAATTCATGGAAGAATTGTCAAGTTCAACTATTATGCAAAAGAAACAGATGTAGAAACCATTGTGTTAAATGTAATAGAAATGTTTGTGGAAGATGTGTTTCAAAAAACAAATTTTTTATGTAAAAAATGTTTTCTATGAATTTTTTGATAATGAACATTTTATTTAAATTAATTTGGGTCTATTTTCTTTGCAAAAATCTTCAATTTCTTCTATGAGTCAAATTGGTTCATTTCAGTAAACATAGGTATATGATCAACATCCGTAAATCTAGTGTTAAGAGATATACTTAACCCTCTAAGTGGTTCGCACGTACAATTCCGCCAAACCGATGATGTCTTCAAAGCGGTTGTTACGTACAACTTTCGACCTCCAAAACGTTCCGAAAATGGATGTAATGTACATTTCTGAGAATGTTTTCCCCTATGGAGTTTTGAGGTAGGAGTGTCAGGTCGATTGTTTAGGAACTGCACACCTACTCTCTGAGGCTCAAAGACGCTGATAGTTTTTCATGGCTTTGTAAAACTCTATTTCGAAGTATTTCGTTTGCGGTAACTGATGTATCTCTAATTGCACCACTTAAATACCTTGGATGACTTTCGTAAAAAAGATAAAAATCATTCTCTTAAAGAATATTTCTATTTGTACTTTTAGAACCCATTATTTCTTATGGGATGATCTTCGAGACTTGACGAGCTTTATGTGTATTAAAAATTAACAATATATAATGTCTATTTATATATCTATTTATAACCGGAAGTAAAGGGACAGTAACGAAGGTGGGGTTTCCCTTATTCCAATCTAGTCGACAAAGGGTGAAGTAAAAAATCATAGAACACTTTGGTAATTGACACAATGAAACTTTAGCGTATTTTTGGAGACTTTTTCCTCGGTGTGTACCACTCGGAGGGTTAACCCATGAGATAAGATTATTACCTCTATCTGTTGCTTAAAATATGGCATAAAATAGGAATATCATATAATCAAGTCCATTTGAGTGTTTATATGTTAGAAGGACTATTGGGAAGTTTTTGCTATTCAAAAGCTAACAAGAGAAATATTGTTTAAAATCTATTTTGAATAATTTGTTTAACAAACTTTCATACGAAGAGAACCACTCGAGCATGTCGATCTTAGTAGATAAGCCCTGATTACCCTGATTAAAGCTTCTTAGGTTGTTATTGTTATATCAAATGGTTATTTATTGGAATTAAATTCACTTAATCAGGTTACTAGCTAAAGAATTATACAACATGTGACGATATCACAATAATAAAGAATTAAATACATTAAAAGAATTAAAATGGGGCAATAATAGTACATAAAAAATAAAATAATATTAAAGAAATTAAAATATGACAGTATCAATAAATTAGAACATTTACAAAATGGCGTAAGTAACTACAATAGAATTAGAGAAATAACTAAATGTCTAGGGCAGGGGTCGGCAACCTGTTTGTTCTTAAGGGCGCAATACTAAATTTGAAAATCACCGAGGGCGCATATTTTACAGATAATCAACAGGTATAAATAGGCATAAAAAAAACAGATTTTTTATAACTTTATTTTGTTGGTGTCATACATAATGATACATATAGTTCAGTGTGAAACTTGGGTGTCCATATTTTCAGCTAATTTCTTATAATTGGGGATATATTTAGAGTTCCTGGTCCTTAAACAATTATCTAAATGTGAGTCATTAAGCTTTGTTCGGTATTTTGATTTCAAATTTTTCATATTTGAGAACAAAGACTCGCAATTGTATGTTGCACAATATGAATAAATTTTTAGCGCACATTTCCTTAAAATAGGATATTTATTTTCATCGACTAAATTCCAAAACATTTTATCATTACTATGCGCTTTTAAAATAATATCACTTTGCAAGTTTATTATTTCTAATTCTAGGTCTTCGATATTATGAAGCTCGAAATACACTGAAACTAATTCAAGGACATCATCTTCAGTAACATTGAATGGATTTATGAAAAATCTTAGAACGAGTTCTAATACTGCAAAATCGTCAAATCTAGAAGAAAACTCTTCTATTAGCTTATCTATAATTTCTAAATATGATGTAGCAGTAAAATTTTCGTTATTCAAATTTAAACTCTCAACAGTATATTTTATATTTGGGATATGTGATAATGATTTTTTCAATAGATGGGATTTCAGCAACACTAACTTGCATTTGAATGTCCTAAACTCAACTGACTACTTGCTGTATATCGCCGTTTGACAAGTAAATCGCTCTGGCTATCATACATTTACATTAGTCCATCGAGGGTGCATTAAAAATCGATCGGGGGCGCCATGGCGCCCGCGGGCGCCGCGTTGCCTACCCCTGTTCTAGGGGGTAGGGTGGAAGAATCGGAGTATTCAGGACATGAGGCATGAGACATGAATCATCGAGTACAGCAAGTCCAAATCACCTTTGTGCTCTAAGGTAGGATCAAGGATAGGGCAAACGAGTAAATAATCTTTATTCAAAAATGTCTATTTAACATTTAGGGCAAAGGCCATTAGTCAATATACTTATTTTGCTGAGATATTTGGCTAAGCGGTCGTGTCATGTTCTCAGTCTAACATTACCCTTGCTTCTTTAGGTGACCTGAGACTAAACTCCTTCTTTCATCTCTATTTCCATTCCAGAATATATCCTTCCATTTAAATAAAAGTTCTATGCTGTATTCCATCATAATATTTTCTCAAATGCTTCTCCTAAGGGAATCCAAGGGAATAGAACCTTGTTCAAGATAGCTCTGTACCCATTTTTACCAATTTTAAATCGTTATGACAGGTTGATTATGATTACGGACAATTTATCAATGAGCTTAGAAAAAATTTGGAACATGGAATCATGGAAATTTCATAGTTTTACCATTCACATTTAACTCCTTGATTATGTGTTTTATTTTTATCACAAGAGGAGCTTCAGTGAGGTGTTGGCGAGCTATCGTCTTTCTGGTCGTCTTAGAATGTCTGTATTTGTACTGTATAATATTCCGACAAGTATTAATCTTTCTCCCTGAACTGAATGTTGGAGTGAATTGACATTATACCACGTGAGTAAGATTTTTATTTTGAGATACATTTGTTCTCTTTGAATAATATGACAAACAACTTAAGCTCTTTTCCGTTAGTCCGTGCAAGGATAAGTCAAAAATTGTCAAATATAATTCTTTTATTTCTTTAGATTATGTGTTTTAATTTTATAGTATACATTAAATTTAAAATGTATATGCTAGTTATCTTATAATTGTCGAACAATAGCCGAATGGTAGGGCGCTGCTCTTCTATACCACGCAGAGCAGCCGCGAGTTCACGGATTTCAATCCCGGTGCATGCATGGATTTTCGTAGCCGTGCCGGTTGACTTTAAGCAATAGGTCCCGGTGTCATAATCACAGTGTAGTAAAAGAAAAATCAGTAGCTTTTCCAACTAAACCAATCCAAATGTTGTTCGATTTGAAGATACTTTATGTCCAGTAGTAGCGAATTTTGCACCAATATTTCATTTGTTCCTCAGCTATTTCCGTCCAAAAGTTTATATTGGAGAATCCATATTAAATGACTTCATTTTCTATTACAAATTTCTTTATTCTTGAAATAAGTCATGAAACTATCTACATTCCATCTACATATTGTTCCATATACATATTCCTTACTACAGAAATAAACTGTTATTAGTAAAATAATTATTATATTTTTATTTTATATTTAATATCCGGGGTCGGGAAAAATTCCTATGATAAAGTCATCATGAATGAAAACAGTTAAAGAAGTGCTGATTTTGATACATACATTTTATAAAGTGATTAAAAAGTGGACAATCTCCTTTCTGTTTTAAAAATAATGTTTGTACCTTTTTTCTTAACTTTACGACATTTTTAGGAGCTTACAGATTCTATTTTAAAAATGCTCTTGTTAGATCAAAGCGTTTCTGTTTAACCCAAAATAGAAAATAACGGAGGAAAAACCAAGTTGCTTTCTTTATTCTCTAGAAAATTCTCATTTTCTAACCAAAAAGAAAAAGTTTTATTTCACTCACTTAACATCAGTTGTAATAGTATTGTAAAAAAAGTAAAAATTTAATTCAATGCTTGATTTTGGCCACTTAGATTATTTCACAAATCTAAATAATAAAATATTTTTCATTAATTTGAAATCTGTGAAATTTTTCCAGTTTGTTTTACTTAATGACATATCATATTAATAATTTAAATACGTTAGTACAAACAAAATTTTTCTATAAATCCATATTTACAAATTGTTTTTGTTCTCAATGTCATTTCGATAGATACATCGTATAGCTAAATTTTTAAAAAAATGACAATTATCCTTTTCTTTAATAACATATGAAACAGAAGGCTTTTGATATATACCATTTGAGCCATTTTTTTACCCCTACGACATATTTCAAGACCTTAAAGATTCTATTTTAAAAATGCTCTTAGCTGGAACAACAAAGCGTTTCTGTTTAAACCTAAAAATAGAAAAAGAACGAATAGTTTTAACTCTAGTCGCAAACCGAAGTATCTGTAATCAGAAAAAACGTACGAACTCAGGTTATCAGCGTGAAGTGTGAACATTTTACCATCAAGCCGCCAACGAACATGAGAAAGGACTAAGACAGAGGATAACAACTATTAGAAAATCGATGTTGAATCAATAAGATGAATTCATTTTCTTATAATGTTGTTTATAATGTTTTAGAACTAAAACGTGGTTTTTTGGTTTGTTTTGGAGCTTTATGGTCTACTGTTTTGCTACACGAAGGCTAATGGTTTGGTTTGGTTTGGAGTGCTATGGTCTACTTTTGCAACACGAGGGCTAATGAGACCGGGACTTACTGATTAAAGCCGATTCCAAACGGCTACGAACATCCATGCTGCTATGGGATCCGAACCCACGAACTCTGGTACCGAAGGCCAGCACTCTAACCATCCGGCTATCGTTCGGCCGAAGGCTAATGAGACCAGGATCTACTGCTTAAAGCTAGTTCTGAATCATCGATGCCATAATGGGAATCGAGCCCACTATGGCAACATTATGACAGATCAGTAACTCCGGTACTGAACAGCAGCAGCCGACCGATTGTATTGAAACATGCATTGCCACCGAAGATACATGAGTATACAAAACTACAGATCAAGTGGAGAATAGAAAGTCTAGTAAAACTTTATTTATACAGTGGGTTCCGCTTAATGTAATCGCGGTTAATGTTATAAATCGCTTGTTGTTATCGAAATCACTTGGTCCCAATTTTCTCTATTCATTTCTATGTAAAATTATCGCTTTATGTGATCATTACATCGGTTAATGGGATCAGTTTTTGAACCTCATTTTAACTAGCAAAGGAATATTCACAATCTATTCAGAAGAAACCCATTCTTTTCTTTCCTTTCGGTGTTGTGTGTATTTCCGAGAATTTTCCTCCTGAACCTAGGGAAATGGGAATGAACAAATGAGTGGGGTATTACACGTTCCTGGAATTTTTCAGAAATACGCACACCCTCCTGGTGATCGATGGTTGTCAAATAAGAAGAAGGCAACACATTATCGGAACTGCGTATTCACATTTTATTGCTTGCTCGCTTACATGCAGCTTGTCGATATGAAAGCCAGAAAGCGAAATGATTTCACATTAAAACAAAAGATCGAAATTTTAAATCGTTATGACATGTTGATTATGATTACGAACCATTTATCAATGAGATTCTTAGAAAAAATTGTAGACAGTCAACAATTGATCATTTTTTTTTTAATTACGTATACAATTGTTATGCTTTAAAGAATAATACACATGTACATAAATATAAGGTGTGTTTTTTCATTTTGTTTTGAAATTTAGTACTTGTTAATTAAAGGCGGGGGGTAAATTTATCTAGTTTTACATATCGTTTATTGTTATCAGTCGGTTATTGTTATCAAAATCACGATGTCCCAAACTGATCACATTTAGCGGAGTCCACTGTATAATTTAGACAGACATACAATTCCTTACAACATTTTGCCTTTCTTGACGGGTGTAAGGCATTTGTGATAGCACGTTTGAGTATCCTCTCTTCTTCGATCTTCCCCAGGAGGGGAGATTCTGCTCCTGATTCGATGGTATCCTGATTCAGGAGCTCCCAGTTGAAGCAGTAGGAGATAATTATCCTGCTGGAAATGGGAGATAAAGGACTTGATTGTATCATGGATCATGGATTGTATCATGGATAACAATATACATATCGTTTATTGTTATCAGTCGGTTATTGTTATCAAAATCACGATGTCCCAAACTGATCACATTTAGCGGAGTCCACTGTATAATTTAGACAGACATACAATTCCTTACAACATTTTGCCTTTTCTGACGGTTGTAAGGTATTTGTGATGACACGTTAGAGTATCCTTTCTTCGATCTTCCCCAGGAGGGGGGATTCTGATCCTGATTCGATGGTATCCTGATTCTGGATCTCCCAGTTGAAGCAGTAGGAGATAATTATCCTGCTGGAAATGGGAGATAAAGGACTTGATTGTTATTCCCATTTGATGGATTATCATATTTGGCTATGCAAACTAGTTTTGCTTCAAAATATATTTCGTAGGATGTTACCGCATTTACCCCAAACCTTCCCATTTTTTCATAAAATTTCCTATGTGTATCGTTGGTGGAATTGGTATTAATTCCTCACGACATCTTTTCAACTGTTGCTCTTTTATCTTTTCGTGACCAATCTTTGCATTGTCTAGTGCATATGGATTGCTTTGTCTCTTCACTATCACGTTTTCAGCAGAAGACTTAATCAAATTTCCATTACATCGCTGGATCGGCATAACTATCACTTTTTTTAGTTCTAGAATTCTTCTTTATAACGCCAAAAGATGGCCGAAGGACGGGCAATGCTTGTCAATACCTGAATTCGTGAGTTTAAGTCTCAATGCTGACATACATGTTCGTAGCCGTGTAAAATTGGCTTTAACCCTTAAATGCCCAATTTTTTAAAAGCTAATTAATTATTTTTGTTTTCATTTCTTGTATAAATAATGGGAAAAATACTTTAAAAAATCATATTTTGTTTTAAGTGTAGTTTACGGTTTAAAATAATGGTTTGTTGCCAATCGACAACACTGGGCTTTAATTGAAAAATGAATTTTTCTTTATAAAATTTTAGAATTTCAAATATACATGAATTTTCACAATATATTTTTAAAAGTAATTAATTCTTTTTATAAATACAAATTTTATTACCAAACATTACGAAAATCAACGTGGAATAGAAAATAAATTGTTTACTTTATCGTACATGACGATATGAATACAAATTATCCACAAAAGTCTTTATCACAACCCTTGAGGATGTCATAAATTTGACTGTATATTCGTTTAGAAAATAAACTACAATTATAAAGTACTACAAAAATAAGCTGCTTGTATCCACAAATGCCTTTGTCACAATCTTTGAGAATGTCATAAAGCTGACTGTATATACATTAAAAAAAAATAAACTATAATTATAAATTACTATAAAAATAAAGTTCTATTGAATACAGAAGGAAATAGAACCGAAATTGCTTATTCTCCTCTAAGCTTAGAGGAACTTTATACCAGTTATTGCCAACAGGCAACAAACAGAAAAATCTGATTAGAGCTAATATTTTACAGTTAAATATCCAAAGAAAGACATAAATATGGGCTACATACGGTACCTATTCATGTAATAATTTTTACTTAAGCACTGAAGAACAAAAGAGTATTTTCAAACTCTCCCCTCCGCATAAAAAATTGCAGAGAACGTATGATCGAAAAAAAATCTATCTATATTCTTAAAAGAAGTAAAGATGGTGCCATCTATATGTCGAAAATTTGTTTAATAATATCTTTAGTATGTATTTTATTTGCAACATTAGGTATTAATTAGATCTTCAATATCGTTCTAATACTATTTTAGAAAATTAAATTGAGTATGCTGCCAAAAGGTAATACAGGACATTTTAGGGTTAAGCAGTAGAACTTGGACTCATTAGCCCTCATGTAAACCGTCGCTCTCTTAACCAACCAACCAATCAACCCATCTTTATAAAACAGAAAGAAATTTGGCCAAAAAATAAACTATTTTAGTACACAACTATTTTAACACAAGACATTTAAGGATTAAGCGAACTTGGACTCATTAATCCTCATGTAAGCTGTCGCTTTCTTAACCAGCCAACCAACCAACCAACCTTTTTAAAACAGAAAGAAATTTAGCCAAAAATAAACTATTTTGGCAAACATCTATTTTAACACAGGGCATTTAAGGATTAAGCAGTAGAACTTGTACTCATTAGCCCTCAGGTAAACCGTCGCTCTCTTAACTAACTAACCAACCAACCAACCTTTTTAAAACAGAAAGAAATTTGACCAAAAAATAAACTATTTTGACACACAACTATTTTAACACAGGGCATTTAAGGATTAAGCAGTATAATTTGGACTCATTAGCCCTCATGCAAACCGTCGCTTTCTTAACCAACCAACCAATCAACCTTTTTAAAACAGAAAGAAATTCGGCCAAAAAATAAACTATTTTGGCCCAGTTTCTCTGTATTGAAAATACGAAAATTGATTTATTTTACTAAAAAGCAGCGTACATTAGAAAAAAACGGTTTCATAATGAAAAATGTCGATGCATGTGCAACTCAGAAGGCGAATGCAAGAAGACGTGTGAGAGAAGTCATTATTGACTACAGGTATGAGCGCTTATATATCCTCTTTAATAATTTCAAACCGCACCTTCTGAAACTGGAATAGCCAACAACACTTTTCACCCTCAATGCCTGAAATGGAACAATTTTCTATTACTGGCTTAAACGGGAACACTTCAAACGGTAAGGCCCTGTTTTCGTACCTCTTTTCTACATGCCAACTTCCCAGCGGGAGGCATTCAGACCTACAAACTTTTAGTTCTAGTAACACACTAACTTTGAAAAAATGATTTAGATTTGTCATTTTAAATAGTATACTTTTAAAATAGCTTAGAAATTATGAACCAAAGGAAAAAATGAAATTCACTTTTTCGCAATATAACTTTTGAAATATATATATTTGAATCAACTTTTGTATCCTCAAACTGAGGCAAAATACATATTTTATTTTGTAATTCTAAAACTTGAAAGTTAACAGACATTTTAAAATTAAAAAGCCGAAAAATGTTAAGAAACTGAAAAAAAAATAGTCTTTATCGTACTATAAAATAAAATATATCTCTCGCATTAATATCATTAAGGTTCACATACAGTAAAAAATAAATAGCTTCTATTTCATGTAAAAAATATCAGCTTTTAATTTCAAAAGTTATTTTGCATCAAAGTAGATTTCTAACTTTTACATTTGGTCGACACTTTTTATGTTTGTTAATATATTGTTCCATATAAAAGAACTAAATATTTTTATATAAATTTAATTCCTTATTAATAATTCAGGATAAATATTATTATAAATTTTTAATTTAATATTGAATTTGAGATCAATAAATCAGAGATCAATCTAGAGCAAAACTTTTTATTTTATATTGAATAAAAGATCAGTAAATCAATAGATCCGAGATCAATCCAGAGCAGAACTTTTAATTTTATATTGAATCCGAGATAAGCGGTTATAATTAAGACTCTTCAGCTCGAAAGGCATTATGATCCCTTAACCCCAAAACAGGGGAAAAAAAGAAAAATCATGCCGTTTTCATTTATTCTAGTAAATACCTATTTTCTAATCACAAAACAACTGTAAAAAATCAGATTTAATTTACACATTTCAAAAGTTATTTTGCGGCAAAATGGATTTTTAATTTTTTCATTTGCTGTACATATTTCATGTTTTTTAATGTATTGTTTCATATAAAAGAACTAAATTTTTTATATAAATTTAATTCCTCATTAAAAATTCAGGATAAATATTATTGTTAGCTTTTATTTTACATGGAATCCAAGATCAGTAGATCAATAGATCCGAGATAAATCCAGAGCAGAACTTTTAATTTTATATTGAATCCGAGATAAGCTGTTTTAAGTAAGACTCTTCAGCTCGAAAGGCATTATGATCCCTTAACCCCTAAACAGGGGAAAAAAGAAAAATCACACATTTAATTTATTCTAGTAAATCCTATTTTCTAATCACAAGACAACTGTAAAAAATCAGGTTTAATTTAGACATTTCAAAAGTTATTTTGCTTCAAAATGGATTTTTAATTATTTTATTTGTTGTACATATTTCATGTTTTTAATGTATTGTTTCATATAAAAGAACTAAATATATTTTATATAAATTTAATTCCTCATTAAGGATTCAGGATAAATATTATTGTAAACTTTTTATTTTATATTGAATCCAAAATCAGTAGATAATAGATCCGAGATCAATCCAGATCAGAACTTTTAATTTTATATTGAATCCGAGATAAGCTTTTATAATTAAGACTCTTGAGCTCGAAAGGCATTATGATCCCTTAACGCCAAAACAGAGGAAAAAAGAAAAATCACACCGTTTTCATGTATTCTAGTAATACATATTTTCTGATGATAAAAGAACTGTAAAAAAATCAGATTTAATTTACACATTTCAAAAGTTATTTTGCAGCAAAATGAATTTTTAATTTTTTTTCATTTGTTGTACATGTTTCATATTTTTTAATGTATTGTTTCATATAAAAGAACCAAAAATTTTTTTATGTAAATTTAATTTCTTGTTAATGATCCAGAAAAAATATTATTGTAAACTTTTTATTTTATATTGAATCCAAGATCAGTAGGTCAATAGATCCGAGATCAATCCAGAGCAGAACTTTTAATTTTATATTGAATCCGGGATAAGCTGTTATAATTAAAACACTTCAGCTCGAAAGGCATTATGATACCTTAACCCAACAACAGGGGAAAAAAGAAAAATCATGCCGTTTTGATTTATTCTAGTAAATACCTATTTTCTGATCACAAAACAATTGTAAAAAAAATCAGATTTAATTTACAGATTTCAAAAGTTATTTTGCGGAAAATGGATTTTTAATTTTTTCATTTGTTGTACATATTTCATGTTTTTAATGTATTGTTTCATATAAAAGAACTAAATATATTTTATATAAATTTAATTCCTCATAAATGATTCAGGATAAATATTATTGTAAACTTTTTATTTTATATTGAATCCAAAATCAGTAGATCAATAGATCCGAGATCAGATCAGAACTTTTAATTTTATATTGAATCCGGGATAAGCTGTTATAATTGAGACTCTTCAGCTCGAAAGGCATTATGATCCCTTAACCCCAAAACAGGGGGAAAAAGAAAAATCAGACTGTTTTCATTTATTCTAGTAAATACCTATTTTCTAATCACAAAACAACTGTAAAAAAATCAGATTTAATTTACACATTTCAAAAGTTATTTTGCGGCAAAATGTAATTTTAATTTTTTCATTTGTTGTACATGTTTTATGTTTTTTAATGTATTGTTTCATATAAAAGAACTAAATATTTTTTAATATAAATTTAATTCCTTATTCAGGATAAATATTATTGTAAACTTTTTATTTTATATTGAATTCAAGATCAGTAGATCAATAGATCCGAGTTCATTCCAGAGCAGAACTTTTAATTTTATATTGAATCCGAGGTAAGATGTTATAATTAAGACTCTTCAATTCGAAAGGCATTATGATCCCTTAACCCAAAAACAGGGAAAAAGAGAAAAATCAATCATGCCGTTTTCATTTATTCTAGTAAATACCTATTTTCTAATCACAAAACAACTGTAAAAAAAATCAGATTTAATTTACACATTTCAAAAGTTATTTTGCAGCAAAATTGATTTTTATTTTTTTCATTTGTTTTACGTTTTATGTTTTTTAATGTATTGTTTCATATAAAAGAACCAAAAAAAGTTTTATGTAAATTTAATTTTTTGTTAATGATTTAGAATAAATATTATTGTAAATTTTTTATTTTACATTGAATCCAAGATTAGTTGATCAATAGATACGAGATCAATCCACAGCAGAACATAATTTTATATTGAATCTGAGATAAGCTGTTATAATTAAGACTCTTCAGCTCGAAAGGCCTTATGATCCCTTAACCCCAAAACAGGGGAAAAAAAAGAAAAATCACAAGCCGTTTTCACTTATTCTATTAAATACCTATTTTCTAATCAGAAAGCAAACTTTTTTTTCACCTACTTAACAGTAGCTTTAATTTTACACGAAGAAAGTGAAAATTCAATTCAATCCTTAATTTAATTGTTTCCAGTTAGATTCTTCCCACATCTAAACAATGAGCGTTTTTTCTTATATTCAAGATATATATCATTTTATCCGGTTTTATTACTATTAAGAAGTTTATACAGAGAAAGCCGAAATGGAAGAATAAAAAGATGTGTATATATTTGGAGAAACCTGTTATGCCAGTTAACTTTGTTTTACGCTCGCCTTTGTAAGATTTAGTCCGCATTCACTTTAACAATAAAACAGGAAAACATTATCTGCCTCATTTTAGAAAATTACTTTTGATAAGCTAAACTGTAGATTATATAAAGGACGTGCGCTGTGTTGATAAAAAGAGACGAGTAAAAGTGACGTTTCCGCTTATATCCATAGAAGGGGGAAATTATGTTAAGGGTTTTGATGCTTTACTCTGATAGAAAAAAAATTGCTACAGAAACCTTCCTCTATGAAAAATAAAAGGAAAAATTAAGAATTAATTATTAATTATTATACTAGAGCCAAATTACTGTAGAAACCTTAATCTGTAGAAAGTAAAGGGATAATTTAAGAATTAATTATTTATCACGTGAGAAGATATTTAAGGAGTTTCAGAACAATTAAATATTTAATAGTTTTTATATATTTAAAGGCAAAGATTTTTGTACATTATTATACTAGAGCCAAATTACTGTAGAAACCTTAATCTGTAGAAAGTAAAGGGATAATTTAAGAATTAATTATTTATCACGTGAAAGGATATTTAAGAAGTTTAAGAGCAATTAAATATTCAAATTTTTTTTATATTTAATAGTTTTTATACATTAAAAGGCAAAAATTTTTGTACGTTATTATACTAGAGCCAAATTCCTGTAGAAACATTAATCTATAGAAAAAAAGGGATAATTTAAGGATCAATTATTTATCACGTGAGAAAATATTTAAGGAGTTTCAGAACAATTAAATATTCAAATTTTCTTATTTAATAGTTTTTATATATTAAAAGGCAAAGAATTTTGTACGTTATTATACTAGAGCCAAATTACTGTAGAAACCTTAATCTGTAGAAAGTAAAGGGATAATTTAAGAATTAATTATTTATCACGTGAGAAGATATTTAAGGAGTTTCAGAACAATTAAATATTTAATAGTTTTTATATATTTAAAGGCAAAGATTTTTGTACATTATTATACTAGAGCCAAATTACTGTAGAAACCTTAATCTGTAGAAAGTAAAGGGATAATTTAAGAATTAATTATTTATCACGTGAGAAGATATTTAAGGAGTTTCAGAACAAATAAATATTCAATTTTTTTTATATTTAATAGATTTATACATTAAAAGGCAAAGATTTTTGTACATTATTATACTAAAACCAAATTACTGTAGGAATCTTAATCTGTAGAAAGTAAAGGGATAATTTAAGAATTAATTATTTATCACGTGAGAAGATATTTAAGGAGTTTCAGAACAATTAAATATTTAATAGTTTTTATATATTTAAAGGCAAAGATTTTTGTACATTATTATACTAGAGCCAAATTACTGTAGAAACCTTAATCTGTAGAAAGTAAAGGGATAATTTAAGAATTAATTATTTGTCACGTGAGAAGATATTTAAGGAGTTTCAGAACAAATAAATATTCAATTTTTTTTTATATTTAATAGATTTATACATTAAAAGGCAAAGATTTTTGTACATTATTATACTAGAGCCAAATTACTGTAGAAACCTTAATCTGTAGAAAGTAAAGGGATAATTAAAGAATTAATTGTTTATCACGTGAGAAGATATTCAAGGAGTTTCAGAACAAGTAAATATTCAAATTTTTTATATTTTATAGTTTTTATATATTATAAGGCAAAGATTTTTGTACATTATTTTTCTAGAGCCAAATTCCTGTAGAAACATTAATCTGTAGAAAAAAAGGGATAATTTAAGAATTAATTATTTGTCACGTGAGAAGATATTTAAGGAGTTTCAGAACAATTAAATATTCAAATTTTTTAAAATTTAATAGTTTTTATATATTAAAAGGCAAAGATTTTTGTACATTATTATACTAAGGTCAAATTACTGTAGAAACCTTAATCTGTAAAAAGTAAAGGGATAATTTAAGAATTAATTAGTTATCACGTGAGAAGATATTTAAGGAGTTTCAGAACAATTAAATATTCAAATTTTTTTATATTTAATAGTTTTTATATATTAAAAGGCAAAAATTTTCGTATATTATTATACTAGAGCCAAATTACTGTAGAAACCTTAATCTGTATATTTGATTTGGTTCGGAGTGCTACGGTCTACAGTTTTGCACACGAGGGCTAATGAGACCGGGACCTACAGTTTAAAGCCGATTACAAACGGCTACAAACATCCATGTCAGCAGCGGGATTCGAACCCGCTGATGGCATGGATGTTTGTAGCCGTTTTGTAGAAATCTGTAGAAAGTGAAGGGATAATTTAAGAAT
This sequence comes from Pardosa pseudoannulata, assembly GCA_032207245.1. Classification (NCBI taxonomy): domain Eukaryota; kingdom Metazoa; phylum Arthropoda; class Arachnida; order Araneae; family Lycosidae; genus Pardosa; species Pardosa pseudoannulata. The sequence goes on along the minus strand of CM063504.1, from coordinate 90,655,917 downwards.
TAATTATTTATCTTGTGAGAGAAATTAGATAAGAAGTGTTAAGGTATTTAAGTATTCAAAAGTTTCAATTCTTTAAAAAAATTATACATTAAAATGCGAACATTTCTGTATATTATTATTGGAAAATTGTTACTGAAATTTCCTCTATGAAAAGTAAAGGGATATATTCAGAATTTAATATTCGCTTTGTGGGAAGTTATGTACGCAGTCTCACTATCTAATACTGAAATTTTTCATTTTTAAAAAATTATACAATAAAATGCAAAAATTTAAATATTAAAAATTTTAAATATTTAGAAACTTTTTTACATTAAAAAAGAACAGTTTTTTTCATTAGTTTACCGGAACAAAATTGATACAGACACATTCCTCTGTAGAAAATAAATGGATAATTTAAGAATTGATTAGCCGAACGATGGCCGAATAGTAGAGCGCTGCTCTTACCGGAGTTCACGGGTTCGAATCCCGTTGTTGGCATGGATTTTTATAGCCGTTTGGAATCGGCTTTAAACTGTAGGTCCCGGTCTCATTAACCCTCGTGTGCAAAACAGTAGACCGTAGCGCTCCAAACCAAACCAAACCAAACCAAACCAACCAAGAATTGATTAATTACCTCTTGAGAAGTTTTTAAAGGATTTTCGGAATTTTCAAATACTTAAAATTTCCAATTAAATTTTTTTTTATGTATGAATAAGCAAACATTTCTGTGCACTATTATACCATTAGTTTTATCATTTCTTGAATGGATTAAAAATTATAGTGAATTCAGTTGTTTAATGGTTTGTCAAGTTCATACATAATGCAAAATTTCAACTAATTTTATATTTTAAATTTCATATTTTTCAGTATTTGCGCATATCTTTAAAATATTGCTAATGAAATTCCATGTACTGATGTAAGTACAGATATATTATGACTTAATAAAACACCAGATAATTTATTTACTGCTATTACATTCTTAAATTCAGAATAATTAGTATTGAAATTATTTATTGCTATTACATTCTTAAATTCAGAATAATTAGTATTGAAATTATTTATTGCTATTACATTCTTAAATTCAGAATAATTAGTATTGAAATTTTTGGTTATCTTTATATTGTAACGATCCGTTACATGACCCCAAAAGAGCGAGGAGCCCGAAGGTGACCTTTCGCCGTGGACTCACGATTAGCCTCGAATAGAACCAGGTGGCCTAAGCACCTTAATTGAAAACTGTTCGTTGCCGGCTCCTCAGCGTCTGGGCATTGTAAACCTGCTGAATGGAACGACGCTGTGGAAAGTGTGTACATAATTAGAGTGCACCTTGCCGCCCATTAGTGGTTACAAAAAAGGCCATTAAGTTGGTTAAGTCGATGGATCTGAGGAAATGCCTTTCGACACATCTGGGAACAGAACAGCTGATCCAAAGCTTGGGAGTGACCACAAGATTACGTCACCCTGGTTCTGGAAGTTTCTCGAAGGACCTAAAAAAAGGGAGCGAGTGCCGCTATAAAAGGAGGGACAGGACTAGAACGGAGGCTTTTTGTTCTTCTCGAGGCTTCTACCTGATAGAGCCTAGTAGCTCAAGGACCGCTCGTATCTCCGTGTCTGGAGTTTGTTTTTTTTAGAGACCGCCAGCGTCTCTGTTGCTAGAAAGTCGACCTTCGACTTGGGAATTCCTTCCTAGTTATCTGCAAATTTATAGTTAACTTCTTGCATAGAAGTAGGCAGCCGAGAGTGACTTTGCTCTCGAATTTGGATCGTCTTGCATCCTGAGATTTTCTTCACGAATCCCAGCGTGATACGCACTCCGAACTTCCGAACCTTGCTGTGACAGCCAACTGTGCTAATCGACAGACGGAGTGATCGTGTCAGCATTAGTCCCGGCACTAATTAGTTCCCAACTCTTGTGATTGGAAGCCCTAGCCATACTGTTCCGGTATCCCACGCATCCTTGTGTGTGAATATCATCTCTGTACGAGATCCCTGAATATTAACATCCTACTGAATTTGTACATAGCTGTACATAATTTATTCTACTGAATAAAATATTTAATCCAGAATACCGAAATTTCTAGCCTGTTTCATAGACGGCCTCGCCTACTTTATTCCCAGTACGTTACAATATATAAAAATTTTTCTGTCCGTGTGTTTGTAATAGAACTCCTCCTAAATGGATGGACTAATTTTGATGAAATTTTGTGTAAGTTATTAAGTTGATTTTTCATTTGGTTTCTCTTTTTTATATTAATTTAAAAATAAACTACTTGAACTAATACAATTAAATGTTTTTTTAAGCTGGTGTGTTATTAAGGAACTTGTGAAAAATCCCTATATAATAATAGCCTAAATTATCTGTTCGTCTGTCCTTGAATTTATGAAGCGGTTGGACCTGGAATGGATAGACACATCCATATTGTATTCTTGATGAGTTAGGGTTAGCAAAATTCAAAGCGAATAAAGTTTATCTTCTCTTATTGATCCGATTCTAAAGTAAATTGATATAAATATGCTTCAGATCACAGCAAAAAATACTGTTGTCTTTAAAACGTTCGAAATCCACCGTTTCAAAAATAACATTTTTTTCTAGCATTATGATGTCATTCCTTTAACCATCTTATTTAATCATTTCTTATTTTAAATTATTTTAATATCCTCTTCATTATTTTCATACTTTTATCACTGAACTTAGTTATCACGTAAATGATTTTCTTTTACATTTGGCTTAAATAATAGGTTAGGTGCATATGCGATAATTTTAAATTTAGTTATCGATTACTTTTTGTTGCAATGAAAATTTTATCGCCGGTATTAGCAACAAATTCTATCTACTTCCAGGGTGAAGTAGAAATGATAGTTTCATTCCTTTACTTCCATTAATTAATGTGGCAAAAAAAATTGGAAAGAAATTAATGATAGTTTCGACGTAGCTAAGAAAACTTTGAATTATCTTTCTAAATGAATTTAACGTGATTCTAAACTGGATTCACAGTATCGGGAGACTTTAGAGGAGTTTGAAGATAAATAAATTGTTGAGCGTGTACCAGATAATTCTCAGCCAAAAAAACAAAACAAAACAAAAACAATTTTTTTTACCTGCCTCATAGGGTGCTTTACAATTCTTGAAAATTAAGAAGTTCGTTTGTGTGTTTATGTTTTATACCTAACTACACGGTTTGCAATCGATTCGCTAAATTTTGGACATCTTTCAAATATACCGCCAAATAATCCCTGTCAATATTAAAACTTCTGCTATCCATCCTATCACTTAATATGACAAGATAAATTAAAGTTGGCAACTAACATGCGGTCAGTAAACTTAAACAAATTATTGAGCGTGTACCAGATAATTCTCAGCAAAAAAAAAAAAAAAAAAAAAATCATTTTTTTACCTGCCTCATGGGGTACTTTACAATTCTGGAAAATTAAGAAGGTCGTTTGTGCATTTGTTTTTTTTTTATATATAACCACACAGTTTGCAATCGATTCGCTAAATTTTGGACATCATTCAAATATACCTCCAAATAATCACTGTCAATATTAAAACCTCTAATGTCCATCCTATCACTTAATATGACAAGATAAATTAAAGTTGGCAACTAACATGCGGTCTGTAAAGGTAAACAAATTATTGAGAGTGTACAAGATAATTCTCAGCAAGGAAAAAAAAAAAAAAAAAAAACATTTTTTTGACCTGTCTCATAGGGTACTTTACAATTCTTGAAAATTAAGAAGTTCGTTTGTGTATTTGTTTTTTATACATAACCACACGGTTTGCAATCGATTCGCTAAATTTTGGACATCATTCAAATATACCGCCAAATAATCACTGTCAATATTAAAACCTCTAATGTCCATCCTATCACGCAATATGACAAGATAAATTAAAGTTGGCAACTAACATGCGTTTAGTAAAGATAAACAAATTATTGAGAGTGTACCAGATAATTCTCAGCCGAAAAAAACAAACCGCTTTTTTTACATGTTTCATAGGGTACTTTACAATTCTTGAAAATTAAGAAGTTCGTTTGTGTATTTGTTTTTTATACATAACCACACGGTTTGCAATCGATTCGCTAAATTTTTTGTTTCATATACCGCCAAATAATCACTGTCAATATTAAAACCTCTGCTGTCCATCCTATCACGTAATATGACAAGATAAATTAAAGTTGGCAACTAACATGCGGTCAGTAAAGATAAACAAATTATTGAGAGTGTACCAGATAATTCTCAGCCAAAGAACAAACCATTTTTTTTAACTGCCTCATAGGTACTTTACAATTGTTGAAAATTAAGAAGGTCGTTTGTGTATTTGTTTCTTTTTTTTATATATAACCACACAGTTTGCAATCGATTCGCTAAATTTTGAACATCATTCAAATATACCTCCAAATAATCACTGTCAATATTAAAACCTCTAATGTCCATCCTATCACTTAATATGACAAGATAAATTAAAGTTGGCAACTAACATGCGGTCTGTAAAGATAAACAAATTATTGAGAGTGTACAAGATAATTCTCAGCAAGAAAAACAAACAAACAAAAAAAAAAAAACATTTTTTTGACCTGCCTCATAGGGTACTTTACAATTCTTGAAAATTAAGAAGTTCGTTTGTGTATTTGTTTTTTTTATACATAACCACACGGTTTGCAATCGATTCGCTAAATTTTGGACATCATTCAAATATACCGCCAAATAATCACTGTCAATATTAAAACCTCTGCCGCTAATCCTATCACTTAATATGACAAGATAAATTAAAGTTGGCAACTAACATGCGGTCAGTAGAGATATACAAATTATTGAGAGTGTACCAGATAATTCTCAGCCGAAAAAAACAAACCATTTTTTTTACCTGCCTCATAAGTTACTGTATAATTCTTGAAAATTAAGTAGTTCGTTTGTGTATTTGTTTTTTTTATACATAACCACACGGTTTGCAATCGATTCGCTAAATTTTTTGTTTCATATACCGCCAAATAATCACTGTCAATATTAAAACCTCTGCTGGCCATCCTATCACGTAATATGACAAGATAAATTAAAGTTTGCAACTAACATGCGGTCAGTAAAGATAAACAAATTATTGAGAGTGTACCAGATAATTCACAGCCATAACCAAACCATTTTTTTTTACCTGCTACATAGAGTACTTTACAATTGTTGAAAATTAAGAAGTTCATTTGTGTATTTGTTTCTTTTTTTTATATATAACCACACGGTTTGCAATCGATTCGCTAAATTTTGGACATCATTCAAATATACCTCCAAATAATCACTGTCAATATTAAAACCTCTAATGTCCATCCTATCACCTAATATGACAAGATAAATTAAAGTTGGCAACTAACATGCGTTTAGTAAAGATAAACAAATTATTGAGAGTGTACAAGATAATTCTCAGCGAAAAAAAGCAAACCATTTTTTTTTACCTGTCTTTACAATTCTTGAAAATTAAGAAGATCGTTTGTGTATTTGTTTTTTATACATAACCACACGGTTTGCAATCGATTCGCTAAATTTTGGACATCATTCATATATACCGCCAAATAATCACTGTCAATATTAAAACCTCTGCTGTCCATCCTATCACGTAATATGACAAGATAAATTAAAGTTGGCAACTAACATGCGGTCAGTAAAGATAAACAAATTATTGAGAGTGTACCAGATAATTCTCAGCAAAAAAACAAACCATTTTTTTACCTGCCTCATAGGGTACTTTACAATTCTTGAAAATTAAGAAGTTCGTTTGTGTATTTGTTTTTTTTATACATAATCACACGGTTTGCAATCGATTCGCTAAATTTTGGACATCATTCAAATATACCGCCAAATAATCACTGTCAATATTAAAACCTCTAATGTCCATCCTATCACGTAATATGACAAGATAAATTAAAGTTGGCAACTAACATGCGGTCAGTAAAGATAAACAAATTATTGGGAGAGTACCAGATAATTCTCAGCCAAAAAAACAAACTAATTTTTTACCTGCCTCATAGAGTACTTTACAATTCTGAAAAATTAAAAAAATTTACTGATCCTGTCATATGATGGGCCATATGCTAGTTCCTTATAAAAGAAGCGGAACTTTTTATTTTACAGTGAATAGAAAACAGACTTATAATGAAGATTTTAATTTTCGAAATTTACTATGCACCCGTAATTCTAAAACTGTTTTCCCTGCACCACTAATTAAATTAAATAAAGTAAATTAATTTAACAAGAACTAAATTGTTGCTCTATAAATTCAATTTAAAATCGTATTTTAGCAGGAGCAACATTTCTTTTTGACTCCTCACAGAAAACGGGACAGTGCCGAGTCCTCTAAAGCAATCGTCTCCCAACCCAAATGCTCGTCAGCCTATCTCCTCTATGCCTACGCCCATCTCCCTTCGATTACAATCTAGGATGGAGCTACGCCTCTGCGTTTTCAACAGGATTACAATTGCACGGTGGAGCGCGAGAGATTTGAATAATAACACGTGAAATTTTGCACTTTCGGTATCGTCTCTTTAAATAAAATTACACATGATTGCTACTCTCGGCGGAGAGATGCGTGCAGGTAACGGATAAAACGGAGCACCATTTGACTGCACTAAATTTACGTCGTGGTTTTTCAGGTATTCTTTTCATCAGTACAAGAATACATAGCATGAAAGGCTTGAATGTATTGCTAAATATACCGCAGCATGCTTGTTATATTGCAGCAGATCGTTCAAATAATTTATAATATTAAATTTTGTTAAAATAAAGTAATCCTTTCATGAGTACAAGGATACATAGCATTAAAGGTTTGAATGTATTTCTAAATATATCGGAGCTGCAATATAACAGGTAAGCACTGTTATATTGCAGCAGTTCGTTTAAATACTTTATAACTTTAAATTTTGTTAAAATAAAGCAATCTTTCATTAGCACAAGGATACATTGCATGGGAGGTTTGAATGTATTTCTAAATATACCCAACATGCCTTATATATTGCAGTAGTTCGTTGAAATAATTTATAACATTAAATATTGTTAAAATAAAGTAATCGTTTCATCAGTACAAGGATACTTAGCATGAAAGGTTTAAATGTATTTCTAAATGTACCGCAGCATATCTGTAACATTGGCCGAACGATGACCGATTGGTTAGAGTGCTGGCCTTCGGTACCGGAGTTCGTGGGTTCAAATCTCACAGTGGCATGGATGTTCGTAACCTTTCGGAATTGGCATTAAACTGTAGGTTCTGGTCTCATTAGCCCTTGTGTTGCAAAAAGTAGATCGTAGCACACCGAACCAAACCAATATCTGTAATATTACAGAGGTTCGTTCAAATAATTTATATCATTAAATTTTGTTAAAATAATGTAATCCTTTCATCAGTAAAAGGATACATAGCACAAAAGGTTTGAAAGTATTTCTAAATATACCGCAGCATGCCTGTTATATTGTAGCAGTTGTTTCAAATAATTTATAACATTAAATATTGTTAAAATAAAGTAATCCTTTTATCAGTACAAGGATACATAGCATGAAAGGTTTGAATGTATTTCTAAATATATCGGAGCTGCAATATAACAGGCAAGCACTGTTATATTGCAGCAGTTCGTTTAAATAATTTATAACATTAAATTTTGTTAAAATAAAGTAATCCTTTCATTAGTACAAGGATACATTGCATGGGAGGTTTGAATGTATTTCTAAATATACCGCAGCATGCCTGTTTAATTGCAGCACTTCTTTCAAATAATTGATAAATTAAATTTTATTAAAATAAAGTAATCCTTTCATCAGTACAAGGAGACCCAGCATGAAAGGTTTGAATGTATTTCTAAATATACCGCAGCATGCCTGTTACATTGCAACAATTCGTTCAAATAATTTATAACATTAATTTTTGTTAAAATAAAATAAGTACAAGGATACATTACATGGGAGGTTTGAATGTATTTCTAAATATACGGCAGCATGCCTGTTACATTGCAACAGTTCGTTTAAATAATTTATAACATTAATTTTTGTTAAAATAAAATAAGACATCGAACATCGAATAGTAGAACGGGGTCTCAGTAAAGAATCTTTAATTAAAATCTTTTAAAATTAATCTACTATTTAAATCCTGACACACACACACACACATATATATATATATGTATGTATAAATATATATATATATATATATATATATATATACATAAATATATATATATATATATATATATATATATATGTCAGGTCTAAAAAAAGGGGTAGTTGGAAGTTACGTGAGTTAAAAGCGATTTTAAAAGGGAACTCCTTTTTAATAATAAAATGAATGAAAAACACCCACGCCGGCGTAAGCTTTTAGGATAATCCGGTCAGGCGGAAGCATTTTGGAAGAATTTGATGAGATTGTAAACAGATAAGATCAGTCAGCGCGTGGACATGGAACTGGGAACACCTATTCTACGCTTAGCTCCGCCACGAATAATGAAAATGGCGCAAGTTGCTCTCACATAGAACTATGAGTTAATAAAATTATTACTATCAAGAAGACTGTTTTCCATTCACCTTAGCACTGGAATGTATGTAAGAAAAATTCTCAAGGTTTTTCAAAACTTAAATCAAGGGTGGATATTGTAAGGAAAATTCTCAGGAGTTTTCAAAACTTAAATCAAGGGTAAAAATTCCCGCGTCATTTTCCATTCCCCTTTTTAACCCCTAACCTAAATTGACCACTGGAGCTACAGGTTACGCCCTCAGAGAAGGGGCCTGGCCAATTATAAACCTACATGGCCCTAGCGGACAATTTAGGAAATTTCCAAATAAAAAGGAGATACACGCTAGCGAAGACAGATTTTTCTAGAGATATTTTCACACAGATGTTGACCCAGCTGTTACGTGTCTTGTACATAGAACTACATGCTAGTTGACCCTTCAGTTTGTCCCTATGATGAAGTGGGAACCCGTCCTTCAAAGTTATCTTAATAAAGGTCTATAGCTGAAACGGTATCATTTTTATGGCCATGACTGCAACCCCCCATCGAGAAGTCAGTCTCATTACACACACACACACACACACACACACACACACACATATATATATATATATATATATATATATATATATATATATATATATATATATATATATATATAGAGAGAGAGAGAGAGAGATAGACAGATAGATAGATAGATATAGATAGATAAATAGATAGATTTGTATAAGTCACATCTTTCAGAAACAATCCTCTTTTAATGGCTTTTGTAGGTACTGTTAATGAGACCCAATATCTTTCCAAACTTTTGTTTTTTCTTCTATGTTTTGCTTTGTTTTTTGTTTCTTATTATCAACTTCAACTATAACACACACACACACACACACACACACACACATATATATAACAGATTGATTTAAGAAGTTCCTAGTTGTAAACAGCTATACTACGATTCATATGACTTTGTAAACATATTATTTACTAATACGATAATAATATTTTGCAGAGGTGAAACGAGATTAAATTCTGAAACCGATTCCTTTTGTGACCACAGATAGGCCTAATATATCCGTACTGTCATCTAATCAAGATTACAGTCTATCGCTATCTGTTCCAAGTTCCGAAATGAAAAAAGAAATTTCGTCAGAGGAATAAAACTTCGAATGCATTCGTAACTTGCCCACTTCTCTGTTTCGGAGAGATGGAGAAAAAAGAAAACGAATAAAAATGTTAACCAGACACTAAAAATAGATATAAAAACTAGTTCTTCCGGCAGTGCCCACTAACCAAGGGGATGAATATATTAGGAAGATATATTGTCAGCTGACACTGAATCATGCTTTAGGAAATGACTTCGGGGAACTGCTTTTTTTTTTCTTTTTTCTTCCTTTCGTTGCTTTAAATTTTCGAAGCAGATAAATTTTTTTTCAATCCAATTTAAATGGAGAGTAAGGGATATTTCTTGGAATAAATATTTCTTCCGAAGACACGACATAAAAAGGAATTAGACGTATTCCAGTTGAGGTTTTAGAACTTGTTATTGAGCCTGTTTTTTATTTAGGATATACTATCTATTTCTTGTATGTAGTCTCATCTTTTATAGCATTTTTTATAATTTATTGTAGGCTTTGGTTTCTGATTGAGACTTATCTGATTATTAATCTTTTTACCTCTTTCTAATAAGGTACAAGCATGCATTTATGTCAAAACAAATATTTCTGATTCCGAGTAGCGAAAGAAATGCGTATTTTAGTTTAGTGTCACCTTATTTTCTGAGTATATACACGTTTCTTACAAGCACTATTATTAATTTATTACAAGAACCAAGCGCTTCATATTATTTATAAATTTTCAAAATGGTTTTATGTATATTTATGTATATATATATATGTATGTGTGTGTAGGGTAATTGGACGTCTAGGGTATGAATATGTCCAATATTCTCCCACAAAAATTTAATTGCATGAAACACTTACACAACACAATTACACATAGATGTACATTCAAACTAATGAATGAAATGCTTTGTCAGAATGATACTCTTAGTGCTCTCATTTATGACTAAAACTCGTGATCTCGCGGTTGACCTTCTCATTGTCATTGCGATCGAATATCGCTCTCTTCCAGACTCTTGCTCATTGCTTTGCTTAGTTCTCTCGGTAGCACCAAGGGCATTTATCTTTTCATCGGCACTACATATATAAATATATATACATACACACACATGCACCGAACAGCCATTAAATAATGACAACCTTATTATAACATGTAAGATCACTTTTCGCCGTCAAAACTGATACGTTGCATTGACCACAAATTACTGATAGGTAGTCTGAGGTAGCTGGTACTAAGCCCTCACCAATGGTCTTGCAATTCCCCACATTATGAGGGGGTAGAGTAGCAGAACGAATTTGGTTTTCCCGGTGGGACCACAAAACCTCTATTGGATTAATGCCAGGCGAATTTGGAAGCTAAGACATGACTTGAAAGTTACTGGAATGTTCCTAGAAATACTCCCGGACGATTCGATCTTTATGACATGGTGCATTATCCTGTTGGTAAACTCCATTGCCTTTTGGAAATACTGTTGTTATGAATAGGTGAACCTGGCCTGCAAAGATGTTCACGTATCACACAGACGTCATGGATTGTCCTATGTGAATAATGGGTGCTAATGTGCTGCTCCATGAAAATTTGTCTCCTTCAAACAGTGCAACCAGGATCTAAGGTTTTCTTTGGATATCGACGTATTCGCACACGATGAGGGGGATCAGAAAACGTGATTCATTGGACCATACAACTTTCTTCCATTCTACTAATGTTCAATTTCGATGTTTTTTGGTCTATTGCAGATGCAGCTGACGATGATATGCAGTCTGTGCAAGGACATGCTTCGGCCTCCGGCTGCGTAGCCCACACTCAGCAATGTACGCTGAACAGTATGTGGAAAAATGCTGTCTGGGTTGCCACTGTTGTAGCTGGTGGAGATATCAGCTGTTGTAGCTCTTCGGTTAAGGCGAACAATGCGTAGCCATCTCCACTCTCCTCAGGAATACATGCACCGTGGACGACACACATATGCGACTTGCCGTTTCACCACCCTTACACCATACCCACCCACAACTGTATATGAAAAGCTCTCTTCTCGCAGTTTCTGATATTGATGTTCCCAGTCGCCAAGCCATAACGATTTGACCTTTATCGAAATCCGATAAATCAGTTTCTTTTCCCAATATTTCTCTAATTGCGCTATGTTTGGAAAGACAATGCATAGCCGCTTTACATACCCCATCATCGCCTTGCAGGCTCAGTGGTTTTGCTTCTGGACGAGTCCATTGTTATAAATTTTTGGTGGTCATAATGTAATATAATGTATATAAGTCTACTTTTATACAAGGACGTAAAAGAGAAAATAAAATTATTTTAAAAGAACTATTCTGAATTTTTATTTTTCTAATATAAGTAAAGTATTGTAATCGGTAAAATTTTATAGAAGTCACATGGATTTCTAAATGGCCACAAATTATACCCACCAAGCTCCAAACAACCAAGGGATCGATGTAATAACCAAAACTTTATAATGAATGTAACATGAAATTGTTTCATAATTTATCTCAAAAAAAAGTTTTTTAAACATAATCAATATTTAAGAGTTATGACATGGTAATGATTTGAATATTAGTCAAATAAAATTTTTCCAAAATATTTTGGAAAATTAAATTTATTCGAAAATTTTCTATTTATAAAAAAAAAAAATTATTAATACAAATCAACAATTTGTTGAAAACATTTTTTTAATTGTTGTGCGAAAGTAAATATTTACATAAAAAATAATAAGACAAAAATAAAATTTTGTTAAAAGTAGCTATTTTTAAAATTTTTCAGAGAAAAAAAATTCTTAAGTACTCTTTCAAAAGTATTTTGTTTCTTTTGATACATATAAAAATTCTTTGAAAACTTAAATATTAATCCATAAAAAGAGTAGTCGGTATTTCATTTACGAATTCTGCATTACATCTTTGTGGTCCAATCGGAATTCTTGTAAAGTAGCTGACGTATATCAAGGTTAAGGGGCAGAAAAAAAAGTAAAATAAACCTGTTCAAAATTGAAAGGGATTTCTCGAGGCAGAATTTGCAGTTACAAAATTTGTTCCTGATCATTATTACATAGGATGTACAGAAACAGGCTAAATCAGTTTTTCAAACAGTACTTCACGGAGCATTTAGTGTTCCATAAAAAGGTGACATATGTTTAAAATTAAAAAAAAAAATATAAAAAAACATTTTTATCAACATGTTTAAGTTAAAAACAAAGACAAAATGAATATTCTGATCTTTCGTGCTCTTATAGCGTTACAAAAAAATGAGGTATGAATTACCTAATCCCGATATAGGGATACATTTGACAGTATAAAAATGTAATTGGCATTCAATGTGTTAGTTTCTCTAAGTCAAATACTAACACAACACGGAGCTAGTCCTGTATTCATTGTCTTCCCGTCTGCAGAAAAAATGAGAAATAATAATTATTTTTTTATTTATTATCGTAATAATTATTGTTTAATAATTAAATAAATAATTATCAAATTTTCTACCCCGATAACCGACTATCGAAAATTTATAAAACTGGTTGTTTATTCATTTCACAAGCCAGTTGGATTTTTCAATATTCCGTTAAAATATTCACTTGCAACTATCTGAAATCCAGCCAGATAAAATTGCATTATGCAACTCAAAACCTCCATGCTTTTCATTAAATATCTGTTTCGTGAAATCAAGCAGTAGTTTGTAAAAATCTAATAATACTACACGGATAAAATTAAAAATTGTGGATTTCCAAGCTCCCACGGCATAGGTTCTATGTTCAGTTCCCAAATTTGACTCAGCTTCTCATCCCTTCAGTAGGTAGACAACTGAGGACCAAGCATGCTTGGGAACTAAACACTGGATGTTCCACGAAGGTTGACCACAAAACTGGGATATATGCTTTGCACTCCCAGGGCCTTTGGTCTGAATTGGCACCGTGGGCACCTTAGTCTATGGTCCACAAGTTAGGCTGTTGCTAATTTTAGATCTCCAATAGTTGACATAAATACATTTTAAAATTTATTTATTTGTTATCTCATCGATTCTCCGCCTTTTAGTCAACATCAAAGTGTAGTGTGCATTTATTTCCACATACATGTTTTCTCTCTTCAAAGGGAAATTAGTACAGAAAAAAAAATAAACGGGAAAATTTAATGTTCTGAATGTTTAAATGGCGAAACTATATTATATCGTCAATGCTATTTTATTGTTAAGCTAACTAGATGCTGCATAGAGCTCCAGGATAAAATTTAATGCTCCAATGATTTTCAATTTCAACTCTGCTCCATGAGTGTAAAAGTTTGAGAACCCTTGCGCTAAATATCGAAACCTTCATTTCAATCCGGAGCGACATTTTCCCTCGCTCATTCTTTTTACTTCTTTTCGTTCTTTCGGGCTTCGTGCAAACTAACTGACATATATCAAGGTTGAGGGGCAACAAAAAGCAAAGTAAGACAAACAAACCTGCCAAAATTGAACGTGATTTCTTGAGGAAAGATAGATTTTGCAGTATCCACCTGTCGGCGTACGGGATGGATTAATAGCATTAATTACCTGGCGCGGGACCCTGGTTTCCCTCCTGTCAAAGTTATACAGAGAGAGAAAAAAGAATGAAGGCAAAACAAAAAAAGAAAATGGAAGAAAGTGACGCCGAAAAAGTGTAATTAGGAACGGTATGTATGGGTCGATCACCTTCGAACCAATTATCACGACGAGACATCTTACCTACCCTCGGGACAGAAAAACGTTCGATTTAGGCAAGTACCGACGATTGAGTCGGGAGGCAGAAGATCCAGTTCGAAACGAACGAATGTCCTACAGGAAGGGAAGAAGTCACTGCGTCGTGTAAACAAACAGAGTGGATTTGTTTTGTTTTGTTTTATTGATCAGTTATGTTAATGAACTCTGTTTTCAGACAAATGGATCGGAAAATGCATTTTCGTAAAAAAGTGAAAATACTTTGCTTTGAAATCTTAATAAAAACATTTTTTAATTGCATCTTCGAAGAATTTTCCTTTTCAGTATTTATTTATTTGCTTTGACCCACAGAAATATGTTTCTCAGTCAAATAAAATATATTTTGAAATTTCCTCTTTGGAGTAAAAGATGAAATAAATTTTTTGAAAGCATAATTTTTCTTACATTTTGCAAGAAAAATTGCACTTTAAATGTGTAAAAGGAATTTAAATAACTTATGGTGAATCTTTAATTATCTATTGATTTAACATTTTATAATAGTAAAATCTACTGCATTTATTAATCATTCAAAATACTACAAATGATCATTAAAACTATTGACTCAACTGGCACAATAATAATTTGTGTTCAACATTATGTAAATACAAAATGGGAATCATTAGAACTTTAGTTTTTACCTTAACACGTTGACGAACACTTGCGCCTACAGCCGTCAAAGTTCACTATGTGGCATGATGGCAATAGCCGTCCAAAACGAAACGATCGTTTTTAGATACTACGGCTATAGAGGCACAAATGTGCATTTACCGGCGTACAAGTAGAAGCCTAGTGTCGTGTTTTGGAAGCAATTTTTTAGGTTGAATTTCGTTTTCCACCTGTTACACAACTTTCAGTTTAGTGTCTGGTGTCCGCTGGCAGCATGACGGTTATAGCCGCAACCTAATTAAAGGTGCTGAATTAAACAAAATTTTTAGGAAGAGTAAAACTATATATCTAATGTTCTAAAAATTACAAAAACTTATAGCGTTAATTTCCGAACTTCACTTGATCCCTCTGTCCGTCATTGTGTTAACCCTCCGAGTGGAACACACCGAGGAAAAAAAAGTCTCCAAAAAATACGCTAAAGATTTATTGTGTCAGTGGCCAAAGCGTTCTATGATTTTTTACTTAACCCTTTGTAGACTAGAATGGAATACGGGAAACCCACCCTCGTTATTGTCCCTTTACTTCCGGTTATAAATAGATATATAAATAGATATTATAGATTGTTAATTTTTAATACACATAAAGCTCGTCAAGTCTCGAAGATCATCCCATAAGAAATAAAGGATTCTAAAAGTACAAATAAAAATATTCTTTAAGTGAATTATTTATATTTTTTACGAAAGTCATCCAAGATATTTAAATGGTGCAATTAGAGATGCATCTGTTACCGCAAATGAATTACTTTTAAATAGAGATTTACAAGGCCATGAAAAGCTATTATCGTCTTTGTGCCTCAGGGAGTAGGGGTGCATCCCTCAATAAATGTCAGTCAAAAAGGAGTGCAGTTCCTAAACAATCGACCTGACCCTCCTATCTCAAAACTCCATGGAGGAAGACATTAGCAGAAATGTACATTACATCCATTTTCGGAACGTTATTGGAGGTCGAAAATTGTACTTGAAACCGCTTTGAAGACATCATCGGTTTGGCGGAATTGTACGTGCGAACCACTTAGAGGGTTGATATAGTTGTTCAGATAATACTACTTATGAATGAAATTTCTCCTTTTTAAAGATAAGCGAAGAAGAACAAAAAGCTATTGTTTGTGTACCAATCAACATATGTGTATAACGTATCTGAGTGTACGACGCACCCCTGTTGTTTACTAAAAGATAGGGTGAAGAGTTATATTTCGGTTGTAACAGTACAATCTTTTTTTTTCCTTCTCGCGAGGTCTAATGAGACTGGGACTTACTGTTAAAAGCCAAGTCCCAATGGTTACGAACATCCATGCCAGTGGAAGATTTTTAACGTGTGAACTCCAGTATCGAAGAGTAGCTCACTACAATTCGATCACCGTTCAGAATAACTCGCGTATAACGTTCGCCTATGTTTGCATAAAAGATACTTTTCCAATTGTAAATCTATTGGTACACGAATCCTATGAATCCAGCCCCAACGCTTTTTCAATGTCCTGTAAAGATATGTATATATAGGTCCATTCTTATAGAAGTACTTTGTGTTTGTTATTGATCTTTTTAGGTGATTTGGGGGAGGGGGGATTGAGTATTATGAGATGACCGGGGAAGCTGATATTAAAGATCTCGTTCATCATGTCTCCCACCTTTCATAAGGAATGGATATTATTTTGTTTATAGAGGATGCTACACATAGCTCGCATTCGAACTTCCGCAGGCTTCGTACTATATTTCTTATATAGATTGGTTAGAGTTTGGTTTGGTTTGGTTTGGAGCGCTACGGTCTACTGTTTTGCACACGATGGCTAATGAGACCGGAAACGAGAATGAGTTTCGTTTGACGTTCGCTTCGCGCATTTATCCACTTGATAAAACTCAAGCCAGAAAATTAGTACTATAAGATTATGATGTCTCAGTCAAGGTCTTCAGTAGAATATCGGAATATCGCGATAACGAAGCACTGGACATTCCACAGCTCCCAATGGGGGGAGATAATATGGTTGTTCCCGCCCTGTGCGCACTGGTTTATTGTATTAATATGGGGATATATCAAAAAAGATTTAGAATGAAAGAAAGTTAAGGTTATTCAAAATTAGTAAATATACCCCCTACATTAAAGTGTTATCACGATATATCGATGACATCAATACAAATTTAGGGATATATCACGATATTACATTTCTGATATAATCCAGCCCTAACAGAGAGAGAGAGAGTGGGTGAGTGCGGTTTGGTTTGGAATGCTACGGTCTACTTTTTGCAACACGAGTGCTAATGAGATAGGGACCTACAGCTTAGATCCGATTCAGAACGGCTACGAACATCCATGCCATAGTGGGATTCGAACCCACGAACTCCGGTACCGACGATCAGCGCCCTAACCAATCGGCCAGCTTTTGGTTTTGTTAGAGTTTTGATTCCTGTTCGAGCTAGAGCTATTAAGTTCGTTTTTCACTAAAGTTGGCTTCATTATTCTCTATTCTTAGAGATACCAGCATATAGCCCATGATATGACGGATCATTAAAATTTTTAATTTTCCAGAACTGTAAAGTAGCCTATGAGACAATTAAAAAAAAGGTTTGTTTTTTGGCTGAGAATTATTTGGTCTTCATACTCCTCTAAAGTCTCCAGATACTGTGAATGCAGTTTAGAATCACGGTGAATTCATTTAGAAAGATAGTTGACCACTATGGAATATAATTGGTTCAATGATGTGTGTTCAGGGCAAATCTTCCGAAGTTTACCGAAGTTCAACAGCTATACTCGGAAAGGGATGTCACATATCGAGTGGCACAGTTAAATCTCAAACAGCGAACGAGCTAAATCAGTGATAAAGCAATCAGCGATGGGGCTGTTTGAATACCCCCTATAGTTCAATGTACATTGAGTGAATCAAACCATTCTTCGAGATTGAAGAACCCTACTACAAGTCATTCCGGATCACTAAAAGACTGTGTTTCAAAAATAAGATACAAAAGAAATCGAAATAAACATGCTTCGTCCCCAACTATTGGAACGACAGTATGGGGAACCATTTCCCCATATACATTTAATAAATATTGTTGCATTTTACAATTATGCTGACTAAAAGTTATTCGTTTTAAACTTTACTCGCTTTGAATTTTGTTAACACTAACCCATCAAGAATCCAATATGTATGCCTCTATCATTCCAGGTCTAACCGCTTCAAAAATTCGAGGACAGATGGACAGATAACTTAGGCTATTATTATATAGGGGATTTCAGTGAAGCTGAATTATATCTTCGATTTAAACCCCCAAATATATAAATAATGTAAATAAACTTTTTTTTTATTAAAACCGTCAAACTCGAATCTTCGCAACTTATTTGACATCGCTCATATAGTTAGTGTTATACGACTGATTTCTGTTATACGATGGATTTCTTTTTATTTATTCGGCTGTAATCTGTAAGTAAAGAGTGATTTATGACAATGTTCGAGCAAGATGAAAAAGAGATCTAGGGATTCTGCCATATTTAAATGGAAAGAGGTGCAATATGCAACAGAAAGTAGATATCATGCTTTAACACTAGATTGCCCAAGGCAGTCATTTTGACTGTTTTTTAATTTCAATTAGAAGAACAATTATGAAATATAATGACACAATTTCTTAGAATTTGGTGACTTTTTCTATAACATATAAATGGGTTTATGAATAATTGTAGTTACTTCCGCCCTCCTTTATTATATAATATTAAAAATTAATTTTAAACAAATTTCTTTACATATTTGTTATTTTTTCACAGTGCAGTCATTTTGACTGTTTTTGGGCAATATAGGTATATAAGAAATCTTGGGCGATCTAGTGTTAAGTAGAAAATTCCACATTCGAAGTTAATAGTGTTGCAAGAAGTGTTTTTAAAGTGAAGCAGTAATAAAATATATATGCAGCAATAATTCTATTGAATAAGATTTTTATTTTTACTCTTCCTTAAATACCAATCTTTTAAATACATTGGGTTTGATTACAGAAAGCGGTAAAAATTATTCTCTGTATAACGCATACCATGAGTTTTAATCCTGATTTTTTGAAAAACAAATTGCGCGTTACACATCAGTAAATATTGTCAAAAGATATCAAGTGTATGGAAGTTACTTCATACAATAATCTGACAGAAATATCGTATTTAGTACAGAAATATCGTATCTGTATATTGAGATAGATGAATAAATAATGGTGCATGTATATGATTAAATTAAATCTTAAATCTTAAACTTTTGAGGAGAATTGACTATTTAGACATATCAAACTCATGAGTAATAAAAAAGCTAAATAAGGTATACAGTTGTTTCGACAAAAAAAAAAAGACTTTGTAGCTTATATATTTTCTATATATTTCGATTTCTCCTGACAGTGGTATTGCCATTCATCAAGAGAGTTCTTGAGCATCGAAACAATTGTTTGTCTTGCTAAACTTGTTAATAACTTGTTAACTTGCTAAACTTCTAATTTGTCCATTTTATGAATAGATATCACTTATTTACTAAACTAATTTGTCTCCAAGAAAAGTGCACACGTTGTCATCGCAAGAGATATAAATAATTATTAATTATAGTTATTTTTTATTAACCCACTGAACGGACGTGTCGACGTGGGTTCGACAGCGAATTCCTGTTCAAAAACGGACCTGTCGACTCCTTCTCGTTCGCACTCGTATAACACACTTTTGAGGAAAAAAAAATATTGCAAAGCGATAATAAATGAAAGAAACTAATTTTGCGTAACGGAACTCCTTTACCTTGCAGGGAAAATAACTTAAAAGTAGCTTGACAACTTTTAAACCGGCAACTCTAGTATGGTACGGTAAGTTCCGTCTGGAATTTACGAAAAGGGTGACTGTTTTGAAACGGAAAAAGGCGGGGAGGGTGGCTGGTGGATTTGTTAAAAAGAAAAATATATAGCATTAAACACATAATACACAAGTTTATCCCAGAGATAATTGTTTTTATTTCTTTAGCTTCATAGTAAGTAAAATTTTTACACGCATCGTTTTACAGAAAGTGTGTGATATATCATTATTTTATATTTATAGTACGGCTTACGTATATTCTCAGATATATCTACTGCTTATGTATTAATACAAGACGAATCCCCTATATAATAATAGCCTAAGTTATCTGTCCGTCTGTCCTAAAATTTATGAAGCGTTTGGATCTGGAATGCATAGAGGCATCCATATTGGATACTTGATGAGTTAGGGTTAGCAAAATTCACAGCGAGTAAAGTTTATATTCTCCTAAACTATCTATCCGATTCTAAAATAAATTGGAATAAATATGATTCATATCACAGCGAAATATACTATCGTCTTTAAAATGTTCAAAATCCCCCTTCCCCCCTTTTCGAGCGTTTAATGCTATTATTTCAAGCCCTATTATTCCAGGTTAAGAGCAGGGCATTAAATTTATCGATTTATCACATAATAAATAGGTAAAAATATTGTTTTCTAACATTATGACGTCATTCCTTTAACCGCCTCATTTAATCATTTCTTATTTCAAATTATTTAAATATCGTCTGCATTATTATCATACATTTTATCACTGAACTGCGATGTTTTTTAAATAATTTTCTTTTATATTTGTCTTAAATAATAGATTAGGTACATATGTGATAATTTTAAATTTAATCATCGTTTATTTTTTGTTGCAAGATATTTCTCAGGCAATAAACAAACCATTTTTTTTACCTACCTCATAGGGTACTTTACACTTCTGGAATATTAAAAATTTTACTGATCCCGTCATATGACGGGCTATATGCTAGAAATTAAGAATAAAATAATGTAAAAAGTGCTTAAAATTAACACTAGCAGATAATAAAATTCAATTTTAATTTAACATTCCACTGAATTTCGACGGTAAAATTATCCGAATGCAATCTGACCAAACACGTGTCACGATGCGTGCAAAATTTGAATGCAGAACTGAATGTTTTATGCTTTAATGTTTATGAGGCTATTTCATTTCCAGCTCCAGAGCAGTTTAGTTGCCGATAAAATATATATACCCCATCTAATGCAATATAAGCGGCTGAAAAATGAATGTCACATACTGTCTTTCTCCCTTTTTTTTCACTTTCGCAGGTATTGGAAAAACTTTCTATAAAGTTTGTCAGCCCTTCAAGACAAAATAAAAAAAAAATATTTTTTTTTCTTGATGAAGAATACTCGAAATCCTCTTCACATTTTGCTTTTATATTTATTTATATTTTTTTGCGTCTTTACTTTTTTTTTGGCCTGAAAGTCTCCTGATATTTTTTTTCATATATTTTCCCCCTTAATTTTTCTTTTAATAGAGAAACGCAGTTAAAACTTTAATATAGAGAGCGTGTGTCAAAATCACGTATTAATGTGCGTAACCAAAATTACTTTTTTAAAGAAAAGTTGACTCTTGTAAACACAGGACTTTCTTTTGCATTATTAATTATTTAAATATTTAGTCATGAGTTAAATATTATAAAGTTTTCAAAACTTTTATGCTTAGTATGAGAAGTTTTTTTTTTATTTTTTTTTTGAAAAACATTTTCGTGCGTGGGATTTTTTTTTGTGTGTGTGTGTTGG
>CM063504.1:90564408-90629408 GCA_032207245.1 Pardosa pseudoannulata | reverse complement strand
TGAAATTTGGTGTGAGACTGACAAAACTAAAGAACAATCTCTGAACAAGGAACAAGATTAGTTCTCCCACCTCCTAAAAAAATAAAACATTCCCCAAACTTCATGGTGTATTAATGAAATTTACTGTATCAGCGACACTTTCTTTAAAACTAAAACACTGTTTATGCCACCCATTTTCTGCGTGATGTCTCTTCCACTAAATATGACCACCTTTTACATATTTCATAGTATTTGTCCATAGAAGGCACCCTTCCCTGATGTTTTATGTATTCACTTTCCCCTTGCTGTGTACATTACTGGGTTTGTTTTAAAATTTAAAGAAGCACAATACCGCAAACAAACTTTCCCATCTCTCACCTAATAACTCTTATTCATTTTACCTCATTTACATTCAGGTCTGATGACCAGTGAGTGATCGAAGTGCACGCCCAACTGGACGTTCCGTCGGACAAGTTTGCTTTCGACTGTGACGCATGCAAATGAGTGCATTGAATAAATATTTCACAGTCACCCAGCGTCAGTCATTTCCCACCCCCTGCGTGTCCGCTGATCTGTCAGGCAACAAAATGCCATCTCATGGATGAATCTAGCGGATGACACGATGCTACGAAATCACGAACTCAGACACTCAGTTTTCAAGACAGTATGATGTACCACAAATTGCAAAAAACAATCATATCAGTGACACAGACACAAAGTCACGTGACATGAGGTAAGAATTGTAGCATTTGGTTTGAACTGCATGTATAAGAAAGATAGACACCTAAAATGACAAGTTTTATATTAATGCAACCTTTTCTTTCTAGGACCTTTCAAGCCTTTTTTCATTTCAAATGAAAATCTCACGCCCTATGGACTTGGTTATCTACTACAGTTGTGTTATGCCTCTACAAAAAAATGTAATATTAAGATTAACTGAGATATTACCTTTCCCAAGATCTCCTCGACACAATTTTCTCCAATTATTCCATCAAATAATTATTTCCTCCACTGGAAACCCTATTTTCTGAAATATTTTTGTGATGATTAATGTTTTTATGATTGATGTATATTGATGCAGAAATATTTAATTTTAGAAATTAAAAGGTTTCCTTTACTTTAAAAGCATGTTAAGGTTTCTGAAATAAATTTGCACCGGCACTGTAAATGTAGATTTGGAATACGTTTGAAGGATTTAGGTTATCAGAAAGTATTGTCATATCTATTCAAGCAATGACTATTTTTGCTTTCATATGATTTCTTTTCTATCTTTCCTTATTGATTTTTTCTTATTGAATGAAAAGTTTTGGTTAGTGTGGAGTATATAGTTGATTGGGGATAGCAAAGTCTTCTTCTCTGCGTGGCTTTGGACAGATTTGAATTTGTTATCTTGGAAAGCGTTCTGTGGTATTGAAAAGTTGCATCTGTAACCTCTCCACACGATTTACTCCAGTGTTTCAAAATACAAGCGGACATTTTTCTTATAATAGTTTGAAAGTGTTCTTTAGGCTTGCAGTAGCTGGACAGTGCCTTTTTACAGCCACTATCTTTCAGAGCAGAGATCTGTTTTACCACTGTCAGAAGTTCTTATGCCTATTCGAAATGAGCTTTAAGTTATGAATTCTGGTCTTTTAAACCCAGTTCTTTTTCAGAAAAAAATTAACCTTAATCATTTAAATGACTCTAAAATCTACATTTATTTTGAAACCTTAATTTGGTTCTTATAAAAGATAATTACTAAAGTTTAAAATTGAATACTTCTGTGTCCCAGTAGATCAGTAATGTAAGCATAAAACATAACAGAAATGTTGTAGAAAATAGATTTTCCAATATAGTAAACAATTTCCTATAGAATAACTGGAGATAATGGCGCTGAAGAGTTCATGGAAAAGGCAGAGCCTCGATTAATCTTAATGTTGTATTTCCATAGAAGCACAATACAACATTAGTCGATAACCAAGTCTATAGAATGTGAGTTATAGATTATAAATTCTGGCAAGTATTGAGTGGAAGTATAAGCTAGGCTGAAGACGGTGAGGTACCCTTTATTGCAAAATATAGGAATTTCTTTATTTATACTGCAAGTATATTTATTATGAACCAATTACCAAATAAGATTGTTGCATCCTTAAGTATCAGTTATAAGATTATCCTTAATAAAATAGGGGGGAAATGTATCGTAGAATCATAAATAAGACAAAGATTTTTTTTTATCATTTGTCTGTGTAATGAAATAATACTGCCTCTCGTCACACTCCTACACAGGAAAACATAAATGTACGTATTATTACAGAAACTTCTAGACAGGTTCTACAGTTACAATAACAATTTGCATAAAATTTATTTTGCAATTTTCATGATTTTCTGTCGCATGTTTTTGCCAACAAGAATTCATTTATTCTCATTTTAAAAAATTAAGATTAAAAATTTGAAACTAGTAGTTGTTACTATTTTGTTATCTTTGGCTTGTGTGATGAAGTGATACTGTCTCTCATCACACTCCTACACAGGAAAACATAAATTTACGTATTATTATAGAAACTTCTAAACAGGTTTTACTTACAATAAAAATTTGCATAAAATTTATTTTGAAATTTGCATGATTTTCTGTCGTACGTTTTTGGCAACAAGGATTCATTTATTCTCATTTAAAAAAATAAGATTAAAAATTTGAAATTATTAGTTGTTACTATTTTGCACTCTGAACATAAATTTACGTATTATTATAGAAACTTCTAGACAAGTTGTACTTACAATAACAATTTGCATAAAATTTATTTTTCAATTTTCATGATTTTCTGTCGCACGTTTTTGGCAACAAGGATTCATTTATTCTCATTTAAAAAAATAAGATTAAAAATTTGAAATTATAAGTTGTTACTATTTTGCACTCTGAACCTAAATTTACGTATTATTATAGAAACTTCTAGACAAGTTGTACTTACAATAACAATTTGCATAAAATTTATTTTGCAATTTTCATGATTTTCTGTCTCACGTTTTTGCCAACAAGGATTCATTTATTCTCATTTAAAAAAAATTAAGATTAAAAATTTGAAACTAGTAGTTGTTACTATTTTCTTATCATTTGTCTGTGTGATAAAGTAATACTGTCACACTCCTACACAGGAAAACATAAATTTACGTATTATTATAGAAACTTCTAGACAGACTCTACTTATAATAACAATTGCATAAAATTTATTTTGAAATTTGCATGATTTTCTGTCGCACGTTTTTGCAAACAAGTGTTCATTTATTCTCATTTAAAAAATTAAGATAAAAAATTTGAAGCTATTAATTGTTACTATTTTGCACTCTGAACACAAATTTAAGTATTATTATAGAAACTTCTAGATAAGTTCTACTTGAATAACAATTTGCATAAAATTTATTTTGCAATTTTCATGATTTTCTGTCGCACTTTTTTGCCAACAAGGATTCATTTATTCTCATTAAAAAACATAAGTTTAAAAATTTGAAACTCTTAGTTGTTACTAATTTGTACTCTGATAACTCTACATTCAGAAAGTTTAAAAATTAGAAATAGCTCCTTGATCAAGGATAGAACTTGATACCCCATAGCTGTGCCCCTAAGGCTTCGCAACCGAATTAAAAAAAAATTGTAATAATGGTATATTTATTTCTGAAGTAAAATTTGAACAAGCATACATAAATATATATTTACATAAGAAAATTTGAAAAATACATTAAAATATTTTTATTTTTGTTCAGCTTAATCACACAGAAATGAGACCTTTTAAATAGTTTGTATGTTTTTGGATGCTAGTTGGGAACGCGTACCAGTGTGCACTAAATTCCATAAGTGATGTGTGTACTTGAATATATTAATCAGGGCTTCGAACCGTAATTTTTTTTTGTTCCGGTTTTCGTTCCGGTTCAACTAAAAAATTAATATCGGTTCAGTTCCGGTTTTCGCTCCGTCAAAAATAACTGTTTTCGTTTCAGTTCCAAATGAATAATTTCATTTTATGTATATTCTTATTTGTACTAAAAATATAATTCTATCATAAACAAAAAATGTAATTCTATCAAAATTTAGAAGATTTTATTCTTTTTTTAATTGGTACACTATGTGAATTGATACAAACAGCAGGCCTAATGAAATACTACTATTACGAAACATTTGAATCGCCGCCATTACCAAACACCCATTTGATGCGCAGAAGATTTGATAGATGCTTCATGCTACGTCACTTAGGGCCTCTCCTGTCTATTTACTCCTCCCTGATCTAAACAGTCTATACAAACATCCGTGGATGATCGCATGCTGAGATGTGAAAAATAAAATATAACTCGATATTTTTCTTAAAAAATCATCTATACTTCTAGTTTAATCAACTGAATTAAATATGTCTTCTACAAGTAGTTTCATGCGAAACTGAAACAGAAAAATACTAGTGAATATCAAAATAGGAAATCGAGAAGCAGTATACATGTAATGATAATTATAAAGTTCACGTTAAATTAGAAAATATTGATAAGTTGGTAACAGTAACAAAATGACTGAAAGATATATCGAACCGAAATAAACCGATATTTTTTTCGGTTCAGTTCCGGTTTTCGCTCCGACCAAAATAACGGTTTTTTCCGGTTTTCGGTTTTCGGTTCAGTTCCGGTTCGAAGCCCTGATATTAATTAACTATAGCATTAAGAAAATTATATAATGGAATGGTGTAAAAAACTATTTAGTATTACTATTATTTATTTTTCTTTAAAATAACATAATCGATTAAAAAAATTTATTTTCTGTAAAAAGTATAGAAAATAATTCAGAGGGTGTAGGGTATTTGTCCTATGTCACCACACACACACACATACACACATATGTATATCACCAAAAATATGACATTTATTGTAATAATGCTTTTCCAATATTCTTACACTATGTTATATTTGACTTCTACTTATTTCAATAAATGACATTAATTTGCGAACACAAATGAAAACACGAAAATGAATGTATTTTATTTTGTTCAGCCTAATCACACAGAATTGAGACATTTTAAATAATGTGTACGCTTTTAGATGCTAGTTGGGAACGTGTGCCAGTGCACACTGACTAAATTCCATCATTGATGTGTGTGCTTAAATATATTAATTAAGTTTGGAATTTTAGGCTCACTAGCATTAAGAAAATTCGTATACATACGTATACATACATATGTATATTTCCAAAAATATGACATTTATTGCAATAATTCTTTTCCAATATTCCTACACTATGTTATAATGTTTGATTCCTACTTATTTTAATAAAGGACATTAATTTGCGAACACAAATAAACACTGAAAATGAATGTATTTTATTTTTGTTCTAGCTTAATCATACAGAATTGAGACATTTTAAATAATTTGTACACTTTTGGATGCTAGTTGGGAACGCGTACCAGTAAGCACTGACTAATTTCCATCATTGATGTGTGTGCTTAAATATATTAATTAAGTTTGATATTTTAGGCTCACTTGCATTAAGAAAATTGTGTAATGGAATCGTGTAACAAAATATTTAGTATGACTATTATTTATTTTTCTTTAAAAGAACACAATCGAATAAAAAATTTTCTTTTCTACACATAGTATAGAAAAAAATTCAGAGGGTGCAGGAAATTTGTCCTATACCAACACACACATATACATACATATATGTAATGTGACGGACTTCTCGATGGGTGGTTGCAGTAGTGGCCATAAAAATGATACCGTTTCAGCTAAAGACCTTTATTAAGATAACGTTGGAGGACGGGTTAACACTTCATCATAGGGACAGGACAAACTGAAAGGTCAGCTAGCATGAAATTATATATATAAGACCCTTAACACCTGGATCAACATCTGTGGGAAAATATCTGCCCAACGACATCGTGCATCTCCTTTTTGTTTGGAAATTTCCTAAATTGTCCGCTAGCACCACGTAGAGTTATAATTGGTCAAGCACCTCCTCTGAGGGCGTAAACTGTAACCCCAGTGGTCAATTTAGGTTAGGGGTTAAAAAGGGGAATGCAAAAGAACGCGGGAATTTTTAACTCTTGATTTAAGATTTGAAAACCCCTGAGAATTTTCCTTACAATATCTTCCCTGGGCAAAACGAAAGGGAATTTTTAGCCCTTGATTTAAGTTTTGAAAATCCCTGAGAATTTTCCTTATAATATCCTCTCCGGGCAAAAAGAAAGGGAATTTTTAGCCCTTGATTTAAGATTTGAAAATCCCTGAGAATTTTCCTTATAATATCCTCTCCGGGCAAAAAGAAAGGGAATTTTTAGCCCTTGATTTAAGTTCTGAAAACCCCTGAGAATTTTCTTTACAATATCCTCCCCGGGCAAAAAGAAAGGGAAATTTTAGCCCTTGATTTAAGTCCTGAAAACCCCTGAGAATTTTCCTTACAATATCCTCCCTGGGCAAAAAGAAAGGGAATTTTTAGCCCTTGATTTAAGTTTTGAAAACCCCTGAGAATTTTCTTTACATATATATATATCACCAAAAATATGGCATTTTTGCAATAATGCTTTTCCAACATTCCTACACTATGTTATAATGTTTGACTCCTACTTATTTTAATAAAGGACATTAATTTGCGAACACAAATAAACACAATAATGAATGTTATTTATTCATGAGAAAATGTATGTATATAAGACATGGCCGGGAACTAGAAAATTTAATCTGTAGCTTACGCTATCGATTACTTTGTATTAGTGATTAACATAAGAAATATTTACTTATTGCTTGTCAGTAGAACCAATACATTTAGGTTTTTTTTATATGATTTTTTACCCAGAAATGTTCAAATTCTTGAGGCAGAAAATGTTTTTTGACCACCAGGATAACTGAAACCCGCTTCGCATGGACAAAGCAGGCGACATTTCGACAGGGACCTCGTACGTTGTGAATGCAAATGAGGAACAAGAAATAAATATCGGAGATCACGAAGTTGCTTCTTTGTTTATTGGGAGTAATAATGAAATTAGAAGTTTCCTTTCTAAAAGAAAAAAAAAGTAAGGCCTGAAATATTATTTTTTTTTTGTTGTTGTTTGACAAAGAGCGAAAAATTGTAAGCAGCGTATAGTTAGTAAAAACGAAAACATGTTTTGTGCAATAAGATAATAGTACACATTTTTGTAAATTTAGTACGCTTTAAGAATAATGACTTAGTTTTTAAAGGATGATTAATTTTGTTTAGTATGGTTGGTTGAGAGCGGTTGAGTTTGCTGTCTACTCTTTTACTACACGAAGGCGAATGATACCGGGACCTACTGCTTAAAGTAAAAGGATTAATCTATTAATCATTTAATAAAGCCATTTTGTCTCAAACGTTTTTTATGTGAGCAACACCTTTGACGTATTCAATTTTTTATATAAATAAATACAATTTTATAAATAAATTTTCCGTTAAAATTTGAAATAACTGATAAAAGAAATGTTATTAAATAAAAAAACTAGAAAAACTCTTTTTAATATACTTAGGAATGATTTGATTTTTCAAGAAATGTCTTTAGGATTGAAATATTTAAGGATTGGAATCTTTAAAGAATGGAATCTTTAAGGATCTTTTAGGATTGTAATCTTAGGATTAATCTATTGATTATTTAATAAAGACCTTTTGTCGTAAACGTTTGTTATGTAAGCAACACGTTTCACGTATTCAACTTTTGTTTAATATTATAAATAAATTTCCCGTTAAAATTTTAAAATAACTTATAAAAGAAATGTTATTGAATAAAAAAACTAAAAAAGCTCTATTTAATATGCTTAGGAATGATATCATTTTTCAAAAACTGTCCTTAGGATTGAAATCTTTAAAGATTGGAATCTTTAAGGGGAATCTTTAAGGATCTTTTAGGATTGAAATCTTAGGATTAATCTATTAATCATTTAGTAAAGACTTTTTGTCGCAAACGTTTGTTATGTAAGCAACAGCTTTGAAGTATTTAACGTTTTTTTTTTTTTAAGATTATAAATAAATTTCCCGTTAAAATTTAAAAATAACTGATAAAAGAAATGTTATTGAATTAAAAAAATCTAGAAAAACTCTATATATAATATGCTTAGAAATGATTTTTCAAGAAATGTTCTTAGGATTGAAATCTTTAAGGATTGGAATCTTTAAGTATCTTTTAGGATTGAAATCTTAGGATTAGTCTATTAATTACTTAATAAAAACTTTTTGTCGCAAACATTGTTATGAGAGCAACAGCTTTCACTTATTCAATTTTTTTTTAAATTATAAATAAATTTCCCGTTAATTTTAAAATAACTGATGAAAGAAATGTTATTGAATGAAAAAACTAGAAAAGCTCTATTTAATATGCTTTGGAATGGTATGATTTTTCAAAAAATGTCCTTAGGATTGAAATCTTTAAGGATCTCTGTAAGGAATCTTTAAGGATCTTTTAGGATTAAAATCTTAGGATTAATCTATTAATTGTTGAATAAAGACTTTTTGTCGCAAACGTTTGTTATGTAAACAACAGCTTTGACGTATTCAACGTTTTTTTTTTTAAGATTATACATAAATTTCCCGTTAAAATTTAAAAATAACTCATAAAAGAGATGTTATTGAATAAAAAAACTAGAAAAACTCTATTTAATATGCTTTGGAATGATATGATTTTTCAAAAAAATGTCCTTAGGATTGAAATATTTAAGGATTGGAATTTTTAAGGATCTCATTAAGGAATCTTTAAGGATCTTTTAGGATTGAAATCTTAGGATCAATCTATTAATTATTTAATAAAGACTTTTTGTCGGAAACGTTTGTTATGTGAGCAAACAGCTTTAAAGTATTCAACCTTTTTTTTAAAGATTATAAATAAATTTCCCGTTAAAATTTTAAAATAACTGATAAAAGAAATGTTATTAAATAAAAAAAACTAGAAAACTCTATTTAATATGCTTTGGAATGATATGATTTTTTCAAGAAATGTCCTTAGGATTGCAATCTTTAAGGATTGGAATCTTTAAGGATCTCTTTAAGGAATAATTAAGGATCTTTTTTGGATTGAAATCTTAGGATTAATCTACTAATCATTTAATAAAGACTTTTTGTCGGAAACGTCTATTATGTGATCAACACCTTTGACGTATTCAACTTTTTTTTAAGATTATAAATAAATTTTCTGTTAAAATTTTAAAACAAATGATAAAAGATATGTTATTGAATAAAAAACTAGAAAAATTCTATTTAATATGCTTAGGAATGTTGTGATTTTTTCAAAAAATGTCCTTAGGATTGAAATCTTGTTTTGATATATATCTTCGATGACAACTTAAGACCAAAAATACAATGGAAGATTTAATATGAGATACAAATATACCGTGTAGAAAATGAGTTGTTAAAATTTTAGAAAGTAAGAAATAAACGAATTTTAAATTTAAGTGTCTTTAAATTTTATTAACTTTGTGGGAAATTCCGGAACTCAACTGTTATAAATTTACATGAGTGTTTTTTTTCACTTTATAGTTTCAGTCATATATAAATGGAAGAACAATGGCTAAATGGGTAGGGCGTTGCCCCTCGGTACATGAGTTCGTAGATTCGCCTGACATGGTACATGAGTTGCAAAACAGTAGAGCTTAGCGCTCTAAACAAAACCAAACGAAACCATATACGAATGGATTAGAATTTCCAAGAATAGAAAAATAATTATCTTCCGATAGAGTCACTAGAGGGAAAATAAATCCTTTTTTTACATGAAATATCTGTGTCTCTGGTGATATCTTCATTTTAAGATTGATTTAGGAACCGTGATCCTGACTCATTACCTGATCTCATTATCCCCCGTATTGCAAAACAGTAGAGCTTAGCGCTCTAAACAAAACCAAACGAAACCATATACGAATGGATTAGAATTTCCAAGAATAGAAAAATAATTATCTTCCGATAGAGTCACTAGAGGGAAAATAAATCCTTTTTTTACATGAAATATCTGTGTCTCTGGTGATATCTTCATTTTAAGATTGATTTAGGAACCGTGATCCTGACTCATTACCTGATCTCATTATCCCCCGTATTGCAAAACAGTAGAGCTTAGCGCTCTAAACAAAACCAAACGAAACCATATACGAATGGATTAGAATTTCCAAGAATAGAAAAATAATTATCTTCCGATAGAGTCACTAGAGGGAAAATAAATCCTTTTTTTTACATGAAATATCTGTGTCTCCGTTGATACCTTCATTTTAAGATTGATTTAGGAAAACAAAAATTTTCATCTTAGCAAATGATATTCCATTTAAATAAGCTACTTGAAATCATTATCAGGAGAAATAAATTTTCTTATATGATTTTCTAAGTTTAACGTATAGCAATAGTTATGTTTTATTTTGGATAGATTTGGTTCTTACAGAATACCAGTCGTGATCTTCCATTTAAATAAGCAACTTTCCACTTGAATTGATTACCAGAAAAATAAATTTATAATATCATTCAATTTGAAAGATTTTCAAGAGATAACGTTCTTAGATTTTTTTTAAAGATTCCTTTTACTTTAAGATATGTTTCTTCGGATACTTCAAATTTCTATAATTGGGGACGATTGCAGCTGATTATGGAATTTTATAAGCATAATTCTACATAAAAAGAAATTGGCATAAATGGCATAAACTTTTCCTAGAAAGTTTATTTTATTGTTACTGTATTCTGTATTCGTGGTTCTAGTGCGTCATTAAGAATGACATAATAAAGACGACAAGAATTGCTCCCAGGGAATGGCAACGCTCTGTGAGGCCTTGAGGGGTATATTGATTTAGGTATTTTTCTATATACTCTGCAATGGGTGTGCATGTGAGAAAATGTCTTATTTTGCAATCAAAACAGATGAAATAATTTTAGTCAATATCTGATATATTACGATATAGGAATTTGATTGTTAGACGTGCTTTGTAGGTCATTAATGTTTTTAATGGAATAAAATTTGCTGAATAGGGATTCGTACTTTAGCATCGTAATCAATCAAGCGAAATTGTTGATTGATTGTCAAGGCGTCGTAGTATTTCTACCTCTGAATAAATGTTAATAAGGTGATTCAACTATTGAAGTGAAGTAGTAATAGACAATTAAAAAATATTTGATGAACTTCTTAGACTTTGTAGTTTACAACGTCAAAAGATGTATATCTTTTAAGAATACTGAAATCTATAACAAGCTGCTTTAAAGAAGAAAAGATAAAATCATAAAAGAAAAATTTCTATTATTGTTAAATCTTTGTCATAAAGAAAATTTTACATTATAACTTAATAATAACGTGATAATCTAAACTTTCTGAAATTTATTCATCGCTCACCTCAGGGCGTAAACTTAAGTTCTCTGCACCTGAAGTTTATTATTCAGCATATGGGTTAAGAGAATTTGATATCATTCTTTGTTAGAATGAATGTACTAAAATATTCTAATAAAAGTCACGAAATAAAAATATGAAAATTACTAAAAAACTTCTGCTGTAAGAGCCCATACAATAAAAAAAAGTTTAAAATTTTGTACTTGAATTCAGTATAAATACAAAACAAATACAGACATTCCGAGAGCAAAATATTTTTTTTTGTTAATAAATGATTAATATTTTTAATTAATCGAAATGTAATTATTGGATACACCTTTCCATAATAAACGTAGAATATTAAAATGTTCTTTGTCTGCTAAAATAACGTATTTAGGTAATAACACCTAGTACAAAATTTTTAGGTATAGTGCCATTTAAAGTAGGTTAAAGATCTAGCATATCAGAAAATTTGTCAACTTCTAAGTTTTTAATTTTAAAAAGTCTTTTTGGACGTAGTTGTCTGTTATTTCTATTTTTGGTGATCATTTACCCTGAATAACTCTTTATGTTGTATAAAATTTATTTTTAAGCCGTGACAGATTTTTCATATGGTCGGGATTCAACTTGATAACATTTAATAAATTTCGTAATTAATCAGTTGCATAGCGGGGGGGGGGGAGCATGAAACTATCGTACCCTAGGAGACAATCGAAGAGAGGTACCAAATGGTATATTCCATACATTAAATTACTGTATGTTTTTCGGGGAAGGGTAAAAAGCTATCGTGCCCTAGTCGCTAAATATGTTGGTAACCATTTTAAAAGTTCTACGGTATTTAAAATTAGGTGAATTTACAGTCTTGGTCTGTTATATCCAAAATTCTTGGACAGATTTTAATTAAATTTAATTTTGAACATAGTTTAATATAATGCACAACAATAAACATTCAAGTATTTCAATACATACGCATTTTCGTGAGTAACACTTAGTAGGAATGTATGAAAGAGTGGTTACAGTATTAAAAAAATGGTTTAGTAGGAAAATATGGTCTATTTTCCCAAATTTACAAATCTCATACCTTAATTTGATAAAGAAAATAAAGCTGTTTATGAGTTTCTGGGGCAATTGATACCACTCACCGCTGTTTTCATGCCTTGGGTGATTCTAGGATAAGGATTGCGATTTTCAGTTGCTATATCCATAACTTTCCAGACATGCATAGGGTTGTGGTCTAGAGATATGGCAGGCTAGTTCATCCGGTGAATATCTTCACTTTCTAGAACTTTCTTTAACCAGATGAGTTCTATGTGACCGAGAATTGAGGCCCATTACAATGAAATAAGGGTGAATTGCACCCCTGAATAGGTAAACATAAGGCTCCAAGATCTCTCTCGTATACCTTACACCAGTCACAGTGCCTCTTTCAAAGACATGGAAGGGTGTGGGGCAATCTAACATGATGTTTATCCAGACCATCATATCTCCACTGTTATAATTGTCTGAATTCTCAGATATTAGACGGCAGATAGAGAGTACCTGGCTGTCTCCATATGAAAGTGCGGCGAGAATCAGTGATTATGATGAACTATGGTTCTTCAGTAAAAAGAATGTTATACATTGATTCTTCAAATAGTCTTCATATTTTAATCACAATTGATTTGGGGTTCTCGAAACCTCTCAATGTTACCAAAATTAGAGAAACAAAGCTATTTCGCCAAAGGTTGTAACTTTAGCGAAAAACCAATTTAGGGATAGAATTGCTAGAAATTTGTTTTAGAACATTATTATAATGAAGTTGGTTAGATTGGGTTAAAATATCATTATTTATGTATAATACCTAGGCATGCATATGTTGTATCACCATTTTTATTGCTTTAATAAACTGCTGCTGGGATAAAGTAATTTTGACTTTTGGGGAATTTCTTTTTACTGATGTTATTTTAATTAAACAGCACAAATATATAAATTTTTCCCTTAAATGTCTTAAGTGATGTTCTTATGTGGGCGTGAACACTAAAATTGAGGAAGAAAATTGTCGCTGACAGTTTCTCTTTTCTATGACAGCACTAATTATTATTGCTTTTCACGATGTAAAATCCCTATTAGTCACCATGTTATAATAGCTCTAGTGATGTCATTATGCCTTTTTCATATGCCAAACTACCTTTAAATATTTCCTTGTTCTGATATAAGACTTATGTTAGTACTCAATTCATTATATATTGGAAAACTTAAAGACATTTGGCCTGAAACAAAGGCTAACTAGTTGTTAAAATGAGTGTTTTTAATTGTCTGATATATTGAGAACTAGAGTTTGTGAATAAATATTTTCAGACACATTAGAATTAAACACATTTTTAACAAAAAACTCTACAGTAATATTTAATTTTACCTATTAAAGAGGCTTGCAGTAATTATTAAATTACTATGTAAACTAAGCAATAAATATATTATAACTGTTAGAATATTACTTTTATAATATATCATACTATGTTCAAATGAAACTTCATTAAAATCTGTTCAGTAGTTCTGGCGATAATCCACTAAATCTGAAAATTTTCTCAATTTTAAACACTAGTGTAAATTTTTCATTTATATACAGAATAAGTAAAGTAAAATTTTAAAAAAGTTCAAAGATTTTCTTTGGAGTTTAAATGTTAACGTGATTCTTATAAAAAGATTCAAAATTTCATCAAAATAAAAAAAGAATTGGACTGAACAAATTTTTACAAGAAAGCACCATTTAAGAATAATTTGTTAATCCTAAATCTAACCCGTAAAATCTGTAAAAAGACACATAATATTTTAAAACTATACAGATAATTTAAAATGCAAATCAAATAATGATCATATATTTTATAGAGAAAATCTGTTTTCCTTTTACTTAAAATCTTAATTATTTGCTACTATTTTTTCTGTATTCTTATAAGATACCTGGACCAGTTTCTTTTACTATAGTAAGTCTCTTACTAATTATTCTACAGAATTAGTTAAAATGTTAACGGGATTCTGATAAAAAAATTCAATATGTGGTCAAGATAGGAAAAAAATTTGACAGAGGACATTTTTATAAATAAGCGCCATTTAACACTTGGCATGCAGGTATATTTCATCGCCAACTTACGCTTGCCGCGGGCGTTTTTTAGTGAATCGCGCGAAAGTTTAGTTATTCAGAAAAATCGCAGTAAATCGAAAACTACTTTGCTTTTATGAACGAAACTTTTTATTTTATTTTACACTTTAATATATACTGTATGATTATGTAACAAAAAAAAATATATATATGAAATCACAAAAATAAACGATTTTTTAAAATTTCTGTCAGGGTATATTTCTTCTTCACTATTTTGTCACAACGGCTCATTTTATCAATTTTGTAGTCAACAATTAAAAACCAAGCTTCAAATTAATAAAACACGACTTGTACGTTCGAAATAACGCAACAAAAGACCGAGTAACTCGACAATCATAACTTGTAGAAAGAAAAAATGCAAATCGTTGCATAGCAATGCAAACAACATGCATATAATTAAACGTATTTAGTAGATTTGTGGTGATTAGCGAGTATCCATCACAAATCTACTAAATACGTATTTTTACGTGACCCGCGCTCCAGTGACAAACTGCAAAAAACGTAAAAATACGTTGCCCGAATGCGAAGTGTTAAGAATATTTTTTCTAAATCTAACTCGTAAAATCTGTAAAATGACCCGTAATATTATAATAACTACAGATGTAGTTTCAAAAGATTCGATATGTGATCAAGATAAAAGATGAATCGAACTGAGCAAATTTTTACAAGTAAGCAACATTCAAGAATACTTTTTGTAATCCTAAATCTAACTTGTAAAATCTGTAAAAAGACACATAAAATTTTAATAATTGTATAGATAATTTAAAATACAAAACAAACAATAATTATCTATTTTGTAGAGAAAATCTGAAAAGAAACTGTTTTCCTTTTACTTAAAATCTCAATAATTTATCACAATTTCTTCAGTGTCTAAATATCTGAACTAGTTTCTAAAACTATAGTAAGTCTATTGCTAATTACTCTGTTAATGAAGATTTTCTCAAGAATTGGTTGAAATGTTAACGGGTATCTTACAAAAAAAATTCAATGTATGATCTAGATAAAAAGCAAATTTTTACCACTAAGCGCTATTCAAGAATATTTTTTTCTCAATCTAACTCCTAAAATCTGTAAAATGACCCGTAATATTATAATAACTACAGATATAATTTCAAAAGATTCAATATGTGATCAAGACAGAATACAAATTGAACTGACTGAGTAAATTTTTACAACTAAGCACCACTCAAGAATACTTTTTTTAATCCTAAATCTAACTAGTAAAATCTGTAAAAAGACACATAACATTTTAATAACTATATAGATAATTTGAAATACAAAACAAACAATGATTATGTATTTTGTTGAGAAAATCTGAAAAGAAACTGTTTTCCTTTTACTTAAAATCTCAATAATTTGCGACAATTTCTTCTGTATCTGAATACCTGAATAAGTTTCTTATATTATAGTAAGTCTCTTACTAATTGTTCTGTTAATGAAGATTTTCTCTAGAATTGGTTAAAATGTTAACGGGATACTTATAAAAAAATTCAATGTGTGATCAAGAAGAAAAACAAATTTTTACAACTGTCATTCAATAATATTTTATCTCAATCTAACTCGTAAAATCTGTAGAATGATACGTAATATTATAATAACTACACATATAATTTCAAAAGATTCAATATATGATCATAAGATATTAGATGAATTGGACTGAGAAAATTTTTGCAAATAAACACCATTCAACACTCGTAGAATCTATAAAAATACAGAATATTATAATAAATACAAATATAGTTTAAAAAACAAATCAAACAATGATTATATATTTTATTAAACAAGGTGAAAAGAAACCGTTATCCTTTTACTTAAAATATCAGTAGATTGCGGCTATTCTGTCAGTGTTTCTAAGATACCTGAATCAGTTTCTTTTTACTAATTAATTTACTAATTAATTTTTCACTAATTAATATTTTTTTCTCTGATAATTTTTTATACATAGGTCCTAGACTGTGTAACTCACTATGACATTTTTCTCTGCTTTATTAAGAAATATCAAGCCATAAAATAATGGCAAAAGAATTTTTAATTACAACTCATTTTAACGTTTAATCTTCTCCAAGAACTTTAAGGAGACAAAAAAAGAAAAATAAATAAACAGAAAACTGAGAAAGAATACCTCAAATACTTCACATCAAAAATAAAAGAAAACTTCAGCTTCTCTGAGCTTGGTAAAGCTATTTTTCATGGTTTATATCAGTGGTAGCAAAGTGCGGCTTCAGAGCCGCTTGTGGCTCTTTGGCTCCTTAAGTGCGGCTCTGGCACAAATATCCACGGAAGGCGCAATAATATTTTTATTTAAAAAAACTTGGTAAGAAAAAAATTACATCTTATTTTGATAAATTAAAATTCTTCTATAAATCGAGAACATGTATAATTTTTTGTTTAAGTTAAAAGATAGGTAATTAAAATTTTATATTGTAAAAATATGTAACAAGCATAGAATTTAATTTTATTAGTTTTCGTAAACGTAAACACTAACCATGTACAAGCTACCGGCTGAAATTGTTCGTATGTTTTCAGCGTACTCCGGTGTGATACAAAGGTACCACAAGCATGTGCGTGCATTAGTTTTATTTAGTGTACTACTTATTTATGGTAATAAAAGTTTACTAAACAAGCAGATTTTGCTCCAAATTTTTTTTTAAAGTGCTGTAATGTTCATATTAGGCTCTTTGTCTAATAAGTTTGCCAACCACTGGTTTATATGATCTGTAATTAAAAAGACTAATAAGTCAATGAAACAAAACGTTTCGAAGATAAATCCAAATAGCTAGTTACGAATTATACAATTTTATTAAACCAGGTTAATATAATTTGAAATCTAAGAAATTTGCTTTATAACAGTAAAATGCTCTAGTTTTCTCTCCTTTTTTCTGTTTTAGTACATTTTGCTTTATGATTTATTTAGAAAAATTGAAGTAACCTAATACATTACCCGTTTTCCACTTTTGTGTTTTTATCTTCTAACTATGCAGGTTCATTATAATTTAGTATTGCCATAAAAGTATACGTTGCTTTGAATATAAAATGAATACTGTCTTGCAAAATTTGTTATATATGTACGTTCTGTTGTAATTATCCATTATGCAAATAAAAATACATAATATCATGATAAATTCAGGTATAGTTTAAAACACAATTCAAAAAATGATTATATATTTTATTAAACAAAATGAAAATAAACCGTTATCTTTTTACTTAAAATATCAGTAGGTTGCGGCTATTCTGTCTGCATTTGTAAGATACCTGAATCAGTTTCTTTTTACTAATTAATTTACTAATTAATTTTTTACTAATTAACATTTTTTCTCTGATAGCTTTTTTCATATTTAGGTCCTAGACTGTATAACTCACTATGACATTTTTTTCTCTGCTTAATTAAGAAATATCACACCATAAAATAATGGCAAAATAATTTTTAATTACAACTCCTTTTAACGTTCCCGTTTAACTTTCTCCAAGAACTTTAAGGAGAAAATAAAAAAATAAACAGAAAACTGAGAAAGAATACCTCAAATACTTCACATCAAAAATAAAAGAAAACTTCAGCTTCTCTGAGCTTAGTAAAGCTATTTTTCATGGTTTATATGATCTGTGATTAAAAAGACTAGTAAGTCAATGAAACAAAGATAAATCCAAATAGTTGGTTACGAATTATACTATTTTATTGAACCTGGTTAATATTATACTCGGGAATCTACGAAATTTGCTTTATAACAGTAAAATGCTCTAGTTTTCTCTCCCTCTTTCTGTTTTAGTACATTTTGCTTTGGGATTTATTTAGAAAAATTGAAGTAACTTAATACATTACCCGTTTTCCACTTTTGTGTTTTTATCTTCTAACTATGCAGGTTCATTATAATTTAGTATTGCCATATAAGTATACGTTTCTTTGAATATAAAATGAATAATGTTTTGCAAAATTTGTTTTATATATATATATATATGCATTCTGTTGCAATTATCCATTATGCAAATAAAAATACATAATATTATGATAAATTCAGGTATAGTTTAAAAAACAAATCAAAAAATGATTATATATATTTTATTAAATAAAATGAAAATAAACCGTTATCTTTTTACTTAAAATATCACTAGATTGCGGCTGTTCTGTCTGTGTTTCTGAGGTCACTGAATCAGTTTCTTTTTACTAATTAATTTACTAATTAACATTTTTTTCTCTCATAGCTTTTTTCATACATAGGTCCTAGACTCTATAACTCACTATGATATTTTTCTCAGCTTAATTAAGAAATATCAAGCCATAAAATAAGGGCAAAAGAATTTTTAATTACAACTCATTTTAACGTTCCCTTTTAATCTTCTCCAAGAACTTTAAGGAGAAAATGGAAAATAAAAATAAACAGAAAACTGA
This sequence comes from Pardosa pseudoannulata, assembly GCA_032207245.1. Lineage (NCBI taxonomy): Eukaryota > Metazoa > Arthropoda > Arachnida > Araneae > Lycosidae > Pardosa > Pardosa pseudoannulata. The sequence goes on along the minus strand of CM063504.1, from coordinate 90,610,633 downwards.
GAAAGAATACCTCAAATACTTCACATCAAAAATAAAAGAAAACTTCAGCTTCTCTGAACTTAGTAAAGCTATTTTTCATGGTTTATATGATCTGTGATTAAAAAGACTAGTAAGTCAATAAAACAAAGATAAATCCAAATGGTTGGTTATGAATTGTATTATTTTATTAAACCTGGTTAATATTATACTCAGGAATCTAAGAAATTTGCTTTATAACAGTAAAATGCTTTAATTTTCTCTCCCTCTTTCTGTTTTAGTACATTTTGCTTTGTGATTTATTTAGAAAAATTGAAGTAACCTAATACATTACTCGTTTCCCACTTTTGTGTTTTTATCTTCTAACTATGCAGGTTCATTATAATTTAGTATTGCCATATAAGTATACGTTGCTTTGAATATAAAATGAATACTGTTTTGCAAAATTTGTTATATATATATATATATATATATATATATATATATATATATATATATATATATATATATATATATATACGTTTTGTTGCAATTATCCATTATGCAAATAAAAATACATAATATTACGATAAATTCAGGTATAGTTTAAAAAACAAGTCAAAAAATGATTATATATATTTTATTAAATAAAATGGAAATAAACCGTTATATTTTTACTTAAAATATCACTAGATTGCGGCTGTTCTGTCTGTGTTTCTAAGGTAATTGAATCAGTTTCTTTTTACTAATTAATTTACTAATTAACATTTTTTTCTCTGATAGCTTTTTTCATACATAGGTCCTAGACTGTATAACTCACTATGATATTTTTCTCAGCTTAATTAAGAAATATCAAGCCATAAAATAAGGGCAAAAGAATTTTTAATTTCAACTCATTTTAACGTTCCCTTTTAATCTTCTCCAAGAACTTTAAGGAGAAAATGGAAAATAAAAATAAACAGAAAACTGAGAAAGAATACTTCAAATACTTCACATCGAAAATAAAAGAAAACGCCAGCTTCTCTGAACTTAGTAAAGCTATTTTTCATGGTTTATGTGATCTGTGATTAAAAAGATAATAAGTCAATGAAACAAAGATAAATCCAAATAGTTGATTACGAATTATACTATTTTATTAAACCAGGTTAATATCAAGGAATCTAAGAAATTTGCTTTATAGCAGTAAATGCTCTAGTTTTCTCTCCCTCTTTCTGTTTTAGTACATTTTGATTTGTGATTTATTTAGAAAAATTGAAGTAACCTAATACATTACCCGTTTTCCACTTTTGTGTTTTTATCATCTAACTATACAGGTTCATTATAATTTAGTATTGCCATATAAGTATACGTTGCTTTGAATATAAAATGAATACTGTTTTGCAAAATTTGTTATATATTTATACGTTCTGTGCAATTATCCATTATACAAAGAAAATACATAATATTATGATAAATTCAGGTATAGTTTGAAAAAGAAGTAAAAAAAGGATTATATATTTTATTAAACAAAATGATAATAAACCGTCATCTTTTTGCTTAAAATATCAGTAGATTGCTGCTATTCTGTCTGCTTTTCTAAGATACCTGAATCAGTTTCTTTTTACTAATTAATTTAATAATTAATTTTTTACTAATTAATATTTTTTTTTCTCTGATAGCTTTTTTCATACCCAGATCCTAGACTGTATAACTGCCTATGACATTTTCTCTGCTTAATTAAGAAATATCAAGCTATAAAATAATGGCAAAAGAATTTTTAATTACAACTAATTTTAACGTTTAATCTTCTCCAAGAACTTTAAGGAGAAAAAAAATAAATAAACAGAAACCTGAGAAAGAATACCTCAAATACCTCATCAAAAATAAAAGAAAACTTCAGCTTCTCTGAGTTTAGTAAAGCTATTTTTCATGGTTTATATCAGTGATAGCAAAGTGCGGCTTCAGAGCCGCTTGTGGCTCTTTGGCTCCTTAAGTGCGGCTCTGGCACAACTATCCACGGAAGGTGCAATAATATTTTCATTTAAAAAGAAACTTGGTAAGAAAAAAAAATACATCTTATTTTGATAAATTAAAACTCTTCTATAAATCGAGAACTTCATATAATTTTTTGTTTAAGTTAAAAGATAGGTAATTAAAATTTTATATTGTAAAAATACGTAACAAACATAGAATTTAATTTTATTAGTTTTCGTAAACGTAAACACAAACCATGTACAAGCTACTGGCTGAAATTGTTCATATATTTTCAGCGTACTCCGGTGTGATATAAAAGTACCAGAAGCATGCGCGCGCATTAGTTTTATTTAGTGTACTACTTATTTAGTATAATAAAAGTTTACTAAACAAGCAGATTTTGCTCCCAATTTTTTAAAAAATTGATGTAATGTTCGTATTTGGCTCTTTGGTAATAAGTTTGCCGACCACTGGTTTATATGATATGTGATTAAAAAGAGTAATAAGTCAATGAAACAAAACACTTCGAAGATAAATCCAAATAGTTGGTTACGAATTATACTATTTTATTAAACCAGGTTAAAATCAGGGAATCTAAGAAATTTGCTTTATAACAGTAAAATGTTCTAGTTTTCTCTCCCTCTTTCTGTTTTAGTACATTTTGCTTTGTGATTTATTTAGAAAAATTGAAGTAACCTTATACATTACCCGTTTTCCACTTTTGTGTTTTTATCTTCTAACTATGCAGGTTCATTATAATTCAGTATTGCCATATAAGTATACGTTGCTTTGAATATAAAATGAATACTGTTTTGCAAAATTTGTTATATATGTACGTTGTGTTGCAATTATCCATTATGCCAGGGATTTTTTTTTCTCCCGTTCGCGTTTTAGTTTCCACACCCAAATGGAGCAATCATTATGCTTTTCTTCATGGCGCTATTCAGTCAATCCACTTTTGATATCAGGTGATGAATGATTTGAAGCAGAATTTGTTTACTTGGTTCGAAAATGGATCATGAGAAAAAGAGTAAAGTTAACTGTCAAGTTGTAAAGGCTTAGCGGATGTTTCAAAACTAAGAGTAAAAAATTTGACTGTGAAAATCAGTGAAACATTTGGAACCCTTTTTTTCTTTCAGAGTATAGTTTTGTACAGTACAGTATGGTGGACAGTTTTTGGGCAGTCATTTTTTTCACGGAAATATCGCTAATTATACTGTAAATCTTTCTGTAGCTTTGAATTGATACTACTAAAAATTTAAAAAAAATTGTAAAAAAAACAAAATTATTTAATGTGGATATAATAAAATAAAATTTAATTCAGAATTGATATATAAAACATAATGACATTTTAAAAATATAAGCCTTTTTGTGTTTTACGACGTAGCATAATGACGCATATGAGCTGAGACTTTCGATACAAAAATGACTCATGACATATTTTTTATTTTTGAGTGTATGTCCAACTTTATGAACATTGATAACGTAATTGTTAGTTTAGTTATCACTTTGTTTACACACTTGTGCATTTGTATATCCTTTATCATTCTCTTATGGGCAAGTTTTAATTACCAGAAAAGACTATGAAACTAGCAAACTTCTTTGTAGATATGATATAAGAAAGCTTTCTTCAATCACTCGCCTCCGAAAACAACTCTAAACCTTCAAATGTAATATTGCATTTTCTTTAGGTTGTATTGTACTTGAAGAACATTTTATTTTATTATAATATTGTCCGTGGACACAATACATTTCAAATTATGAATCTTCCTTAATTATATTTTAAACAATCAGTATTTAATAAAAACTATTAAATAATAAAATTTACCTTTTAGTCCAAAATCTTCGAATATGACATCGGCTTTGTATCTGGATTCTGAAAGAAAATATTTCATTGTAATCAAGAGAACTTTATTAGTTATCTAATCTTAACACATTCGAAACTACTGACATGAATTCACATTAATTCAATTTCTACCCCTGGTTACCACCAACGTAAATTCACATTATTTCAATTTTTATTCCTGGTTACCACCAACACAAATTCACATTATTTCAATTTCTATTCCTGGTTACCACCAACGTGAATTCACATCCTGCAATTTCTGTTTCTGAATGCGACAGCATTATCACACATTTTTGTAATCAACAGAAAATAAAATTAAGAGAAAGAAATGCAATTAACATATTATTATTTTATTTAGGTTGTATTTTGATGTTTTAGTGCTTTAATATTTGAACTTCTTACCATTAAATTTTTATCCTTACATTAATGATATCAGTTTGGGGCAACAAGCTTTTGAAATTTATATTTTTCTCTAGTACTCAGTATTAAAAATGTAAAATACAGTGAACTCCGCTTAATGTTGGGACACCTTGATTTTGATGACAATAACCGATTGATAACAATAAACGATTTGCAAAATTAGATAAATTTACTCCCCCTTTTAATTCCCACGTACTAAATTTCAAAACAAAATGAAACATCACACCTTATATTATCCTGCATTTATGTATATTATGCTTTAAAATATAAGAATTGTATGCATAATTAAAAGAATTAATTAGTTGTTGATTATCTACAATTTTTTCTAAGAAGTCATTGATAAATTGTTCGTAATCAACCTGTCATAACGATTTAAAATTTCTATCTTTTGTTTTAACGTTAAATCATTTCTCTTTCTGTCTTCCATATCGACAAGTTGTATGTAAGCGAGCAAGACATAAAATATGAATACGCTCCTTCTCAGTTCTGATAAGAATGTGTTGCCTTCTGCTTATCTGACAACCATTGACCACCAGCCGGGTTTGAGTGTTTCTGAAAAATTTCAGGAACGTTTAATTTCGCACTCCTTTGTTCATTCCCCATTTACTAAGTGGAAGAGGAAGAATTTTCAAAAATTCAAACAAAAAAAAAGATGGGTTCCTTCTGAATACATTGTGAATATTCTTTTGCCAGTTAAAATGAGGTTCGAAAACTGATGACATTAACCGATGTAACGATCATATTAACATACAAATGAATACAGAAATTGGAACCAAGGGATTTCAATAACAATAAGCGATTGTTAACATTAACCTCAATCACATTAAGCGGAGTACACTGTATTTGAAAGTCACAAATGTGCTGATAACAAATTACAAGGCTTCACAGTACCGCACCGCATTAATTCGTCTTATAACAAATCTTCAAATAGGAGCCTGGGTATTTTGTGACCATTTACGACCCCAAAAAACACAGTTCTCAATTTTTCGTTTGTGTCCACTCTCTCTCTCAGGTTGTACAAAAACATTAGCCAATATCAAAATTTTAATACCGGCTTACATCAAATGGACCTACCCCACCCCTTAAATGATATCACTTAATAACATTTTTTGATATTTGGCTTATTGGTCAGTATTCCCCGATATATAGGAATATCATATTTTTCATATTCATCAATATTGGTCGGTATTCACCAATTTCTTTGAATATCATTTTTTTAATATATAATACTATTAGTCAGTATTCTCCGATATCTCTGTACATCATTTTTTTATATTTAGTAGTATTGTTCAGTATTCCCCGATATCTAAATATCGTTTTTGATATTTAGCAATATCGGTCAGTATTCCCCGATATCTCGGAATATCATATTTTTTCATATTTATCAACATTGGTCAGTATTCACCAATTTCTCTGAATATCATTTTTTAATACATAATAATATTGGTCAGTATTCTCCAATATCTCTGAATATCATTTTTTTATATTTAGTAGTACTGTTCAGTTTCTCCGATATCTAAATATCGTTTTTGATATTTAGCAATATTGGTCAGTATTCCCCGATATCTCAGAATATCATATTCGGCAAGATTCGAAATCACGGCATTCATTTCAACACGGTTACTACAAGAGTTTTGATCTGATTGAGACAAAAAAGTGCTCACTCTAATCCCAAGATCTTGAACCTAGAGTGCAGACTGGAATCAGAACAGAAGTTATATGTTACAACAAATGTACAGATTAAATTTAAACATTATACCAACAATAATTTCTGAGTTATGCTAGATATGTATATAGTGAAGACCACCTTGTTCAGAATTCTAACGACTGATATCGGCCGAGATGAGTCCCACCTGCTTGACCAAACTACAATAGCGCGGCAACGCAGTGTCCGTGACGTTGACAGTTCGGTCGAATAGGCACATGCTCTGATCGGTCTCGGTAAAGATTTTTGAACATTGCCTTGAGAATTCCGGATAGGGACAGCTACCGAATGAGAATTCGACTAATTAACTAGATGTAACCTTAGCAGGAGTTTTCAGGTAATGGAATCGTAACTGACCAGAAAACGGTTGGCGGGACCGTAACTGACTCCCAGGTATAAAAAAGCCTAGAATTTTTCGACTCGGGGCCAATTCAATTCCATAAACTTATGCATTACCATTTGTAACGTCACAGCTCTAAAATAGGTAAGTTTGATAGCGTTATGGTCGAGCAGGGTTCTTTAAAAGCCTCATGAGGATGACATCATCGAATACAAGCGAGATGGAGAAGAAAGAAGAATTTATTCTGGTATATACAAATATTTACATCATGTACGTTATCGGCACGGCTCATTCATTCTCGCCCGCTGGACAACCACTCTCAGCATCTTCTCCCACTCCAAACGAGCCGAACGCTGCCCGATTGGTTAGGGCGCTGATCGTCGGTACCGGAGTTCGTGGGTTCGAATCCCACTATGGCATGGATGTTCTTAGCCGTTCGGAATCGGCTTTAAACAGTAGGTCCCGGTCTCATTAGCCCTCGTGTGCAAAACAGTAGACCGTAGCGCTCCAAACCAAACCCACCCCAAACGACGCTTGGCCCTCGTGACGTCACTCGAAATCCTCCACACCCCTCTCTCTTTTCTAGAGGAGGGGTTAGGGAGGAGAGAATGGAGGCATGGGGAACCCCAGATAGCAAAGAATACGTTCGACTGACGTCAGAGCGAGCCTTGATACACACACAAATACAAATAAAAATAATTTTCCAGTAGCGTGATGCTACACATTGCTAGCAACACCAGAACTAGAGGGCTTGGCAGAGGGAGTTCTGTTGCTAACTCATCCTGTGAGACTCGGGGCTTTTCGACAATTTTTACGTAGGTGCTTTGACCCCGTGGAGGCTTCCGCGACTTTTGACCGGAGCCAGCTTTTTAGCAATTACGTTTGGGAGACTCGTAAAGTCCGCTCATATAAGGAACGTCAGAGTCCCGGGCACCGAACAGGGAATAGATTGAGTTAATGTTGCACCCTGGAAAAGCCTCCCTATCGTGGGAGAATAGTTAATTCTCCTTTACGATTGTGATCATCGTAGATACGTTATCTAAGCAACAATCCTTTACATTTCGAATTGTTTTGGGATATTAGAATCCCTTTGTATTAGCAATTATTTACTCCAGAAAATAAAAGTTATTTCCAATTCTGTTAACCCATATTGGACCACTGTCCTATAAATAGGACAGCAAATAAAATTCCATTTAATAATAAAGTTATAAATATTTTCTGACTGGATAACGCCCCATTTTTTTTTGACGCAATGATATATAATTCATAAATTGGGTGTCTTTTACCATCAACATAAATATTATTATCGAATTTTATCAAAACATACCTTAGTTTAAAAAAAAAAAATGCTGATCAAAAATAGATCATTGGGCGTTCGGAGGATATATTTTGGCAAATACACAACAATCAGTAGTACTTGCATCCTGAACGTTATTAAATACTTTTTGACTCATATTTTCCTCTAAAGGTGAAAAAACACACAATATTACCAGAGTGTCAGGAAAAAAACGCTCGAACGCCCAGTGATCTATTTCTAGATCAGCAATATTTCGACACTAATTTTTACTACTTATATTTATTTTAAGATAACATCGCTTTATATTCTAATAGCTACATCTATGAAGATATTAAAACACCAAAAAAAAGTTTAACTTACCGGTATCGCTTAGCTGTTTTCAGTGTTTATGCTAAGAAACGTCGAAAAACTGCGGAACGAAATGGCGTTACAAACTTTCTTGTATCGCTTTAGATCAATGACCAAACAAAACAAGAAAACCACTTGTTGGTAAAGAGGTGCATGCCTTGTCTTGCCCCCTGTGCGGTGTGAAATGTGTGGGGTGGGTTGAAGGTCATCTAAAACCGAGTTTCCCACTATAAATTTAGTGATCAAAAATAGATCACTGGGAGCTAGAGTTGTGAGCAGTGAACCCGGTTTAAACCACGGAAAAAACCGGGTTTTTTGGGAAGGGAATTTTGAAAATATCCAAAACATGGGAATTTTGAAGAATTTTGAAGTCGCCAAATCCTATGACACAACGAGAACCACCATTTTTTTCTGTCTTTGTTGTAGACCTCAAAAGTTGACATTTTCACAAAATTTAACTATTGTATGCTATGAAAAAAATTGAATAATTAGGATTCATTAACTCTATTTGGCAAGGTATCCTGTTTAGCATGAAAGTTAGAGTGTTTTCCCTTTGAGAAATATCCAATATTTTTATTATTACATAACTATTAGGCAATAATCTGTAGTGTCACAAAACCCATAAATCATTATTTTTCTTGGATAACATCTCTCTCTCTCTCTCTCTCTCTATATATATATATATATATATATATATATATATATATATATATATATATATATATATATATATATATATATATATATAATGTGTGTGTGTAGGAATTGGACACAAAATGCAACAGTGTCATTGGATTACACCTTTAAATGATATATGCATTACAAAAAATAATAAACTGTTATTTTAAATTTAAAGATATTTATTTTGATATTATAAAAGGAGGGGGAAAAGTTTAGCATAGAGCAAATTACATAATAAATAATGATCAAAAATAATGTATATAATTATTATATAAGCCATTAAAATGGAAGCAACTCGTTATGTGTTTGACTAGACTAACAGGGTAATTAATTACATAAGTACTACTATAAAATCATTTAAATGCTCATTGCTATTATTTCTTGAATATATATTTATATATATATATATATATATATATATATATATATATATATATTTATATATATATATATATATATATATATATATATATATATTTCTAAAAGTAAAAAAAAATGTCTTTAAAATAATATGCTAGTTCTTAAATAGCCACTGTTGAAAAAATAACTGTAAACATTGTTAAAATGATTTCTTCCCAAAGTTCCCAAAATTCCGGGTTTATTCCCCAAAATTCCCATGTTTATTCCCACCTCTCCAAAATTCCGGGTTTTTTACATCTCTACTGGGAGCTAATGGGTTAAGATTTCAAGTTAAAGTATCCTTCACGTACGTAGAGACACAGCCCTTAATATAGTCACAATCTATCCAGGCGTGGTCAAAATAAGTATTTCTGTTGAATTAATTCTGAATACCGAAAGTTTTCGAGATTACAATATTTTCTTTATTTCCTGAAAGGAAGTGAAAAAAAAAATAAACTCTCCCATATCTGTCGTGTGGAATGGACCGAAGTAGAAAAACGAAGAGGGAAAGACGAGTATTGCTTTAGAAAACATAATCTGCACAGAACGTTCGTTAATATTACTGTCTCATGTTTCCGGTCATAAATAACGACGTTCAGAAAATATCGGAGGCATGTGATTTCAAAACTGAACTGGGACAAAAGTAGGAGAATTATATAAACCGTTTTCAAAACGTGTGAAATTTTATCCACAGTTCAATTTTCGTTACCTACTTGTTCATGCAACTTTGTATAAACCTGTGAAACTTTCTTAACACGGTAAACCCCCATAGAATTACATACACCGAGCTAAGCAGAATTACTTATTGTGATATGGCAGTATAGTTAAATATGAATATGCATGAAAATATTATTCACAATCATGATTCGGCAGAAACCTTTGGGGCTGAAACAATTTTGAGAGTTTTAATCAATGTATTCAATAGCCTTGTTTTGTATACAATTATTGAAGCTATTTTACTTTCAAATAAGGTACTCCGAATAATTATTTAAACATAATAATAATGAGTAAAAATTAGGTGATTATAAAATACTTTTCTACAGCAATTACAAGACGTACTTTATATAAAATAATTTTTTTTTGTTTATTGAAATATCAGGTTTTTAAGCCTCTTAAAAGTAAATAAATTAGCAATGTTATATACATGTTATTATCCAAGCAGACCTACATGTTAATTCACTACTTGTTTCGGGAGATGTGTAAAGTGCTTTTAAGTACTTTACTCGGAACACTAACCGTTGGGTTATCACTTCTTAAACTTCTTAACTCATTGTGTGCAGGTACATTTCTCAGCGGAATTGTACCGGGAGCTGGCGTTTTGCTCGTAAATTTAGTTATTCTGTTAATTCTCAATAGATCAAAAATTATTTAATTTTACATCATCGACTAATACAAAAACTAGTTTTTATTTGTCTAAATTTTTCCAGTATCTATGTAGTAGACAAGAACATTCATCTTTGTTTTCCTGTATGTACCGTTATTTTTATACCCTCAAAGAAACCATGTTATTACACTAACCAATGGCGTACGCAGAATATTTTCAAGGGAGGTTCATAATTATAAAAAATAACCCGCATAATTTCTACTAAAATTTTTATTTTTGCCATTTTGTCTGAGATAAAGGGGGGGGGGGGTTAAATCCCTTTGCGTACGCCCCTGACACTAACCGGTACTAGTATGTGACCCACGCTCAAGTATCAATCGTCCGAAAACGTACTAGTAAGTGTTCTGCTCTCAAGTATCAATCGTCAGAAAACGTACTAGTACGTGTTCCGCATACAATGTGTTAAGTTGCTATAAATACGATGAGAATTCTCAGCACGTTCTGACCGTGGCACAATTGGGGGGGGGTAAACTTAAATTTTGAATTTTAAGCAAGTTCATAGTTTTTTTAATAATTTCTCAATTTCTCAAGGTTATTACCGATGTACCCTTGGTGTAAGTTTGCAACACCCCAGGGGATTCCCCCCCCAGTTTGAAAACCGCGCACTAGGCCATCTGAAACCCAATCAGCATTAAGTGCCCAAGACAAGCACAATCATGACGATTTTAGAAGTCGAACCAAACTTTGGTTTTGTTGAACGGTACAAATTAGTATAGTAATATATTAATGCAACATTGTTGCTACTATATACATGGCAACAATATTTTGGACGAGTGGTGCCCGGATGTGTAGGATGGTGTTCTTCAGTACCGAAGTTTGTTGATTCAAATCCTGTTACTGCCATGGTGGTTGTATCCATTCGGAATCTTTTAAAGCACAGCGAGTCCCAGTCTCATTAGCACTCGTGTAGAAAAAAAAAACAGATTCAATTAACAAGAAAAAAAAATTTCTTGATAGAAAACGTACCAAAAATTTCCGAAGGATAGATACTGTAATGTATAGAATGTTCGAGTGTTTGAAATTCGAGCTGAACCTCTGACCGAGAACGAAGCCAAAAGATAAAAATTCATCTTCCCATTACCCCCTTGCCCTTTTTCATCTAGGCATGTCAGTAGAGAATGTCACAGTCTCATTAGCTCTCGTGTAGCAGAAAAACCTGCGGTAGCGCTCCACACAAAACCAAATCAACAATATTTAGGCCTCGCATGACATAACACTTTAATTAGTGATACGGATTGGGTAGTGATAAATGTTGGAGGGTATGAATGTATATAGAATGTTCGAGTCTTTGAAATTCGAGGTAATCTGATTGACAACGTAGCAGAATATAAGATTGAGAGATGCTCTTCGGTGCTAGAGTTCGTGGGGTCGAATCTCACTGATGGTAAAATTTGGAGTTCATTTGACCTTACGTAGCAAATACAAACCGTTGGGCTCCAAATCGACTCAAAAATTAAACATAATTATATCGATTTCTCCATAGCAATGCAAACTTTTGTTGTTAATTAATAATTAAAAAAGTTAAAATTAACATAAAATCCTGTACTTTATAAATCTCCTTCAAGTATTTTTTCAATGTTTCATTTTTTCAATGTTACTTCAACTTTTAATTTATCCAGAAAAAACTATGCATATTACTTGAAAAAAATATTTTTCTACTCTTTATCACAAAAAGCAATTATGTATATCTATTACATTTCCTTGCTATGAATATCTGTTAAAAACTAAATTCAATTAACGAGAAAAAAAATTTCTTGATAGAAAACGTACCAAAAATTTCCGAAGGATAGATACTGTAATGTATAGAATGTTCGAGTGTTTGAAATTCGAGCTGAACCTCTGACCGAGAACGAAGCCAAAAGATAAAAATTCATCTTCCCATTACCCCCTTGCCCTTTTTCATCTAGGCATGTCAGTAGAGAATAAGTCACAGTCTCATTAGCGCTCGTTTAGCAAAAAAACCTGCGGTAGCGCACCGCACAAAACCAAATCAACAATATTTAGGCCTCGCATGGCATAACACTGTAATTAGTGATACGGATTGGTTAGTGATAAATGTTGAAGGGTATGAATGTATATAGAATGTTTGAGTCTTTGAAATTTGAGGTAATCTGACCGGCAACGTAGGTTAATATAAAAGGATGGGAGATACTCTTCGGTGCTAGAGTTCGTATGGTCCAATCTCACTGATGGTAAAATTTGGAGTTCATTTGACCTTACGTAGCAAATACAAACCGATGGGCTTGAAATCGAGCCAAAAATTAAGAATCCACCTAATTATCGATTTCTCTATAGCAATATAAACTTTGTTGTTAATTAATAATTAAAAACTCTGAAAATAACATAAAATACTGTACTTTATAAATCTCCTTGAAGTATTTTTTCAATGTTTTGTTTTTTCAATGTTACTTCAATTTTTAATTTGTTCGAAAAGAACTATGCATATTACTTGAAAAAAATAATTTTCTAAGCTTTATTACAAAATGCAATTATGTATATCTATTACATTTCTTTGCAATATTTGTTAAAACTAAATTCAATTAACGAGAAAAAAATTTCTTGATAGAAAACGTACCAAAAATTTCCGAAGGATAGATACTGTAATGTATAGAATGTTCGAGTGTTTGAAATTCGAGCTGATCCTCTGACCGAGAACGAAGTAAAAAGATAAAAATCCATCTTTCCCTCACCCCCTTGCCCTTTTTCATCTGGACATGTCAGTAGAGAATAAGTCACAGTCTCATTAGCGCTCGTTTAGCAAAAAAACCTGCGGTAGCGCACCGCACAAAACCAAATCAACAATATTTAGGCCTCGCATGGCATAACACTGTAATTAGTGATACGGATTGGTTAGTGATAAATGTCGGAGGGTATGAATATATATAGAATGTTTGAGTCTTTGAAATTCGAGGTAAACTGACCGACAACGTAGCTGAATATAAGAGATTGGGAGATGCTCTTCGGTGCTAGAGTTTGTAGGGTCGAATCTCACTGATGGTAAAATTTGGAGTTCATTTGACCTTACGTAGCAAATACAAACCGTTGGGCTCCAAATCGACCCAAAAATTAAACATAATTATATCGATTTCTCCATAGCAACTTTTGTTGTTAATTAATAATTAAAAAAGTTTAAATTAACATAAAATCCTGTACTTTATAAATCTTCTTCCAGTATTTTTTCAATGTTTCATTTTTTTAATGTTACTATGCATATTGCTTAAAAAATAATTTTCTACTCTTTATTACAAAAAACAATTATGTATATCTATTACATTTCCCTGCTATAAATATCTGTTAAAACTAAATTCAACTAACGAGAAAAAAAATTTCTTGATAGAAAACGTACCAAAAATTTCCGAAGGATAGATACTGTAATGTATAGAATGTTCGAGTGTTTGAAATTCGAGCTGATCCTCTGACCGAGAACGAAGTAAAAAGATAAAAATCCATCTTCCCTCTCACCCCCTTCCCCTTTTTCATCTGGGCATGTCAGTAGAGCGTAAGTAATAAATGGGTTTTACTGTCGTAAAACCTGAGTGATATGGAACCAGAATTTCTTCGGCGACTGCTATATCCTTAAAATCAGCGTCGGAAAGTTTGAGCCAGTGGTTTGGCGTAATCTAACGAAACAGGGAGAAGAAAAAACTCCGAAAGGAAATCCTTGCCAAATTAATCATTGTGTACTTTTTTAATATTTTATTTTGAAGAATTATTCAAAACTCGTAATTTTTCAGAGCAGTGGGGCTAAGGTACATAAAGTGTCGTGTATACCAGAGAACAAGAATAAAAAAAAATACAAGCGTTTAATCTTTTTTGATCTAAAGTTGTAGTAAGAACTTAAATATTCTTTCGTAGCTTCACTCATAGTTTGTCATCTAGATCGTTTAAAAAATAATTATTAATTATTTACAGAGGAATAATTTAACGTTTGCTTGTGTGGATGTTAGGTCTCATAGGAGTAAAACATCAAAACATTTTCAAATGATTAAAAGACATAAAATTAGTTAAAATAACTAGTTAATAGCAATGGTAACTGAATTAATTATTATTAGTTACAATATAGAAAAAAATAATTGAAAATTTTCTTTACTTATTATGAAAATATGCATTTTTATATTAAATTATTATAAGTAATTACTCCTTACTAAATATAAAAACATATAGCATTTAGTATAAAATGATAATAGTTATTAAGTAATTTTTCAATTTTCCATTATTATAAAAGATAATTCGATGAATGCAACGTAGAAACATGAAATTTTCAATGAGAAAGTAAGACAAAAATCTCTATTTTAGAAGCTAATAATTTAACTTTTGCTTGTGTGGATTGGGGGCCTCAAAGGATTAAACATCAAAACATTTCCAAATGATTAAAAAGCACAAAATTGGATAAAATAACTAGTTAATAGCAATAATAACTGATTTAGTTATTATTCGTTACAATAAATAAAAAAATAATTGAAAATTTTCTTTACTTATTATGAAAATTTGCATTTTTATATTCAATTATTATAAGTAATTATTCCTTACTAAACATAAAAACATACATAAAGCAGTTTGTATAAAATGATAATAGTTATTATTATTAAGTAATTTTTAAATTTTCCAGCATTATAAAAGATAATTCGATGCATACAACATCATCATTTAAAAAAATTATAGAAAAAATAGAAAAGCTTAATCTTTTAGATCTAAAGTTGTAATAACAACTTAAATATTCTTTCGTAGCTTCACTCATATTTTGTCACCTAAATCGCTTAAAAAGTTATTATTAATTATTTAGGGACTAATAATTTAAAGCTTGCTTGTGTGGATGTTAGGTCTCAAAGGAGTACAACATTAAAAAAAATTCAAATGATTAAAAGACACAAAATTGGTTAAAATAACTAGTTAATAGCAATGATAACAGATTTAGTTATTATTATTTACAATATACAAAAAATAATTGAAAATTTTCTTTACTTATTATGAAAATTTTCATTTTTATATTCAATTATTATAAGTAATTACTCCATACTAAACATAAAAACCTATAGCATTTAGTATAAAATGATAATAGTTATTATTATTAAGTAATTTTTAAATTTTCCATAATTATAAAAGATAATTCGATGTATGCAACATCATCGTTAAAAAATTATATAAAAAAGAAGCGTTTAATCTTTTTAGACCTAAAGTTGTAATAACAACTTAAATATTCTTTCGTAGCTTCACTCATATTTTGTCATCTAGATCACTTAAAAAAATTGTTATTAATTATTTAGGGACTAATCATTTAAGGTTTGCTTGTGTGGAATTTAGGTCTCATAGGAGTAAAACATCAAAACATTTTCAATGATTAAAAGACACAAAATTGGTTAAAATAATTAGTTAATAGCAATGATAACTGATTTAGTTATTATTAGTTAAAATATACAAAATAGTAATAGAAAACTTGATTTACTTTTTATGAAAATTTGAATTTTTATATTCAATTATTAACATAAAAACCTATAGCATTTAGTATAAAATAATAATATTTATTATTATTAAGTAATTTTTAAATTTTCCATTATTATAAAAGATAATTCTATGCATGCAACGTCTTCATTTAAAAAATTATAGAAAAAAATAGAAGCACTTAATCTTTTTAGATCTAAAGTTGTACTAACAACATAAATATTCTTTAGAAGCTTCACTCATATTTTGCCATCCAGATCGCTTAAAAAATTATTACTAATTAATTAGTGACTAATAATTTAAGGTTCGTTTATGGTAATTAGGTAAAGGAGTAAAATATCAAAACATTTTAAATGATTAAAAGATAGAAAATTGGTTAAAATACCTAGTTAATAACAATGATAACTGATTTAGTTATTATTAGTTACAATATACAAAAAAAATAGTTGAAAATTTGCTTTACTTATTATGAAAATTTGCAGTTTTATACTCAATTGTTATAAGTAATTACTCCTTACTAAACATAAAAACATATAGCATTTAGTATAAAAGGATAATAGTTATTATTATTAAGTAATTTTTAAATTTTCCATTATTATAAAAGATAATTCGATGCATGCTAAGTCATCGTTAAAAAATTATAAAAAAATAGAAGCGTTTAATCTTTTTAGATCTAAAGTTGTAATAACAACTTAAATATTCTTTAGTAAATTCACTCATATTTTGTTATCTAGATCGGTTAAAAAATTATTATTAATTATTTAAGGATTAATAATTTAAGGTTAGCTTGCGTGGATGTTAGGAATGAAAGGAGTAAAACATCAAAACATTTTCAAATAATTACTACTTACTAAACATAAAAACATACAGCATGTAGTATAAAATGATAATAGTTATTAAGTAATTTTTAAATTTTCCATTATTATAAAAGATAATTCGATGAGAAACTGGAAATTTTTAATGAGAAAGTTAGACAAAAATTTCTATATTATTTTAGGGGCTAATAATTTAAGGTTTTGTGGATTTCAGGTCTCAAAGGAGTAAAACATTAAAATATTTTAAATGATTAAAAGACACAAAATTGGTTAAAACTACTAAATAATAGCAATGATAACTGATTTAGTTATTATTAATTACAATTTACAAAAAAGTAATTGAAAATTTGCATTTTTATATTCCATTATTATAAGTAATTACTCCTTACTAAACATAAAAACATATAGCATTTAGTATAAAATGACAATAGTTATTAAGTATTTTTTTAATTTTCCATTATTATAAAAGATAATTCGATGAATGCAACGTAGAAACTTTAAGTTTTCAATGAGAAAATAAGACAAAAATCTCTATATTAATTTAGGGGCTAATAATTTTAAGTTTGCTTGTGTGGATTTGAGGTCTCAAAGGAGTAAAACATCAAAACATTTCCAAATGTTTAAAAGACACAAAATTGGTTAAAATAACCAGTTAATAGCGATAACTGATTTAGTTATCATTAATTACAATATACAAAAAATAATTGAAAATTTGCTTTACTTATCATGAAAATTTGCATTTTATTATTCAACTATTATAAGTAATTACTCCTTACTAAACATAAAAAAATACAGCATTTAGTATAAAATGATAATTGTTGATATTACTTTGGTAGTACTTTTAAAATTTTCCATTATCACAAAAGGTAATGCGATGAATGCAACATAGAAACTGGAAATTTTCAAGGAGAAAATAAGACAAAATTGTTTATATTATTTGTTAAATATGATAAAACTATATTTGAAAGTTTGTAATTGTTTTGCATATCTACTAAAGTTATATGAAATACAGGAAAAAGATGATGATAAATAATGGTAGAATTAATCACTCTTTTAAGAACTGAGCTCCATATGTGTAGATTTGTACATAATCACTACAACTTCATAAATGTGATACAATTGAATAATTAAGGGCTTTAAATAAATTAATTTATAATGCTACGAACGTTATTGTGAAAAGTGTCTATTTATTTTTAATAAATATGTACTCATTTTTTTCCGAAAGCCTGATCGCATGTTACGCCAAATTGATTTTTAGAAAATTCAAATTTTAAAACTAGCAATTTTAGTTTTTATTTTCACATTTTTCATCTAAAGTTTATTTAAATTCTACTTAATAGCTTTTTCAACAAAATAGATGTGCTAACACTCCATTGATAGCCAGTTTAAAACATAATACGAAGGTAAAAATGAAGATTATTACGTACTTTATACTAAGCATTATTGTTAAATGTTGTATAAGTTGTATGTAGGTTCAAGTGTATGCCATATGCAACCATCACAACTGTATTTGCGCTTCTTCCTACGTTTATCAAGTAAAACATTTATATTTTGGTAGTGACCTGGTAATTTTTATTAATTCAATTAATTCAATATTTGACTTCCATTACGTTTGAGTTTAGGTATCAACAACTGCAGAATAATGTCAATATATTTTTTTTACACAATTTATGCAAATTCTATGATCATTTTTACAAAATAGATGTGCTAACTTTTCAACGATAGCCAGTAAAAAAATAATATGTAGTTAAAAATTAAGATAATTTTAAACTTTAAATTTCGCATCATCGTTTTATGTAGTATATGTTGTAGGTAGGTCAAAGTGGTTTATGTGTTAGCCATCAAAAGCTGTAAATGCTCTTTTATTAACCCCTTAATGCACAGTTTTTTTAAAGGCAGCCAAAAAAATTAATTTTTATGTAAAAAACACAATTTAGAACGTTGTCTTGCCAAAAAATTACAAAAATACAAAAATAATCAAAATTTGATTATATCGGATATTTATACAGTTGGTATGATTTCTAAATTTTAGAATATTATTATTATTGTCGAAAGAGTATATTGTTCAATTGGTAGGCAATCAACCAATTGACGGTATGATGTGTCATCCCTTGATGAGTAGGTATCAAATATGAAACCCTTATGTTTCATATATCAAGAAAAAGTATATAAAGTGACGCCTCGAGTCAAGGATGTCTTTACAGCCAGAGCTTAGTAATAAAATAGTTAACAGTTATATTTTATTTTACATTACATTTTAGTAAAATATATATTGAAAAATGAGCGAATCAGTATCTGAATCTGAATACACTGTCAAAGAGCGGCTCACAAGGAAGAGATAAGTCGTAAGTGATAAGTAGAAAAATATATATATTTTACACTTGAATAAGTAAGTATTATAGCTTACAATTCCATGTAAATAATAAATATCAATAAAACAATTTTTTTCTTTTTCCTTTCACATTGTTATTTTCAATTCTCGATTGCATTTGAGTGTGAAAACTATAACAACATAAAGTACAACGCCGCTCGAATTATCTCGAGTGTGCACAGTTTGGCCAGTTTAACGCGCTCGAGTTAATTCGAGCATGCACGTTAAGGGGTTAAATATTCAGGTTTTTGTGAAGTTTTAATAATCTATTAATTCATAGTTTCCTTCCAATGAGTTGTTACTGGTTTTACATTTAAACAAAAGCAGAAAACATAAGAACAAAGTCGATACCGTATTTATATAAATATAAGTATTCTGAAGTAAAGCTGAAATTAAAAATATTATTTAAAGTTGCCTCTTAACATCATGTAAGTTGCTTTTTCAATGGAAGAATGATATTTGTAGTTAACTTCTGGGTAATAAAAAAAGTATTTGTATCCTAAGAATCTCTGTAAATAGAAAATTTTAATTTCTCTATGAAACCTTTCAAAAAATTCTTTCAAGCCATACACTTAAAATGTACTAGAAGTTCTGTTTTTTTTATCTCTGCAATGCATTGTATGTTCAAAGTAAAGATACTCCTTGTACTAAAAGTAGTAAAGTGTGAAAGGCTAGAGAGGGGGAAATAATGCATTTATGTGGTTTCAGAACCTTTGATTTACTGAAAGACTTCGTTAAATCCATTTGTATTTTTTTTTCTTTCATTAGGGTTTTAGGTTGAAAAAACTAAGGGGAAACTATATTCCTTTAAATATTTCCTACAGCTTCGAAAAGGGAAATTCAAAATATTTTTTCACGCCTACAGTTAACTTTAATATAACTGAAGCAGGCTATTCAGAATTACTTCAAAAGATGGTAAAAGTAAGAAAAATCCAAAATTTTACTTAATACTAAGTAATTTCTTAAAATGTGCAATGTATTCAAAAATATTCAATGAGATATACAACTGCAATCTATGGTTTGAAGCATAGTTTAATCAAAAATACAAGCGAAATAAATCTATTATGAAGATATATTTCCTACAGTTTCAAAGAAAGGAATCTCAGTAGTTTTGTGCATACAGTTATTTTTAATAACTCAAGCAGGCTATTGAGAATTACTTTAAATTAGAGTAAAACTAAGAAAAGTCCAAAATCGTTCATATTACTAAGTAATTTCTTAAAATGTGCAATGCATTAAAACATTTTCAATGAGATATACAACTGCAATCTATGATTTCAAGACTAGTTTAATTTAAAATACAAAAAACAAGCGAAATAAATATATTATAAAGATATATTTTCTACAGTTTCAAAAAAAAAGGATTTTCAAAATATATTTCCTGCATACAGTTGTATTTAGTACTGAAGCAGACTGTTGAAAATTAATTTAAAATAGAGGAAAGGTAAGAAAAATCCAAAATTTTTCATCTTGCTAAGTAATTTCTTAAAATCTGCAATGTATTCAAAAATATTCAATGAGATATACAACTGCAATCTGTGGTTTCAAGCATAGTTTAATTTAAAATACAAAATACAAGCAAAATAAATCTATTATGAAGATATATTTTTCAAAGTTTCAAAGAAAGGATTTTCAAAATATTTTTCCTGCATACAATTATATTTAATAACTGAAGCAGACTATTGAAAATTACTTTAAAATAGGGGAAAGGTAAGAAAAGTTCAAAATCTTTCATATTACTAAATAATTTCTTAAAATGTGCAATATATAAGAAAATATTCAATGAGATATACAACTGCTATCTATGGTTTCAAGCATAGTTTAATTTAAAATACAAAATACAAGCGAAATAAATCTATTATGAAGATATATTTTTCAAAGTTTCAAAAAAAAGAATATTCAAAATATTTTTTCTGCATAGTTATATTTACTAACTGAAGCAGACTATTGAGAATTACTTTAAAATAAAGTAAAAGTAAGAAAAGTCCAAAATCGTTCATATTACTAAGTAATTTCTTAAAATGTGCAATATATACGAAAATATTCGGTGAGATGTACTACTGCAATCTATGGTTTCAAGTATGATTTAATTTGAAGTAATAAATATAAGCGAAATAAATCTATTATAAAGGTATATTTTCTACAGTTCCAAAGAGAGAATTTTCACAATATTTTTTCTTGAGTAGAGTTATTTTTAATAACTGCTATTGAGAAGTACTTTAAAATGTGGTCAAAGCACAAAAAGTTCAAAATTGTTCCCCAGGCTAACTTGAAGCTATATTATTTCATCAACCACTGTTAGCTTATAATAAAATTAACCTACAGTTTTCAGTAATGAAAGTTATTTCTTAAATTGTGTAAAATATTCGGTGATATACAGTACTGCAATTTATGGTTTAAAAGCTCAACATAATTTTAAATACAATATTTAAGGCTTGGGTTCTAATGGTAATTTTTTAAGAAAAATTAGAACTTTCTTTTATTTATTTATTTGAAAGAACACAATATGAGCTTCCCAAAGTAGTTTTCCATTTGATTGTACGAGCTATAAAATAGAAGTTATGACAATTTTTGTTTTTGATCGACAAACCGGAAGTGCATTTAAACAACCAAAAATGGATTAAATGAATTTCATTTCTAAACAAATCATTAAATTTAAGCTTTTATGTATAAAATAGATTCAAGCTGATGATTTCAATTTAATTCTAAACTTACACAAGCAGGGGATTGTCAAGTGGCTGATATAAATATCTTGTAAAAATTTTCTGTTACAAAATCTATTTAAAGATTTTCTATTTAAATCTATTTAAAGATCCTCTTCTGAGAAACTACGTTTAGAAGTTTTATTATCGAGGAGTAACGTACTAACAAAAATAGTGTTGTTATAACAGTATGAAAAATATAACAGATAATTCACATAACTTTGAGACTGTAATGAATTAAAAGATTGATTTTAAAGAAACTTTTGGAAAATTACAACTGTTTTTATAAAATAATATGTGGAATTTTCTAAGAAAATAGCAAGATTGATGCTTTTAACAAATATATATCTTTTATAAATTTTAATATAGGTCTTATACCAAGTTTCATTATATTTTTGGGAAGTCTAAGGTATGCATACAACACAAAAAATTATTTTTGGATTGATATATTTTTTTTTAAATTTAATTTTCTATGTTTTTATAAGTGCAAAAATATAAAATAATTATGCAGAGTTAATTTCAGCTATTTTATTAAATATGTTATCTGAACACAATCGGTTCTTTAAACAGAAAGGATCTCTTATGAAGGCATAACATTCTAACTACAAACATCAAACAGAAGTATATTATTAATGTGCAAAACATAATATGATAAACAAATGTATAATCAATTGATTTTAAATGTTTTCCTGTCATAGCTTCCTCAAGAATATTACAATTAAGAGTATTTTATAATTCAAATTTAAGTACTAATTGGAATCTATACGACCTTACATGGAAAAAAATCTGTTTCAGATATCACATGTCATATACGCTTAAAGAGCATACATTTATTTATATTGATTATACAATCTATCATCAATATTATCACTTGCGCATTCCCTTAACAGTTCTAAATTAGTTTCATCTTCAAGGTAACAGTGTTGTCGGAGTAGACCTTCAATACTGCCATCTGGTGGTAACCGGCAGTGTTGATATCCATTATATGGAAATTTTTCGTTACACAGATATTTCGTGATAAACCAAAATTTTTTGCTATTCCATTAATTGCTTTATTCCGTATCAGGAAGTAATAAAAATTACTTTCTTCAAATGAAATATTTTATTTTTTAATGGACTTACAATAGATTGTTTTAACTGCATGTGAATACCTCGATATCCACCTTTTGTATTGTCTTAGAGCTTAAATACTGCCAACTGGCAGAGACAGCAGCGTTAGTAGATTTTATACTGAGATTTTTTGACATATAGAATCTAGACTGCAATCAAAGAGGAGGTACACAACTGGATATTACAATAGTTCTACATATAAATTTTACATGGATATACAGATTGCATTTACAGGTGTAAAGCCTAAACTAGCTAAAATAGTTTCAGGCGATGTCACGATGGGTACTGGCGTCGATATCTTAAAGCCAAATTTTATCGTGATTACAAAATTTCCTTTCAATATTGTAAGGAAGTAAAAAGGAAGGCATTTTAATTTGTAAATTTATTATTAAAATTTTATTATTAATTATTATCATTATAATTATTAAAATGCAACAACGATATTTTGCCAAAGCTTGTCGTTTTAGGTACAGAGTTATTCTAAAAATTTATTTTAGAATATAATTATAATTAAGTTGGTTAGTTTGGTCAAATTAGCATTGCACACGGACAAACTCACACACACTCACACACATATATATATGTATGCAATGTGCGAAATTTCTCTCGAGAAAAGAGCGCCTATTATTTTTAATTGCTCGGGCTTACTGTGCAATGAGTGAGCCTAATTATATTGCAGCTATCTCCATTACAAGAAGGGAGCGAAATCCGACAGAAAACTTTATTCTGGCCTAAGAAAAGACATCTTTCTCCGACAAGAGGAGAGCAATTTGGGATACATGAAAACCTTTTCTATTCGAAGTTCACCGCAGAGCGAGAGATGAGATGAATTCTTTCCCAAAAGAAAGTAGCTTAATCAACATTATTAACAGTCAGAAAGAAACTTAGATAGTTGGAAAAAAAATCCGTTTTCCTTGGGACAGCTAATAGGGAAATTAAATCGAAATGTAGCATTTATATCAGAGTTAACTTTTGGAAACCGGTAAAAAGAATTTTAAGTCTTTGAACACTCCTTTAAAATCTGATATTTTGTCGCTGGAAAAATAGATATGAAAGACTAGGAATGGGAAAACGAGAATTTTAGAGAGATATTTTAAGTGCAATAATTTATATATATATATATATATATATATATATATATATATATATATATATATATATATATATATATATATATATATATATATATATATATATATATGTGTGTGTGTGTGTATGTGTGTGTATATATATGTGTGTGTATGTATATATATATATATATATATATATATATATATATATATATATCAGGTTTAAAATAGAGGTTGAGAATTACGCGAGTTATAGTTAAAAATAGTTGCAACTCATTAACGATAACGCAATAGGAGAAAGACACACCCTCCAACTGAACTATACAGAGTAAAGAAGCTGACGCGAAAATAGACAAGTAGATTTGCTTAGGTAGCAACGCCAAAAAAGACAGTTCTAGGCGGTGGGCTGATAACATCCACCACGCCGGTCGTCACAAAATGAGAACAGGGCATATCTAAATGGCACAGCCATGGACAGAAGAATTACATTAAAGAAGTTTTTACATATGAAATGTGTCTACTATGCCAACCACTAGCCTTAACCACTCGTCCGTGTCTTATATATATATATATATATATATATATATATATATATATATATATATATATATATATATATATATATATATATATATATATATATAAATAATATCATCAAACAAACATAAAATCATATCAATAATTCAAGATCATTGAACAATGATTGACTTTAATGATTGTTGAATGATCATAGAACAATCACTGAAGTCAATCATTCATCAACAGTTCTTCGGCGCAATAAACAATAGATCGGTAAATATCGTAAAGTAGCAATTTTACATTTTTCTCTCGTGTAACAGCAAAACGAAGTAAGTCACAATAATAAAGCTGCTTTTATAGCTCTATGTTATATTAAACAACTGGTTCGCGATTCATGTAGGAAGAACGTAATGAGTCTTGCTTTCCAATTTTTCCCCCTCCTTGTTGAAAGATGTTCTCATTACGCCTTCAATTACGCGATCACGATAAAAAAGCGCGCCTTTTCCGTAAATAATAAAAGGTCACTTTGACATGTTATCACAGTCTTAAATTCTCTAAAAGGAGGGAAAATAAAATAAAAAAGGGAAAAAAAACACGGCAGCTATATAATTGCATAGAAGTGTAATCAGATTAGACTGCGCCATTTTTTTTAAAGCTTTCCATTCAAGTTTAAAAAAAAAAAAAACTTTCGCATGATAAAAATGAGTCATTAAAAATTTTTGATAAACGAAACGCGAAGTGTGTTTGAAAAAGCACGGCGAATTTAAAATTACATTAGTAGCGGTAAAAATGAAACGAAAAGAAGACGGCGGATTTAGGGAGAGTAAAAAGAAAACGAGCACGAAAGAAGAAAAAGCTTAACTATCTTTCAAAATCGGCTTTCTTGTTCTATCATTACCTTTTTATCATTCTGCATTATGTGGTTGATAATGTAATTTAGAGGCATGTTTGTGCCTTTCAATTGCCAATTGTAAGAATATCAAAAATATGTTCTCGGCTTCGAGACAGGTGAAAGAAAGCTAAGAATAAAAGACAGAAAGAAAAAAAAAGGCTTATGATAAAAAATGTAAATTGAACGACAGTAATTTGTTTAAAATGGCTTTTTCTCCTGGGTCTAATTTCCTGCTTTATTTCTTTCATCTTGCGAGATTTTATTCAAGAGATTTCAATTATACGTCAATAAGATCCTTGTGATAAATAAATAAGAAATAAACGTAAAAGGATTTATAGATAAAAAGCATATGATCTAGCAGTTAAATTTAAATATAAATAAGGATGAAAAACTAAACGAAATGTAATTTCTGCATAATGTTTTTGTCTATTAATCTTTTAAGCATATTTTTATGTTTCAACACAAATTGTAAGTAAGGTCATAAAATATGAATTTTTAAGTTCTATTTGTGATAAGGCATTATTATTATTATTACCGTTATTATTATTATTATTATTATTATTATTATTATTATCACTAGCAGATAATTACCAGCTCAGTTAAAATTTTATATTCTCACAAATATAATACTTGAGAAAAACAAAATTGTTTAAATAAAGCTAATAGTATCAATTAACTAACTGCAAGGCCGTAGGAAAAGGGGGGTATTTAAGAGACCCCCCCTCTGAAATTCTTAAAGACCGTCTCGTGGAAAGAAAATGGACCATGTGTGTGGATGTGTCATCTGTCTAGCTGTTTATAACCAACAATGTACTTAGAACAGTGAAGTTGACTTAACACTTTTTATCCTGCCTGTACTTATTAGTACCGCTTCAATGATACACCTATATATTCCTAATAAAGCCGTTTTTCCAGACGGTACTCATAAGGACATGAAAGATGCAATTCCTACAGCAGAACAGAAATGACAGAACCAATCAGGAATCTTTTTTATTCTCATAGTAGGAATTTTATAATTGGCGTGCTGCATTCGAAAGGTCATTTTCGTGGTAGAGTTGATACACGCGTTATTCAATTGAGTAAATTTAGAGGTTTATTACAAGTTATTTGGTACTGTTACTTTTTAGAGGCTTTTATACTTAGCAGGTAAGCATTTCATATGTTTTATTCGTAATTTAATGTTTTATTTTCTGTCATAGAGTCAAGAATATATGTTGGTACTAGAAAGTACCAGCTGCAAAATTAGCTACTAAAATACAGTAAAAGTTAATTTTCTTTTTTCTATGATTATTCTCCATTAAAACTTACTTAATGATGCAAAAATGCAGCAAGAAAGTGGATGCTAAAGTAATTCAGGATATAAAGGGTTCAACCGTGGGAGCAAATTGTCTTCGACAAGTAAAAGCACATTAACTAACTCTTTTAGCAACTCATCCCAATATTGTTGCAAATTTGGGAGAAATTGTGAAAAATTTTGGCATAAATTTCAAAAAAGAGACTATTTTATAATATATAGGTAAAATCTTGAACCTTTTTATTTTCTTTCAAAATTATTATTTTTCTTTGGTTATACTTCTGTTTTAAAAATTAGAATTTAATACCATGCATAGTTTATATCCTTTCAATGTTCATTTTACTATTAAATTCATTGTGTAGTTACTACATTACTTATCCAAGGTTATAAATTTGTTCATTATATCATATTTTAATTATTTTGATATTTTAAAATCATATTGTATTATGATACTCATTATTAATATACATACATAGGAAAACCAGTAGTTTTATTGAAGTATCATTCACAAAAAAAAAAACAATTTCCCCTCCAAATATAATTTCTGGCTACAACCCTGACTAATTGCTTCAAGTCCAGCCTACAATCTCGGTAGACATAATTAGTAATATCGTGTGGTCTTATGAAAACTCTTTTGTCGCTTTTTTTTACTCGTAACATAAATTTTTATATAAAAATTCTGTATTTGTTAATTTATTTTCTGCTAACGGAAAAGTTCTCCTTTTTTTAATATTGCAGTCATATTCAAATCCGATGCTTTTAATAAAAGAGCAAAACGTACAATACAAGCCAGTATTAAACCTCGAGACGATGTGAAAGTGTAATAATCAGGGTACCAAAATTTTATGTTGCAACACAAATTCTAACTAAGGTCATAAAATATGAATTTTTAAGTTCTATTTGTGATAAGGCATTATTATTATTATCGTTATTATTATTATTATTACCAGCTCAGTTAAAATTTTATATTCTCACAAATATAATACTAGAGAAAGACAAAAATGTTTCACTAAACAAATAAAACACCATTTCCATAATATTTGGAAAACAGTTTCACAATTAATTCACATGCTAGTAGACTAGTAGCCAAATGAACTGAAAGAATGCTACTCATTCGATATTCTTTTTGTCTGTAATTCATGCTTTGCATGCATTTTGCATATATTTGCTTTTGCAAATGATTTGATTCGTTCTTCACTTAAAGTGATGCAATTATCATTCTTATTGTCATAATGCTTCGAAATATGAAATTAAAAGTTTTAAGTGCTTTTTTTGTTGCCTACATTTATAGATTGCGATATAGATGCTTATATTACATTTTTAGATTGCTTTATACATACATTTATAGATTTATAAGGTTTTCGAATATAAGGCGAGCTTCTTTGCAGATTTTTTTTTTTTTTTTTTTTTTTTTTTTTGCACTACAATTACAGCTACAGAGTGCTCTGTATAGGCCATAGTTAAAACCAAGTGATTATACCAAGATCATTTTGTATATTCACTTATATCTTATGTCTACAGTTTCTAGAGGTTGTGTTACGAAAAAAAAGCATACATATTTTGTTTAAAGCATTATCATCTTTCAAACAGTACACCTGCACAAAAATCTTTTTGTTGGGAAGTCAGTATTAACAATTACATACATTAATCCTAGTTTTCAAACAAATTAGCGGAATAAAGGATAGTGGAAGTCTATAATCAGTCTTGCTTTTCAAAACGGAAGATCATGTCACTTGGTGGCAGGTTC
This sequence comes from Pardosa pseudoannulata, assembly GCA_032207245.1. Lineage (NCBI taxonomy): Eukaryota > Metazoa > Arthropoda > Arachnida > Araneae > Lycosidae > Pardosa > Pardosa pseudoannulata. The sequence goes on along the minus strand of CM063504.1, from coordinate 90,582,346 downwards.
ATTTCCGAAACCAATCGATCAGGTGTTCTGGATATGGTTTTCCTCGCTTTCCGAAGTGAAACGAAAATGTGGACGCGTTATCGAGACAAATTTACATTTAAACATTTAAGGAGACAGACAATCTTGTGGCAGGGATCTATTCCTTATCATAGACCTAACGGACTTCGTTAAAATAATCTACGATTAAAACCGGAATATCGTAAAGACAAATAAGACATACGTCTAGGACTTGGTTGTAGTTTCGGTTCAAATGAGGCTTCATAAAAACTTAATACTCAAAGATGACATCAGAGAAATTTAACACTCAATAATGACATCAGCTACTTTCACACAAGATATTTATTATTGAACGATCCCAGATCTGAAGAATCCCTATCCTCAGCACTAAGATATAACATAAAGATTTACATATTTAACAATCCATTATTTTAGCCAGGTATGCAACTGTTTACTTCGTAACATGGCCCACCAAACCTCTTCGAATGCCTCTGTCTTCTACTCTTCGCCAGAGGCCGCTGTTACTTCAATATGCATAGAGAAAAGCAACAGGCACTACACTAGTCAAACTGCTAATCTGGAAAATTTTGTAAATAAAGTAGTTTTTTTTTCTAAGGCTTTAAAGACTTTAACCATTTGACAGTTTCATTTTTTTCCAGAATTCGGTCAAAAAAGTCACATTTTTTATTGCATTTTTTTGTTCATTTTACATTTTTAAGTAAAGATATGTTATTAAAATTAACATTTCTAATATTTTTAATCATTTATTACAACTTTTTTTCTTTCTATGAAAGCATCATAGAACTTAAGTTTACCTTTAGTCTCATCGATATCCAAGTTAATTTTTTGGAATTCCACTAAAAGCAAATCTAGGAGGCGAATCCGAAGGATTATCACAATTAATTTTAAAAAATTGTCTTGCTTGACTGATTCTATCTGTACTATTATCAGAGTCACTACTTTCCAGGTCATCTAGTAAACTTTCACTACTATCATTTACAGATAATTCAGTTTCTGATTCCGAGTCACAGTTCGAATCAGAAATTAGCTCCATACGCTCTGAATTATCCATTATTTAAAAGTAAAAATATATTATTCAACTCTTACATCAATAAAATTATCAGGCGGTTAGTAAAATATAACCAGAAAGCTATACACTGATAGATAGCAATTCGTCTTCTGATACAAAACATGCGAAAAAACCTGCGCTTTTGAACCAATCAGAGTAGAAAATACAATAAACTGCAAACTATCATTTACTGGATCTATACGAATAATTTGTTACTAAAATTGGAAAAAATAATGCTGAAACAGTGCTAGTGAAATAGAAATCAGATTGCCCGTACGCCGTACGGGCAAATCAGTAAAGGCCCGAAAGCTGTGCCCGTACGGCTTACGGGCAAAACAGGGAAGGGGTTAAAAGCTTTAAAGGCTTTAAAGGTGATGGAGCAACTGGACCTTATGGGACAAGCCCTTCAAACCAATTTTATCAGTAAGCACAAAAATGACAACGACCGGAAAAATAAACAAATAAAAGAATAAAGAGATAGGAGGATGGATTCCTGAGTTCATACCCCAAAAAACTAGAGAGTAGGGGGTTTAGGGATAGAAAACATGAAATGTTTTTATGGCCAGGAACATCCGCACAAAATACGTGAAGTTGAATAATTTAAACAGTAAAAATCATGAAAAGATGAAAAAATAAGAAATAATGATTTTAAAAATATTTAAAGTGCATAAAAAATTATAGAACAGCTTTATAAATAAGAATTTATGAAAAAGTTCACTTTTATGTCGGGCAACTGTATATAACAAATGAATAAACAAAAAAAAATATATTGCTTTCTATATAAAACAACTTACAAGTTTTAGCACGTGATTGCAGAGCACATAAGAGTATAACAGTTTTGGTATTCGTATAACAGTTTTGGTATTCGTTTGTCGTTTATACTTTTATTAAACTGAAGATTGTTTGCTGATATGATATTTTTCCTGATATAAATGTTATATAAGTCTGCATTTTCTTTCCTAGTTTTACGGAAGGGTTCCCGTTTGAGTTGGCCACGTGATATTGGAGAGTATTTTTTCACACACATATTTATGTAATATTAATTAGGGTGAAATAATTTATGCTTTTTCTGAATTAAAGAGTAAAAAACAGAAATTTAAAATAAAGTTCATTCATACATATATTCAACCATATCATATAGACATTTAATAAAATAAACTTTTTTTTAATTTATAAAGAAACTTCAAATTTCTTGTTGTATATTAAATATATCTTATAATGATAGTTGATGATTTGTTTTAGTTATTTACAATATTTACTTTTGCTATATCTTTTTACGGGATTATTTCTTGTAGCAGAAGGTGGTTCGGATTGGTTTGAAGCTCTAAGGTCTGCCTTTTGCAACATGAGCCCTAAAGATACCGGGACCTACTGTTTAAAGTCGATTCCAAACGACTACGAACATCCATGCCACAGTGGAATTCGAACCTTCGAACTCTGGTACCGAAGATTAACGCCGCCCTAACCATTCGGCCGTTATTCGGCTGTAGAAGAAGGAGGGTGCTCAGTAAGATGAAAATGTCCAGGGCACCAGAATGGTTCAATCTGGTCCTGAAAAATCATGAGAGAAATGGCCTACCAAGAAAATGATATCCTGTATTAACACGTTGACGTATACTTGCGTCTATATCCGTCAAAGCGATGTTCGCTATGTAGTATCATTTCAATAGCCACCCAAAACAAAGCGTTTGTTTTTAAACACTACGGCTATAGAAAGAAAACACCATATTGCTGCAATAATTGCATGTCAAAGCCTGCATTGTGTCCTGCACCATGTTTTGAAACAGGGCATACCGAAAATAATGTGTAATAATTTATAAAATTATAGTAATTTCTTTTTTCATTTATTTATTTTTCTGTTTGATTATGAACTGATATTTCGTGTAAAACTCTCAAAAATAATTTGTTGCACACAAAAAATTGCTTATTTGAATCATTAAACCTGTCATTTAGGCTTTTAATTTTTTTCTGTTATAGTCACCATTGTCCCATTACTTAGAGTCTAGAGTCCGTTGGTGCCATGACGGTTATAGCTGAAACCTAATTAAAGTTGCTGTATTAATCAAAATTAAGTTTATTTAAGCAGAAAGAGTAAAACTATGCTTCTAATATTCTAAGAAATTCAAAAACATATAGTGTTAATTTTCGAACTTCACTTGTTCCTATTGTCCGTCAATGTGTTAAAAAGCATCATCTTGGACTAGAAGGCTGTGATCTGCTTTTTTTCCTGTCGAAAATAAATTATTTAAAAAGTTATGAGTACGTTTTTGTGTAAAACCCCAAATGAAATTCCGAATGTAAAAGCGAAACCAAAACATAAATCTCTAACAAACCATATCTGGTTTTTCTTGAACAGGTTTAAAATGGACAGTTAGTTGAATTGCTAAACGAAGTTTATGTATAATATATGCAGAAAAATGCTCTAAATTCTAAGCACTGTTACTTCCCAGTTACCTTTTAATATTTTCGAGTTATTCTTGTTGCATGATATAAAGTAAGGAAGAACATGTCTCTGCAGTATCATGTCACGAGAAACTGATCAAATGAAACTTACAGAAGATTGGTAAAAAGTAATTGAAAATTTTGTATCAACTAATTTTTCGGATAATGTGGCAGAATAGATGAGATGCAAAATTTCGGCAATGAAATACGAGGGTTTCAATTCCACTGCTTACTTGAATACTTGTAGGTGTTAGAATCGTCCTTAACACTAGATTTACGTACCGAGCCAATTTGACTCATTAAAAGTTTGATCACTATATATATATATATATATATATATATATATATATATATATATATATATATATATATATATATATATATATATATATATATACTATTAATAATGCAAACAATTCTTCGATGAATTTTGAAGTATGAATAATTTATAAAACGATCTTGCCGCGCGACCTAAGATACATTAGAAAAAGCAAAAAAGTTTATCGACAAATAAACGGGTTTTTTTTAAGTGACTTTTATTTAAGGAGGCTGAAATAAAATATTTACTAGAAATTAAAACTATAAGTTAAAGATACAAATAAATGCAGTAGTGATTTTTCGAAAACCTTTAACTAAGTTATAACTAATATACATTCTTAGGCCAATTACATTTTTTAAAGTTTATCAATTATTTAATACTAGATTTATGGACCGAGCCAATTTGACTCATTAAAAATTTGATCACTATATATATATATATATATATATATATATATATATATATATATATATATATATATATATATAAAACTTATATAAACACTATGAATATATACATACACTATTAATAATGCAAACAATTCTTCGATGAATTTTGAAGTATGAATAATTTATAAAACGATCTTGCCGCGCGACCTAAGATACATTAGAAAAAGCAAAAAAGTTTATCGACAAATAAACGGTTTTTTTTTTAAGTGACTTTTATTTAAGGAGGCTGAAATAAAATATTTACTAGAAATTAAAACTATAAGTTAAAGATACAAATAAATGCAGTAGTGATTTTTCGAAAACCTTTAACTAAGTTATAACTAATATACATTCTTAGGCCAATTACATTTTTTAAAGTTTATCAATTATTTAATACTAGATTTATGGACCGAGCCAATTTGACTCATTAAAAATTTAATCACTATATATATATATAGATATATATATATATATATATATATACGTTGTTTTATAGTTAAGTAATAAAATATATAACCTTTCAATTCCTCTGTTCCGCAGACCCCTTGGTTTTTGCATTATCAAATACATGTATACCTATTTTCACCGTTGTGAGCCAATTGGACTCACAGAATGGTTTTAACAGTTAATCGCATAACATGAAATTTATTGGTCCTACCAGGCCCAAACTGAGGAGTCAGCTAGCATGAAGTTATAAGTAAATGCCCTTAACACCTTGGTTATCAACTCAGTCAAAATCTGTGGGATAATCTGTAGGAAAAATTGCCTCCAATAGCGTGCATCTCCATTTTGTTTGGAATTTTCCTAAATTGTCCGATAGGGCAATAGATAATTATAATTGATCAGACCCCCTTCTCTGAGGGCGTGAACTGTGTCCCCAGTGGCCAATTTAGGTTATGGATTAAAAAGTGGAAAGCAAAAGCGCTCGGGAATATTTGCCCTTGACTTAAGATTTGAAAACACCTAAGAATTTTCTCAGGCCTTCTTAGGTGTTTTATACAAAATGCCTAGTTTTCCTATCTAATTTACTTTTCCTTACAATGTATCCCAGGGGAGGATATTGTAGGAGATGCACGTTATATGAGGCAGTTTTTTGTAGAGATTTTTCCACAGATTTTGACTGAGATTTTCACCCTGGTGTTAAGGACCTTTAACTTATAACTTCATGCTAGTTGACCCCTCAGTTTGTCCTGTCTATATAATGAAGTCCAACGTTCTGTTAGTAAAGGTCTTTAACTAAAACGGTGTCATTTTAATGGGCTATGACTGCAACCATCCATTGTGAAGTCCGTTTTATTATATATATATATATATATATATATATATATATATATATATATATATATATATATATATATATATATATATATATATATATACAGACAGATAGATATGTAATATATTAAACCTTAGAAAACACTCAAAGTAAATATTTCACGAAAAGATTTTTTTCCAATTGGCTGAAGAGCTAAGAGGTAAATATAGAGAAGTAGTCGAGAACACTTCCATTCCAATGACAGAAATTCATGCTACTGACGCACGGAAGAATTGTCAAGTTCAACAATCATGCAAAAGAAACAGATGTAGAAACCATTGTGCTAAATGTAATAGAAATGTTTGCGGAAAATGTGTTTCAAAAACAGATTTTATATGTGAAAAATGTTTTCCATGAATTTTTTGATAATAAACATTTTATTTAAATTAATTTGGGACTATTTTCTTTGCAAAAAACTTCAATTTTTTTGTATGAGTCAAATTGGCTCACTTCAGTAAAAATAGGTATATGATCAACATCCGTAAATCTAGTGTTAATTCTCCTACTCCGTTTAGCTATGATCCTGGTTAACGGTATGGTATGATTAAATCCACCAAAATTCACACCTGTTAGGATCTGTAGACTGAAAAATTTTTTATAGCCAAACAAAGAGAAAATATTCATCTTATCTTTAAAAGAAGTACACTACTTCATGCCTTAAGCTTCTTAATTCCATTACCCCTTCTTAAAAGAAGTATAAATGTTTTCTTCTTCTTTTCCGTTTTCATTAATTAAATATTTATATTAATCTACTTTTTTAAGTCTTTTCCCTGGTCTTTTTTCCCCTTACAATAAACGAGAGAGTTAATAAATATGATTATTCCATTTTCAATGAGAAAAAAAAACTGTCGTCGAAATTAATGTGTATGCGTATTAGTACAAAAGCAGCCTTTTTTATGTCTCAGTTTTTTTTCTTTTTTGTGTACACGAATACGGCCAAAAAATATTCCTCATAAAATCCGTAATAGCCAGCATTTTTTAAATGAAGAATTTTTTTAAAGATATAATACGTGTTTGTTTTATACATATAAATGGGAAATTTGTATCAGCGTTCCGTAAACGCAAATATCTGTTCAAGTTGATGATTTCATTAAGATGATATTCTATTTAAATATATCGCATGTCATTAGTATGGAAAATATTACCCGAATGTAAGCTAACATTGTTTGTCTAAACATTATTAAGTTACAAAACATCTAGTTTGTTTAACTACGTCCAGAAATGAATATTTTATAATAATTTTTAGAGCTGAAGAAAATTTTTTAAACATGCTAAAGGAATGGTAAAGTCTTGGTCATCTATCGTCGACAGACAAGGGTGATATCGTTTATTGGCGATATCTGACGGAGTGAAAGAAAAATATTGAATGAATTTTTTTTCACTATATAAAAAGAAAATACTCTGCTAAGGTGAAGGATTTTACTACAAACCGTGCGGGTTTCTTTAAAGAAAAAGTAAGCATATTGAGAAGACCTCCTTGTTCAGATCACTAACGACTGAAACCGGACGAGCTGTTTCCCACCTGCTTGACCAGACTACAATAGCGTGGCTACAATTGTCTGGGATGTTGACATTTTGGTTGAATAGGCGTCACGCCCTGATCGGTCGCGGTAATGATTCCAGATCATTGCTTTGATAATTCTGGAAAGGGACAACTAGCGAATGAGATTTCGAGTTATTAACTAACTGTAACTCTAGCTGGAGTTCTCAGGACACTGGAATCGTAACTGACCATAAAACGGTTGGCGGGACCATAACTGAAAAAAAGTCCAGAATTTTGCTACTCGGTCTTTTTCAACATTTTTTTATGTAGGTGCTTTAACCTCGCATAGGCTTCCGAGACTTTTCACCGGAGCCAGCTTTTTAGCAATTACGTTCGGGAATAAGGTCAGCTCATATAAGGAACGGCAGGGTCTCAGACACCGAACGGGGAATAGATTGGGTTCGCATTGACCCTGAAAAAGCCTCCCCATCATGTGAAAATATCTATTTCTTTTTTACGACTGTGATCATCGTGGATATGTTATAAAAGCAACAATCTTTTACATTTCGAATTTTGTTGGAATATTAGAATCCTTTTGCATATAGCAATTATTTCCTCCAGAAAATAAAAGTGATTTCTAGTTCTGTTAAGTTTGTGATCCTTCTTAACGCTAATTCTTCACTCAAGAACATTGAAGACGTTACAGTATATACATACACGCATAACACATATGCTCAGTTTTATCTTACAGTTGAAAATAGGTTGTTTAGTTGGTTTGGAACACTACAATCTACATTTTTGCTACACAAAGGCCAAGAAGTCCGGGACCTACTGCTTAAAGCCGATTTCGAACAGCTACGTACATTGATGACAGCAATGGGATTCGAACTCACGAATTCTGGTTTTGAAAGGCCTACCCACTCAGACATTGTTCAGCGACCTACAAACTAAAGAATGTATAATGTCTATTTCCATGTCTGTATGTTTAACTGTCTGCACTCAAAGAATGTATAATGCAGGTTTCATGCATTAATTCAATTTTTAGTTTTATATTAATTCAATTTTTAGTTTTGGGAAATATGGAAGGAATGCTAGTCTCGATAATACATATCCTTGACTTATTTTGGGTAACTCGAAACGTAAGATTAAGAAAAGTAAAAAATTAATTGCTAGAATTTTGAAGAAATTTAGGGGAAAATTTTATTCATTCACACACACACACACACACACACACACATATATATATATATATATATATATATGTATATATATATATATATATATATATATATATATATGTATATATATATATATCACATATTCATATCGATATATGAGTTTTCTTATATATTAATTCATATTGATATTGATATCATATATAGATTATATATCCTGTACACATGCCATATACGTACTATATATATATATATATATATATATATATATATATATATATATATATATATATATATATATATATATATATATATATATATATATATATATATGTATATATGTATATATATATATATATATATATATATATATATATATATATATATATATATATATATATATATATATATATATATATATATATATATATATATATATATATATATATATATATATATATATATATACGCATATCTTATGAATATGTCTATGTGTACTTATGTGTGATATGTAAAAAGACTATAAATGTTCGTAATAATAAATAGAACATTAAATAAATAGAGTGAGATACCTCCTTTTGTAATTTAACAATTAAAACATTTTTAGTCAACATGAACCCGAAAAAGATTTGGTTAATATTTAAGGTAAATTAGAAAAAAATTTTCTAGTAATACTAGTCTCATCTAGTATATATATCAGTCTAGTATATATATATGCGTGTGTGTGTGTGTGTGTGGTTGTATACATAAATGAAAATAAGATAATTTAAATCAATTCATATTAACATAAGTTCAACTTTCTGAGATTATCCTAGAACATGACTATGAAGAAAATATTCCAGGGTATATAGCTTTTTCTGTTTAATATCCGCGAGAATTTCCCCCTTTCAGTGAAGGACAGAAAAGCGTATGAAATTAAAATTAAAGGAAACATAAAAATTACGGAAATGCTCATTAGTACCTCTACTGCTGGAAATGAAAAAAAAACACAAAGGAAATTACTGCGGAGAAATAAAAACAGTAAGGAGAAAATAATTACAAATAAATTTTCAATTTAACTCTTACTGCAGATGACGGGAGTTGAAAATTTATTTTTAAAATAACGTGAGAGATATTCATTAATTTTCACGCCGCAGGCAATACGAACCCTATCCCATTTCACTTAATGCATGAAGTATTTTCACCTGCAAATCCCCCGCACAAATCATAGTTTGATAATTTTCATTTCGAAAAAAAAAAAATCAATTTGCATGCGTTCCTGCTCTTAGAATAGAGTGTTTCGAAATTTTTCATTTCTAAAAAAATTTCCTCTCACATCGAACAGTGTTTCTGTTATATTCTAAATGAATTTATTCTAAGAGAATTTCGGCCAGGTATTTGTTACATACTCATGTAATGTAAAGTTTTTCAATTATCTGTTAAAGGAACGACTTTAATGTCCGCGTTATCGTGATTTAAAGCTTTTTAACACTTATTAGAAAAAGATAAAAAAAATGATTTATTAAAACTAATTTTATCTTATTTCTTCAGCAGTAAACATAATCTAATATGTTATAATGTGATATTACCTACTTTTAAGCACATAAATTTATAAACCCTGTCATAGCGTATACAAAATTTCATTAATTTTATAGTTGTAGAAGTTTATTTTGAATACAATGGGCTGGTTTTCCTACACTACCGTAAATTTAAAATACGTATATTGACTTACAAGGGGGACGACAAGGGAAAGAATGCAGCTTAACTCCCAAAGAGGGGGATAACGCAGTTCATTCTCATACACAAAAGTTAAGATTTCTTTATCTTTTTTTTAAATTACTAAAAATTAATGGGCTTGTTTTCCTACACTACCGTAAATTTAAAATACGTATAGTGACGTACAAGGTGGACGACAAGGGAAAGAATGCAGCTTAACTCCCAGAGAGTGGGTAATGGAGTTCATTCTCATGCACAGGAGTTAATATTTTTTTTTATTTTCTATATGTGAAATAATTAAAAATTAATGGGCTAGTTTTCCTACACTACCGTACATTTAAAATACGTATAGTGACGTACAAGGGGGAAGACAAGAGAAAGAATGCACCTTAACTCCCAGAGAGGGAGAAATAGAGATCCTTCTCATACACAGGAGTTAAGATCTTTTTTTTTTTTAATTTTCTATATGTGAAATAATTAAAAATTAATGGGCTAGTTTTCCTACACTACCGTACATTTAAAATACGTATAGTGACGTACAAGGGGGAAGACAAGAGAAAGAATGCACCTTAACTCCCAGAGAGGGAGAAATAGAGATCCTTCTCATACACAGGAGTTAAGATCTTTTTTTTATTTTCTATATGTGAAATAATTAAAAATTAATAGTCTGGTTTTCCTACACTACCGTACATTTAAAATACGTATAGTGACGTACAAAGGGGACGACAAGGGAAAGAATGCAGCTTAACTCCCAGAGAGGGGGCTAATGCAGTTCATTCTCATAAACAGGAGTTAAGATTTCTTTACCTTTTATTAAAATTTTCTGTATGTGAAATAATTAAAAATTAATGGGCTGGTTTTCCTACACTACCGTAAATTTAAAATAAGTATAGTGACGAACAAGGGGGAAGACAATGGAAAGAATGCAGCTTAACTCCCAGAGAGAAGGCTAATGGAGTTCATTCTCATGCACAGGAATTAAGATTTCTTTACCTTTTTTTTTAAATTTTCTGTATGTGAAATAATTAAAAATTAATGGGCTGTTTTTCCTACACTACCGTAAATTTAAAATACGTATAGTGACGTACAAGAGGGACGACAAGGGAAAGAATGCAGCTTAACTCCCAGAGAGGGGGGCTAATGGAGTTCATTTTCATATACAGGAGTTAAGATTTCTTTATCTTTTTTTTTTAATTTTCTGTATATGAAATAATTAAAAATTAATAGGCCACATAATAATTAAAAATTGTAAAATAATTAAAAAATTAAATGTCTAATTTTTTTAAACTTATTTTTTAAAAAGGTCTGTATTTGTTTAGACTTTTGGCAATAGATTATTAATACATGTTCTTCTTTATGCTAAATTTTAGCCCGTCAAAATATAGAAGGAAGAAATGAATGTCTTTACTGTGGGAGTGTTGATACTAATACTATTTTACTCTTAATAGTCTTTAGTGGACGATAATTTGGCATCCTATATCGGGCACATGATACATATAGCCTTCCTATAGTGGGTGATTTTTATTGACCTGAATCTGAAAACATGCAAAAATCCATATGTAAATGAACCTACAACCTTTTGCTGAGATTAATTTGCAAACCGACGGTGGTTAAAGGATGGGTCTTTTTTTTTCTTTTTTTAAGTTTTGTGCTTGTTGCTGTTGTTGGTTCTCATGCCACTTGGACAAACCAAGCACGGTTGAGCCTGCTGGCTCTCCTATTAAGGCCAAGGGGTGGGCCTTTTAATGGGCACCATTAAGGGGAAAGAAAGACTTCGCTGAAGTAGGTCCTCTTAATTTTGAAGCAGGGACCAAGCAGAAGACCCACAGACTTGGTTACCACCCCCAGAGGTATTTATTGAGAACTTCGAGGACATTGGGACCACAAGCATATTTTCCATGCCCCAGTCGCCTTTAACGAACATGGCGGACCTTAGGCCGGCTCAGGTTCTGAACCCGAAACTTTTTAGTTACAAGATCATGTTCTTTGCCAACTGAGCGACCGCGGCTCAAACTTTCGGTTTAAAAGCTCTAGTTTCCCAAGTTGCATTGTTCGCAACTAAAACTATTGTTTTCACACAATTTCTCCCTATTTCCCAGACAAAAATTAAGCCAGCTCTACTGGATAAGTGCAATAGCTTTCCAGGCAGTCATGTCATTTATGGAGATAACCCGTATAAAGTAGACGACGATTGTATTTAGCAAGAGGAAAATCTTCCTTGCTACAACGATTTGAATGCAGCATGGTTGCAGCGGTCAGTTCAGAATCCTAATCTTTGTGATACCCATCGAGGATTTGTGAGCAGGGCTGATCAGGATGATTTTGGGCCCTTATTTCAACTTTTACAAATTTTAAACCAATATAAATGCGTATATATAACCCAAAAAATGCGTATTTTATTTTTAAAAATAAATTTAAAGAAATCTGTAAATTATAAATATTTAAAGCTTATAAAACAGTAAGGGGACTAAAGGACATGTAATGCTTAAAAATTTATAAATAATAATGCTGAAACAAATAGGCAAAAGTACAACTGATTGATATTAGCTCATTTGATGCTGAGTATTTCAATTACTTCGCTTATATTACCACAAAATCTTGTTTATATGTATCTTAGGAAATAAATTCTAGCTTTACGGAGCTTACCCTATAGCTTTACTGAGCAAAAATACTACAAACGCAAGTTTTTTCAATGTGATCTATAACTACTCTGCTAAAACACTAATTTAAAAATAATAGCTTTAATTGATCGCTTTGAATATGAAACTTAGTAAGTGACATTGACAGCATACTGCATAAAGTACTGAAAATGATGACGGTTTATTTATAATTGAGAAGTGAAAATTCTTAGGGATATATATCGTGTGGGGTCTGTGAGACCGCATGACAGCAGTTGATTTTTAATAGTATTCAAATTTTTAGATTCTGATTCCAAACCACACGATTTTAACTAATCAATCTCATAGGAGAAACACGGACTTGCGTTCAAATGATTCGCGAATCAAATAGGATGGTAAAATAAATATTTAAGGACCTTATATTTTTTTATATATGTGTCTCTATAATACAGTGTATCCTGATCGCTGTTAATGTTATCAATCGCTTATTGTTAAAGAAATCACTTGGTCCCGATTTTCTCTATTCATATGTATGTTAAAATTATCGCTTTATGTAATGGTTACACCGGTTAATGTTATCAGTTTCCGAACTAACTGGTAAAGGAATATTCGCAATGTATCCAGAAATAACCCATTTTTTCCCTCCCCTTAGCTGTTGTTTGAATATCCGAGAATTCTCCCTCTTCCACCTAGGGAAATGGGAAATGAACAAAAGTGTAGGGCATTACACGTCCCTAGAATTTTGCTCGCTTACATGTCGCTTGTCGATATAAAGCCAGAAAGCGAAATGTTTTAACTTTAAAATAAAAAATTAAAATTTTAATGTCGTTATAACAGGTTACCAAAAATGAGTCAGCGCAGCATTTCTCGGCCTCTATTGTGCAAAATTTTGAAAACTTGTAATGATCTTACTAGAAGAAATAAACAAAATGAAAATACGGAGACATATTCCAGTAGCTTTATACAGTAACAGAATCTGAAATCTGTCATAGGAAAATAGACACATGATGGAACTGATGAGTCACATAAATAATCTCTTGATATCAAGTCAGGTCCTATAAGTGCTAAAATAAAAAATGCATTGAAAGTGTTGAAACGTGTAGTACAACACCGCTCCGATGACTTTAAAAAACTTTACGATTACGAACAATTTATCAATGAGTTTCTTAGGAAAAATCGTAGACAGTCGACAAATGATCATTTCTTTAATTATGTATACAATTCTTATGTGGTAAAGGATAATATACGGTACATAAATATAAAGTGTGAATTAACCCTTTAAAGGTCACCAAAATAAATTCATGGGAATTTAATGTAATTTGTTTATAAATGTTATATATAAGCCTTGTATATGTAAAATATATAATTTTTTTTTACATTCCTTAGAATTGTTTGCCTTAGAGGATACCAAATTAGGGTTTGAAAAGTGGTTTAACTGACTAACCCCTACCCTTGTACAGTCTGAACATTATACCTTTTTAAAAGTTTAACTATACTGGAAGAACAATAAATGATAATTCTTAAACTGGTATAGTAAATAAATAGCTTAACAACTTAAAAGTGTTGTTTGTACAGATAATTTTATTTGAGATCATAAGTAAGATAAATTGAATCTGACTTCTCAAGTACAGAAAGTTTAAATAGATATATTTCGATAGAAAAATAAATAAGTTAAACGTAGAACTATCATCTGTTATATATTTAATATATCAAAAATATAATATGTACAAAATGTATAATTAGTATATATAAATATATATATATATATACACATGTACATACATATATACATATATATATATACATATATATATATATATATACATATATATAAAATATATATATATATATATATATATATATATATATATATATATATATATATATGTGTGTGTGTAAGGAAAATTCTTCAAAACTTAAATCGACGGAAAAAAATTCCTGCATTTTTCCATTCCCCTTTTTAATAACCTAAATTGTAGGGAATGTATTTATAATTGGCCAGATTCTCTAGTAAAACTGTTAGTGGTCATTTAGGTTATGGGTTAAAAAAAATGGAAAATGACGAAATTTTTATTGATTTAAGTTTTAAAAATAGAATTTTCCTTATATATGTTTCCTTATATATTCCTTATACATATATATATACATATATATATATATATATATATATATATATATATTATACATATATATATATATACATTTATATATATACATATATATACATATATATATACATATATATATATATATATATATATATTATATATCATAATATATATACATATATATATTATACATATATATATACATATTTATATATACATATATATATATAATATATTTATATACATATATATATATATATATATATTATATATATATACATTTTATACATTGTATATATATACATATACATATACATATATATTAATATATATATACATATACATATATATATATATATATATATATATATATATATATATATATATATATATATATATATAATCGAAAACTTATCCATGCCTCCAAAAAATTTTTTTTTAATTGCAAAAGCTCTTGATTCTGCATCATTGGCTTCCACATAACACAGATGTATGAGACTGGAGCTGTAAATAATTATAAAAAGATAAAGTAAAGTAATCCAAAAAGTAAAGTTTAAAAAAAATGTTTAATAAGTGGTTTTGCTACGAAACCACTGTCCGTTAAAGGGTTAAAGGTGGATAAATTTATCTAATTTTGTATATCGTTTATTGTTATCAATCGGTTATTGTTATCAAAATTACAGTGTCCCAAACTGATCATATCAAGCGGAATCCACTGTATATTTTAATACATTGTGGGGCTCCATAATTGTAGAATTTCTCTTTCTTTTCAGAGTAAGTAAGGTACACGACATAGTATTAAACATAGCTTTATAATGATTAAAATGCGAAAACAATTTTAAGTGAATTAGTATCGATTTTTATTTACAATTCTAAAAATCCTTCTATTGCTGATATTGTTTGAATCATTTAATGTTTTGTATTTTGTTTTGTTGTTTATCCCCGAACTCAATGATTTACAGCCGAACGATGGCCGAATGGTTAGGGTGCTGGCCTTCGGAACCGGTGTTCGTGGGTTCGAATCTCACTATGGCATGGTTTTTCGTAGCCGTTCGGAATCGGCTTTAAGCAGTAGGTTCCGGTCTCGTTAACCCTAGTGTTGCAAAAAGTAGACCGTAGTGCTCAAAACCAAACCAAACCAAACCTCGATGTTTTACATTTTGTAATGTTGTGTTTTATGCTCAGTCTGCTGTTTTGTTTTGTAGTATAATTTAGTTGCATTTTTGTGGCAACACCTTTTGTAGTTTAGTTGAAGGAAGAATTTTGTGAGAGATGGACGCACGTTGCTTCTGGCATTATGATTATTAAAATAAGTTTAAAGACAAATGTTATTGTCTACGTTTTTTGTTTGTGTTATTGGTTTGGTTTGGTTTGGAGTGTTACGGTCTACTTTTTTGCAAACACGAGGACTAACGAGACCGGGACCTACTGCTTAACGCCGATTCCGAACTGCTACGAACATCCATGCCATAGTGGGATTCGAACCCACGAACTCCGGTTCCGAAGGCTAGCACCCTAACCATTCAGCCATCGTACGGCTGTTTGTGTTATTGGTCCTCGTCGACAGACATTACGAAATAATATAACGTCATCGTTGCATTACGCAGTCCTTAATGCACAGCCAGAAATCTCTATGTACTATTTATAGAGAAAAATAAATGTTCGCACTAAGCAAAATGAAAAAAAAAAAGCCGTAAACTGCAACGGAGATATATCTAACTGAAGCTGCAAATTAAATTCAGGGAACATTTTTTCTTATCAAATTATCACGAAAGTAATTGAAATTTCTTTCATAATAAATATGAAACTTCGACTCGTTTTTTCTTTCAGGTATGATTTCAAGGAATCCTTTTCTTTACCTTTAGTTTTACTTGACCTCAATCAAAAAGAATTTTTTAAATGAAACTACAATGCGCTTGAGGTAAAAAGAGATTAGTTTTGGCTCTGATGTTCTTAGAAAAAAAATATTATATATATAATCCATACTTCTGAACACACCTCAGTTTAATCTCATTAAGAGAAGGATATTATTTTCACCCTTTCTTGACTAATCAAAAGCAAATGTTTTTTCTAGCATCATTCTTTTGAGTTCCGCTTTATTTTTCCTGAAAAGGGTTGGCAAAGCAAATATGTACTCATCATTTTCTAGAAGCCAAGGATTTAAAAAACGTTTTTGATTAACTTTATAGCTAAAACCAAAAATATGCACTTTATTTCTTACCAACAAATTACTTTAAATTTTCAATCAGAATAAATATTATTCACACCCTCTATATATACATATGTTCATATATCATGCAGATAGTATAAATATATAGACATATATATATATATATATATATATATATATATATATATATATATATATATATATATATATATATATATATATATATATATATATATATATATATATATATATATATATATATATATATATATATATATATATACATATATATATATACATATATATATCATATATATACACATATACATATATATATATATATATATATATATATATATATATATATATATATATACATATATATACATATATATGTATATATATATATACATATGTGTATATAAATATATATTTAAGTGTTTTATATATATATATATATATATATATATATATATATATACATATATATGTACATATATATGTCATGGTCAAGTGTTAAGGTGAATGGAATAATTAGTCCTTCTTAGTAAAAACACTTCTTCATTTACTTTGGGGTTTCCAATTCAGGCATGGCTTGCTCTATTTGCATTTGTTCATGACAAAGCTAAGCGAGGAGTGTGGTGACAGCTCCATGTCCACACGCTAGCTTAACTTCTCGCTTGATTAGTCATCAACTTCCTGTGAAGTATCTCTATGCCTGACTGCATTACTCCAAGAGGTTACACAAGCGTGTGTCTTTTTCATTTATTTTATTATTATAAAAGAGTTCACTTTTTAAAATCGTTTATAACTCACGTTATTTCCAATACCCACTTTTTAGACCTGACATATGTTTACATATATACACACTGACGAACCATTACATTATGACCACCTATTTATAACAATGGGCTAGCCCAGGAATAAATCCACTGCGCATGCGTGGCCGATATTAGAGTATATACAGCGGCTATGAATTATCTTTCTAAACATAGCGCGATTAACGACTTAATGGGAAAGGCATATGATTTATCGGATTTCTATAAAGGTCGAATCGTTAGGACTCGGAGACTGGGAACATCAGTATCAGGAACAGCGCGTTTAGTAAGCTGTTCACTT
>CM063504.1:90486908-90561908 GCA_032207245.1 Pardosa pseudoannulata | reverse complement strand
GTTTGATTTGGCAGTAGACTTTTAGGGAATTTGACTAAAAATTTTGTATTTCTATCTCTTTTAACACATTGTATACGGGACATATACTAGTACGTTTTCTGACGATTGATACTTGAGCACGGGATACGTACTAGAACGTTTTCTGACGATTGATACTGGAGATCGGGTCACGTACTAGTACGGGTTAGTGTAACAACATGGTTTGTTGTGGGTTCAAAAATAACGGTATATACAGAAAAACGAAGCCGAATGTTATTGTCTACTACTTAGATTCTATAAAAACGTAGACAAATAGAACTAGTTTTTACATTATTAGTTTTATGATTGCTCTTTTCATTTTTTTATAATGTAAAAATATTTATATATAACAGAATTAAAAAAAAATAAAACTATATACTACTATTTCTATTTGATTTTTCATATCTACGATGCTATTATAAATTTATCCACTAAAAAATATATTTTTTGTTTACCAAAATCTTATGGTTGTTATTTCTATATTTCTATTTATATATTTGTTTATATATTTCAATATAAAATACAAAAAGTTACTTAAAATTTTAAATAATTTTCGATCTATTGTGACTCGGAATCAGAAACTGAATTATCTGTAAATGCAAAAGTTTATTAGATGACCTGGATAGTAGTGACTGATAGTAATACAGATGGAATCAGTCAAGCAAGACATTTTTTTAAAATTAATTGTGATAACCCTTCGAATCTGCTTTCCAGATTTGCTTTCACTGGAATTCCAAAAATTAACTTGGATATCGATGAGGCTAAACGTAAACTTCAGTTTTATGATGCTTTCATGGAAAGAAAAAAAAAGTTGTAATAAATGCTTAAAAATATTAGAAATGTTAATTTTAATAACATATATTTACTTAAAAATGTAAAATGAACAAAAAATTGCAATAAAAAACTGTGACATATTTTGACCGAATTCTGGGAAAAAAGGAAATTGTCAAAGGGTTAATACAGATTGATGCTGAACATTTGTCGTTTGACAAATTGCTTTTATATTGGCAATGGTGGAGCAAACTGAACTGCACCCTTCTACTATTCCATAAAGCTTCAAAGAATATCGGTTGCCTTCTCCATACCTTTTTTCTGCGACTTTTACAGTATTTGCATCCTCATCACCAAAATGAGCCTACAATTCTTCGACTATATCTTCGTCTTCTAAAACTTCATTAAAAAAAACATGAATGTTCTACGTTTATAAACTTCACAGTAACGAATGTTTCAAGCATTTTCCTTAGTATTCTCCAATCTTCATCCAGCATTTCAGTATTTATATCTTAAATTTTTCACCGTTTTTGCAAAATTGCATCTTTTGCCCAAATTCAGATGGAACAAAATCTTTCTTAACACATTATTTGCGGGTACATTTCACAGCGGAATTGTACCGGGAGCATACGTTTCGGGCGTAAATTTAGTTATTCAGTTAAATCTCAATAGATCGAAAATTATTTAATTTTTTAACCACCCTTTCTTATTTTATATTGAAATATAAAAATAAATATATAAATAGAAATATATAAATAACAACCATAAGGTTTTTGTAAACAAAAATATATTTTTAGTGGATAAATTTATAATAGTTTCGTAAATATGAAAAATCAAATAGAAATAGTAGTATATAGTTTTAATTTTTTTTCAAATTATGTTATATATAAACATTTCTACATTATAAAAAAATGAAAGACAAGAACATTCGGCTTCGTTTTCCTGTATATACCATTATTTTGGTACCCACAAACAAACCATGCTGTTACACTATCCCGTACTAGTACGTGACCCGCGCTCAAGTATCAATCTTCAGAAAACGTACTAGTATGTATCTTGCATACAATGTGTTAATTTTTTTAAGTGTAAATAATGTCTTTACTTCAAATTTAAGAATGGTCAAGTTCGGTTTTGGTTTGGTTTGAAGCACTGTTTTGCTATACGAGGGCTAATGAGACCGATGTAGTCTGACTACTTAAAGTCCATTTCAAATGGCTAGGAATATCCATGCCAGCAGCGGGAATCGAACCCATGAATTCCGGTACCGAAGAGCAGAGCTCTACCATTCGTCCTTCGTTCGGCCCTTCGTTTGAAGCTGTGGGGATAAACACTTGCTTACCTATACACATTATCTACTATCGTACTAGGCATACTAGATGCCATAATGAATTTCTTAAGACGGAGATAATATCTTTCAGTAATTAAATCACTAATTATAATTGATTCCTTTTATCGACTCATCGTAAAATAAAAATTTCTGTTCCTTTTGCGATGCCTTCTTTACAAGTTCGTTTCTAACACACTAACTTTATAGAATTATTTAGTTTCGACCTTCCCCGTTGGTTGTTTTTAAAAATAATATAAAAAATATACACGGAATAAAAATAATACAACTCATTTACCCCTAGGATAAATTTTAAAATAAGCATATTAGAAACTACTTAATATGCTTATTTCAAGATGCTTATTTCTATATGAATATAAATAACTTTTTCATTCTGTGCATATAAAATTTAACATTTTTAAATTAAAAAACTTTTGAGCTATTGAAAATTTTAAAAGTGTAGCTTTTATCGTGCTGTAGAAAAATTATACAACTTGCACTAATATAAATGAGGTTCACAGAATAAAAATACTAATTAGTTTCTATTGGGCACGAAATATTAGTTTCTCATTTACAAATTTCAAAAGTTTGCGAACAACCTTGGATTTTTTTTTCTCTAGGCTTGCAATAATTGTGATTTTTTAAAGAAAGTACTGCTTCATACAGCAAAATTAAAATTTTTTATCATGATCTAGAATAAAATATACCACTTCCATTAATATAACTGAGGTTCACTGAATAAAAATGATAATTAGTTTCTATTGGGCACAAAATATTAGTTTCTCATTTATAAATTTCAAAAGTTTGCGAACAACCTTAGATTTATTCTTCTCTTGGTGTACAATAATTGTGACTTTTTTTAAAGAATGTATTAATTCATACCACAAAATTAAAATTTTTTATCACGCTATAGAATAAAATATACCACTTGCATTAATATAATTGAGGTTCATAGAATAAAAATGCTAATTAGTTTCTAACTGGCACAAAAAAATATTACCTAGTTACTCTTAAATTTAAAACATTTATTAGTAACTGGATGTTTTTTCACTTAATGTACAAATATTGTATTCTTTAATAAAAATACTGCCTCATTTAAAGAAACTAAATAATTTCCATAAAGTTGGACCCATCTTATTTATGAAGGAAAACTTTTATTCTAAACACAGCAGAACAATTTATTTATTATTGAATTTATAAAAAAGATGTTTTAATGAAGGCTTTTAATCTCAGAATGTACTATGTCCCTTTTAACCCACTGTGTGCGGGTACATTTCACAGAAGAATTGTACCGGGAGCGGATATTTTGAGCGTAAATTTATTTATTCAGTTAAATCTCGATAGATCGAAAATTATTTAATTTTTTACCTAACTTTTCGTATTTTTTATTCAAATATATAAAGAAATATAGAAATAGAAATATATAAATAACAACCATAAAATTTTTGTAAACAAAAAACATGTTTTTTAGTCGATAAGTTTATAATAATTTCGTAAACATGAAAAATCAAATAGAAATAGTAGTACATAGTTTTAATTTTTTCCCTTCCTGTGGTTCCACAGTGACTAATGTAAAAACTAGTTTTTATTTGTCTAAATTTTTCCAGAATCTATGTAGTAGATAAGAACAGTCGGCTTCGTTTTCCAGTATATACCGTTATTTTTGTACCTACAAACAAACTATATTGTTACACTAATCCGTACTAGTACGTAACCCGCGCTCAAGTATCAATAGTCAGAAAACGTACTAGTACGTATCCCGCATATAATGTGTTAATTTAAGTGTAAATAATGTCTTTAATTCAAATTTACGAATGGCCAAGTTTGGTTTTGGTTTGGTTTGGAGCACTGTTTTGCTACAAGAGGGCTAATGACACCGGTGTAGTCTGACTGCTTAAAGTCCTTTTCAAATGGCTACGAATATCCATGCCAGCAGCGGGATTCAAACCCATGAACTCCGGTACCGAAGAGCAGAGCTCTACCATTCTGTCATTATTCGGTCCTTCGTTTGAATCTCTGGGGATAAACACTTGCTTACCGTTACACTTTATCTACTATCGTACTTGGCATATTAGATGACATAATGAAGTTCTTATGACGGAAATAATATCTTTCATTAATTAAATCACTAATTATAACAGCTTCCTTTTATCGATTCATCTTCAAATAAAAATTTCTGTTCCTTTTGGGATGCCTTCTTTACAAGTTCCTTTCAACACACTAACTTTATAGAATTATTTAGTTCAAAATTCCCGTTATATGTTTTTAGAAATAATATAAAAAATATACACCTAATAAAAATACAACTCATTTACCCCTAAGATAAATTTTGAAATAAGCATATTAAAAAACTAATATGCTTATTTCAAATAATTATTTTAACTGAAGGCAAATAACCTTTTCATTTGTACATATAAAATTTGACATTTTTAAATTAAAAAAACTTTTGAGCTATTGAAAATTTTAAAAGTGTAGCTTTTTTCATGCTGCAGAAAAATTATACAACTTACATTAATATAATTGAAGTTCATAGATTAAAAATGCTAATTAGTTCTATTTGGCACAAAATATTAGTTTCTCATTTAAAAATTTCAAAAGTTTGCTAACAACTTTTTTTTTTTTTCTCTTGAAGTGCAGTAGTTGTGATTTTTTTAAAGAAAGTATGCTTCACACAACAAAATTAAAATTTTTATCATGATCTGGAATAAAGTATACCACTTGCATTAATTGAGGTTCACAGAATAAAAATCTAATTAGTTTCTAACTGGCACAAAAAATTATTAACTAGTTACTAGTAAATTTAAAACATTTATTAGTAACTGGATGTTTTTCACTTAATGTACAAATATTGTATTCTTTAATAAAAATACTGCCTCATTTAAAGAAACTAAATAATTTCCATAAAGTTGGACCCTTTATTACTGATGAAGAAAAAACTTTTATTCTAAACAGAGCAGGTTTATTTTATATTGAATTTATAAAAAATCTATTTTTAATGAAGTCTATTAATCTCAGATGTACTATGTCCCCTTTAAACCCATTGTGTGCCGGTACATTTCGCAGAGGAATTGTACCGGGAGCTGATATTTTGAGCTAAATTTAGTTATTCAGTTAAATCTCAATAGATCGAAAATTATTTAATTTTTTAACTAACTTTTCGTATTTTTTTGAAATATATAAACAAATATATAACAGAAATATAAAATAACAACCATAAAATTTTTGTAAGCAAAAAACATGTTTTTTAATGGATAAATTTATAATAATATCGTAAATATGAAAAATCAAATAGAAATAGTAGTATATAGTTTTAATTTTTCCCTTCCTGTGGATCCGCATCGACTGATGTAAAAACTAGTTTTTATTTGTCTATATTTTTCCAGAATATATGTAGTAGACAAGAACATTCGGCTTCGTTTATCTGTATGTACCGTTATTTTTGTACCTACAAATAAACCACACGGGTTGTTACACTAACCCGTACTAGTACTTAACCCGCGGTCAAGAATCAATCGTCAAAAAAGGTACTAGTACTTGTCCCGTTGTCAAATATCAATCGTCAGAAAACGTACTAGTACGTGTCACGCATACAATGCGTTAATAAACTATATGGTGTGTTCTGGCTTCAAAGATAGATAAATAATTCTTAATTTGTACATTTAACAAAATTATAAGACACTTCCAGAAAACGGAACGGCAAATAGAAATATGATCCTGCAAGTTGTTTTTTTAATTATAGAAAAAAATATGATTAATTTCTGATGCAGTAAAGTTTTCTTAATCTAATACCTACGAACAGAGAGCAGTCTTTATCCTTTCATCACTAATTAAAAAATGAATAATTTAATTTCTCAGTTTTTTTCGCTCTTTGCTTTCGGAGACTCAAATTCTTTCAAGGAATCTCGAAGGCAGTATTAATAATTAAAATTACTCATAAACAATAGTTTTAATTTTTCTCTAATCTACATTTTTTAAGGAAAATTTCGCGCCTGTTTCACATAATTTATTGCTTTTTCTTAAATTCGAAATTTTTCTCTAAATTAAATATTCCCCGAGACATGCAAATGCATTTATTTATAAATATGTCGTAAATGAAATTTTCTGATGTACATCAACGAGTTTTTTTTTCAATGTTATTAAAAATAGAAAATGCAAAGTTGTTAAAATGCATTAATCTAATACTTACTTTGTTTCTGATGTTCGCAACTGCTTTTGAATAATATAAATATATAATTGTTTATCTTTATGTTTATGTTATACTTCTATCATGAATATCTTTATAAATGATCCCACATTGAAAAAGTTCCTCTTATTTCATCAACAAATGGTTTACTATTAGAATAAACAATCAGCTGTCAATATCTAAATCTTTTTATCGCTTCACTTGGTAAACACTTTATACTAGGATTTCTTCTGCCTCCCCATTAAACCTTTTTTCACTTCATTTCGAGAATAATGCAGGGTCGCTTTTAACACATTGTGTGCGGGTACATTTTGCAGCGAAATTGCACCGGGAACGGGTGTTTTGCGCGAAAATTTAGTTATTCAGTTAAATCTCAATAGATTGAAAATATTTAATTTTTTAACCAACTTTTCGTATTTTATGTTGAAATATATAAACAAATATATAAATAGAAATATATAAATAACAACCATAAGATTTTTGTAAACAAGAAATATATTTTTTTAGTGGATAAATTTATAAAAGTATCGTAAACATGAAAAATCAAATAGAAATAGTAGTAGTATATAGTTTCAATTTTTTCGAAGTATGTTATATATAAACATTTTTACATTATAAAAAAATGAAAAGAGAAATCATAAAACTAATAATGTAAAAACTAGCTTTTATTTGTATAAATTCTCCCAGAATCTATGTAGTAGACAAGAACATTCAGCTTCGTTTTCCTGTATATACCGTTATTTTTGTACCCACAAACAAACCATGTTGTTACACTAACCCGTACTAGTACGTGACCCGTGTTCAAGTATCAATCGTCAGAAAACTTACTCGTACGTGTCCTGCATATAATGTGTTAATGCACGTTTTCATAAGAGGCTGGGAAGAAAATGGATACCAATAACTTTTTTAATTATAGGAATATTTTATTCCATTAATTTTCATAACTTGAAATTTTACTGGACAGTAGTTTTTATTTACCGACATACTTCCAGCTGTATGCACAATAAATGAATAAGCATTCTTTCAGTTTTTGAAAAGGCAAAAATTGCGTTAGAACAGTGTCCTCGGAAATTTTTTTTGTATTTTGAATGACAGAGAACAAAAACGAAATTGAAAATTTTTAGAAGAGAATATATTATTTTTCTAATGCATATTAAAATAAATGTGCAATTTGCCAGATAATTACTCCTGTTGTGAAACTAATGCTTACCGGTTTATAAAGAATTTTTAAAAAGTATTGCGCAAGCTTAATATAATCATAATGCCTTGTTTCCAAAAAAAGTTTAAAATATTTTTGAAGTAAAATTTAAAACTTTTCACTACCATACAAGCCTTGCTACATTAAAATATTTCTATAATCAAAAAGTTAGTGGCGTTTACTTTCTATACAAACTTTTGGGAAACCCTATACATGCATAATTACAGACATGAATAAAGTACTAGATAGAACTCAACAATATTAAATTACAGATTTATAGTAATTCTATAAATATATAAATTAATATAGGCATTTAATTCCGTGTTCTTCACCGATACATATTAAGGAAATATAGGCAGTTTTCTGTCATGAGTTAAGTTGCCTAAATCTGGCATAAACTGAAGATTTCTAATTTGTACTTTACTGGCGAAAAACTTCTCGTTCCATCTATTGTAACTGGCCTGTAATGTTTCTTAATATTAATCACTCAGGATCTTATTAACCTCCAAGATCAGGGAAAGCACGGTAACATTTTGGTATCCCCTTCATTTTTTTTAAACAAAACTAAAAAGTTGGGGTTTCATTTTGAATCATTTGGGATTCCTTAAAATTTTGAAGGGAAGCTTGTATTTTCCTGCATTTTCTAGGCCTTTTCAGTAAACATGCCTTGTTATCATCTCTGCACTTTTTCTTACGATTGTAAATTACAATATAAGCTTTGTTACTAGTTTTGTGAATATACGTCAAGATTTATTGGCCTATAGTTTTAGATTCGTCTCTGGAATAACATCCTGTGTATTCTTTGCCAAGAGCTGTTGGAACAATCTGTGTACTAAGCTTTAATGCTTCGTCGCCAATAGTTAGTGTAGCGATAATTTAAATAAATACATTTTTGTCAGATACGGGGACTGAGAGGCACACTATTTTTCACATAGGAGAAGAATGCCTAGAATTGAGGAATAACTGTTTTTCCCTGGAGGAAAAGCTGTTTTTACCTGTGTCCCAAGTGTGTCACAAAGGGTGAATGGAAGCTGCAACCGTTTGGGAAACGGGACGATTTCCTGGAATTCTTAGATTCGTATATCGCTGGAATAAGTAATAATTTTCCACACCAACTTTTCATCCCTTGGTCCTTCATCTTTTCCAGAGGAATTTTTGCATTGTCGGATGCAGATGCCCTTGTTCTTTCACTATCATATTTTCATCAGAAGACCTAATCAAACTTTCATTGCATGGCCTAGGCCCTTGATTTTCATAACCATCACTTGTTTTCGCTCTTGTTTACCTCTTTAAAATGGGAAGACCTTCAACTAAACATTAAGGGGTTTTGCCCTAGTTTTTTCTTATACATTCCATTACAATTAGAAAATATAAGAATGTATTACAGGCATGAAAATCAAATGAGATTGCTAAAAATGCAGCTTGCGTCCGGAAAAACGGTTGCGGTATGAAAAATTTATATGATGCTCAGTTAAACAGCGAATACGCAAAGACTTTTGAAAAGTCTGTATTTTTCCAAGATCTTATTGGCTATATATTTAGTATCAACGTTTATACACCAATTATAGTAATCTTAAAATCCTCCGTCTGAAACGGGAATAGCCAACGACACTTTTTACGCCTAAAATGGGAAAATTTTCCTTTACTGTCAAAACGCGAAAGCCTTAGACGTTACTAAACCCACCATGGTAGGTGGACCGTTGTGATTCAGGTAAATTTATCCTGTTTCTACACATACACACAGTGTCACACTAGATAGACCAACAACTTTAATTTTATTTGGCAGAGACTTCTGACAAAGGATTCAAATTCCAGAATATGCAAAAATCAAGAGTTAATCTTCTTTTGTGAAATACTTTAGAAGTAACTTTGTGAAACATTCTTCTGAAAATGAGGCCTAGTTTTGAGAAACTATTCAATATTTGAGCGTTTTTATAGTCGAAATAAAGCAATTTTTGCCAGCCAGTAAAAAAAAAAGAACTCAATGGATTAAATTGAGTTGAATTAAGCCCTTTTATAGCCATACATGCGATAAAAAATTCCACATAAAAGAAATGATAAGATTTTTTTTTATGGATTCATTTGTCCATTGTTTGTTTTTTCCTTACTCATTAAAAGCTTTGTCCGGAAACTTTTGAAAATATCTTCAGAAGTTTCTGAAAGTATTTCCACATGAGTTATCTTTAAAGTTGAAATATAATATAAAAACTAGAGTAATCCTTTGATTATTAATAGTGTGAAAATAATGTTAATTTCGTATTGTAAAATATTTTACCATAGCAAGATACAAGCAAGATGGCATGTTGTGAGATATAATTGACGAAATCAATTACAATGTTCCAATAATCACTGCAGATTACATTAAATGCAATATATGAAATAATTCAATGAAATATATCAATATATATGTCAGGTCTATAAAGAGGGTAGTTGGAAATTACGTGAGTTATAAACGATTTTAAAAGGGAACTCTTTTAAAATAATAAAATATATGAAAAAACCCACGCTTGCGTAACCTATTGGAGAAATGCGGTCAGGCGCAGAGATATTTCACACGAAGTTGATGACTAATCAAGCGAGAAGAATCAGTTAGCACGTGGGCATGGAGCTGTCAACAAATTCCACGCTTAGCTTCGCCAAGAATAAATGAAAATGGCGCAAGCGACGCCTGAAATGGAAAACTTATATTGAATAAAGATGTGTTTTTAGTAAGAAGGACTAATTATTCCATTCGCCTTAACACAGAACACGTTATATATATATATATATATATATATATATATATATATATATATACATATATATATATATATGTGTGTGTGTGTACAGTTTTCTTTTAATTTCATGACTCTGCCTGGGAAGCAATCATATAACCATGTTAAACAAACAAATTAAAAAGTAATTTGGAAAGTTAATTATTTGGAAAAAACAAATATTACTTAAACTAGTAAAAATATTTGTATTTAGATGATGAAATTAAAAATAAATAATTCCTAATTTTCTGAAAAAAAAGCATCTTTTTAAATTTAAATATACAAAGATAAATTTCCAGGAATGCAAAATTTTAAGATTATAAATCAAAAATTTTAGTGTTAAAAGATTTCAGCGTGAATTTTTTAATCACTTTTATTTAACTTGTAAATGTTTTTGTTTGCAAAGATTGAAAACTACTAAAAATAATGGAAAAATAGTTTTTATACTAGTTTACCTTACTAATCACAATATAATTTTGTAGTTTTTAAGTTTAATTTTGTACAATTTGCTACAATTGATGATATGCGTTCCTGATTTTTATAAAATAAAAACGTGTCAGCTAGAAGAAAATATAAATTCAAAATGCAATATATTAAATATAGTTACAATATATTAATTAGAATTCATGTAATAAATCATTATTATAGTTATTTAACAATCATTTTTTCTGTATGCTACATTCTGATGTTTCTAATAACTGAAGATTTGGTTTTTAGGCTTGAATAGCTATATTAAATACAAATATCATTCATTTTTCTCGTATATGCTGAAAAACTTTCAATAAACAACAGTAGAATTGATGAAAATTAAAATTCAGTGAATAAAATATTCTGATAATTAAATATTGCACTACGTCAACAACTAGTCAACTAGTTTTATACTCTCCCAGATGTCTCCAATTTCTGCACTAATTTATGTGGGTTGACTGGAACATTATTAGCATAATTTCTTTAACAGCTTGTCTGATTATCCCCAGTTATCTCGGGTTTGTATATATTGCAGTTAATTATTATCCCGAGAAAACTCGGATGAATCAAAATTTGTCTTATGATTTGTTTGATCACGGTTTTACTCGGCCTGGACGAAATTAAAGGAAATATTCAGCTTTGATATGTAGTTTGCCAAGTTTTGTTGGTTTCGCGGTTCTTTTGGATAACTGATCGAGTGTTTTCCACTGAATAGAAAACTGAAAAATTCTAATTACAATATATTAATTAGAATTCATGTAATAAATCATTTTTATAGTTATTTAAAAATCCTTTTTTTAAATATGCCACATTCTGATGTTTCTAATAACTGGAGACTTGGTTTTAGGCTTGAATAGCTCTATCAATTGCAAATATTATTCATTTTTCTGGTAAATGTTGAAAAGGTTTCAATGCACAACAGTAGAATTGATGAAAACAAAAATTCAGTGAATAAAATAATCCAGTAGTTAAATATTGAGCTATTTCAACGACTAGACAACTAGTTTTATATTCTCCCAGATTTCTCTAGTTTCTGCTCTAATATATGTGGGTTGGCTGGAACATTATCAGCATAATTTCTTTAACCCTTAAAAGGACACTAATGCAAATTTCTTAGGATTTAATGAAATCAGTTTATAAATGTTATCTATGAAGCTTATAAATGTAAATTGTATGAAATGATGTGCATTTATTGGGAGGAATAAAGGTTAGAGGGCTGGTTTAAATGCAAAACCAACCCTTTGTACTGTGTGAAAATAATACTTTATTTAAATTTTTATTAAGGTGGGAGTACAGTGAATAATTATCATTAAAAGTGTATAAAAAAATAGCTAAACTGTTTTTAGTGTTATTTGGATAAATATATGTACTTGGGGTCACAAGGAAGATAAATCAAATTTCTGAATTTTCTGGGCAAAGCAAGTTTAAAAATGTATATTTCAAATGGAAAAATGAATTAAGTGTAGTGTTCTTATCTGCTGTAAGTTTGAAATGTCATAAACATAGAAAAATTAAAAAAAAATTATTCATATGTCTTTGAAAAGTCAGAAAAATAAACTTTTAACAGGTAGATTCACTGCAAAACCACCGTTTGTTAAAGGGTTAAACGCTTGACTGATTATCCCGAGTTATCTTGGGTTTGCATATATTGCAGTTAATTATTATCCCGAGAAAACTCGGATGAATCAGAATTTGTCTTATGATTTGTTTTATCACGGTTTTACTCAGCCTGAAAGAAATTAAAGGAAATATTCAGCTTTGATAGATAGTTTGCAAATTTTTGTTGGTTTTGCGGTCCTTTTGGCAGAACTGGTCAATTTTTTCCACTGATTAGAAAACTTATTTAAGAAAGTCATCGTGACGAGTTTTATGCCACATCTGGAAGACCTAGTATAAGTCCTTTACCACTCAGGTTAACTTCAATGTATTTTCCAGATGTTATTCCTGCTAATGAAAAAATAAATCAAATTTAATGAGTGTACTCTGTGCTCTCGTAAAGCAGATTTCAGAAGTATGCCAGTAAGAAAAGAAACCAGATATCAGTGTTCAGAATGTCAGGTATCACTTTGTGTTGATCACTTTGTGTTGTCCCTTGCTTCAAAAATCATACAAAGACAAATAATTAACTTTTTCCATCTGTCCGAGATAACTCGGGATAATAAAATAATATTACAACTAAAAGCTTTTACGCCTGTAAAATATTAAGAATTCAACCAAAAACCTACATATTTTGTTCTGTTTTACTTTCTTGTATTTAATAATTTGGTTTGGTTTCAGGAGCTCTACAGTCTACTTTTTTGCAACACGAGGGCTAATGAGACCGGGACCTACTGCTTAAAGCCGATTCCAAACGGCTACGAACATCCATGCCATTGTGGGATTCGAACCCACGAACTCTGGTTCCGAAGGCCTTACCATTCGGCCACCGTTCGGCAAATTGTATTTAATAATAAAATAAAAAATTTGATGATTTTTTGCAATTTAAAAAAAAATTGTAAGGAAAGCGGTTAACATAATATTATCTTATATATATAATATATATATATAATATATATATATAATATATATATATATTATTATATATATTTTTATATATATATATATATATATATATTTTTATATATATATATATATATATTATATATATATATATTATATATATTATATATATATATATATATATATTTATATTTATTATAATATATATATATATATATATATATATATTTATATGTTATTGACTCACAATAATATGTTTGAAAGGATATTTAATCTGTACAAAGATATTTCAAAATGGCAAATCATAATATACGAATTATCAATTTCCTGCATAGCCAATCTCGGAAAAACATTAAAAATAAATAAAAGATATGCTTTGAATTTAAAATGCATTTAATTTCTCATCAGTGCTTGAATGCCGCTTACGAACATATGAAGTATAATTTTAAAATTTAAATTACTCCAAATTATCTCGGAACTAAGAACAAAGAAATATTTTTTGTGTTTTTAATCCTTATAATATAGAACTAGTATACGAAAAGTATATTGCTGCATGTTTTTTATAGTTAATTAAAAAATGAATAATTTAATATTTCAATTTCGTTTTGCACTTTAAAGTTTGAATTTTTGAAAATGTCGAGATAAACATTAATGTTTACTTGCATTATTCTAGCGGATAGATTAAGTTAATATAAACATACATATATTACTTTGCTAACTGAATTCTAAGTGAAACTTTAAGTCGAAGTGCTCTTTAATTGGCATCATTGTAAATGTGCGCACACTCATATTCTGTTTGAATAATTTAGCCCTAATATATGTTACGCACAAGTAGGAGTCTGCCAAATGGCATTTAATCTAAAATATTTAGGAACATTCTAACTTTCATAGTTATTTACGCATATTTAATTCCTGCTATTGAATTTGATAATATTTTTCAAATCTATGTCTGGATATTACTTACTGTATAAATAATATGGATTAACTAAACATGAACAATTTTCGTATTAACACATTGTGTGCGGTTACAATTCGCAGCGGAATTGTACTGGGAGTGGGCGTTTTGCGCATAAATTTAGTTATTCAGTTAAATTTCAATAGATCAAAAATTATTTAATTTTTTAACCAACTTTTCATATTTTATATTATATATATAAAAAATTATATTATATATATATATATATAATATATATATATATATATACATATATATATATATATATTTATATTATTTTTTATGTAATATTAAAATTATTTATATTTTAATATTAATTTAATAACTTTTGTTCATAATAATATAGTTTTGCGCGGTAATTCTGATTTTTATATAGATTAATTATCTGTCTGTATATAAAATAATAGCGCGTTCTCTTTAAACATTATTTTGTATACGTGATCAATTGTATATATATTATATATATATTTTATTATATATAGGAATTATAATGTATATTATTGTTTATATAAATTGTAAAGGTGTTTTGTATATAATTTCATGTTTCTTATATATAAACTGTGTTGTATTTTTATATTTTTTATATATTACATGTATGTACAAATATATATATATATATATATATATATATATATATATATATATATATACGTACCCCACATACAATGTGTTAAGTTGTCCTAATTGGATTTATTTTGAGTCATGATCTTGAATGCCATAGAATAGTAGTCTTCAAAATTTTCTCTTTTCAAAGTCCTCCTTGAATTCAAATCTTTCCAAAATTTGGGTACTATAGTGGCTTGAGCAAATCTACAAGTATTTTTTGCAAAATTATTTGTTATGATGTACACTAAGGGACAACAAAACTTTACATAGCTATTTTATTTTTCGTTTTTGGCAACAGCCAATTTCTCTTTTAAAATGCATATTTTTGAAATAATTTTAATAATTAATATTTTACATCATACTTGGAACTTAACAAGCTTCCAAAACAAGAATATTGCTGTTAGAAAAGTTTTAATTTTAATACTTATTGAAAAGTGACAAAGATGAAAGAATTAACGCTAAACCAAAATTATGAATATTAAAATGGAGTTATGAATAGTTGAAGTTAAAGAACAACGAACCATTGGTGAGAAGGTTCTCATAAGATATAAAATTTATGGCATTTTAAATAGGTGCAGAATCTGAGTAGCCACGCTACATATACGAACGAGTAAGTTAAAAGATTATGTTTTAAAAAAATCAATTAGTAACATTTTTAAAATTTGATAGAGATTTAAAAATTGTGTGAAAAAAAAAAAGAATTTCTTCAAAAACAGTGCAGCAACGATTAAATAAAGCAGTTTTAAAAGTATGGAGTGTGGCTAAAGAAACATTATTAACGAAAAAATTAAGGAAATAAGATTTGAGCGAGCAAGATTTAAATGGTCTGTAAATGATTACACAGAATGGAGTGCTTTTTTTTTCATAATTCGAGGTTTAATTTATTTGAAACTTAAGGAAATAAGCTATTTTGATGACGCAAAGGAGAGCGATGTAACGAAAACTACACTCTTTAAATCCTTTAAATGATGGCATGAGGGGTACATTACTTTTGTAAGAATAGGGCAAAATTTAATGTTCAAAAGATCAAATATTTTGGAAAATTACTTAAAAATTATAAGAGAGGGGCTTATCCCATTATTTTGGAAGTTTTTAAAACCTTTCCATAATCAATATTTCAAGATGATAATACACCGCGTCATACAACGCGTGTGATTATTTGATTTTCATTGTTAATTTACGTACCCGTTTGCATGGACACCTGTAAATAATAATTACATTTTTCATTTTATCTTAAATTTTATAAATATCTTGGAATTTCTTTATTATCGTGGCTTAGAAATAGTCCAGATCTCAATCCCATAAAAGATATATGTTATTTATTTAGGAAATAATTCACATTTTTGAACCTACAACTTTTTCAGAACTAGAAAAATTCATTCACAATGTTTAGCACATTAAAATTTCTGAACGTTACTTCCAAAAACTGTATAATACTATGGTGTTACATATTAAATCTGCAATTAATATTAGAGGTAGAATAACCCAGTACCAACTGTCTTTTACGAAATGTAAATTTTTTATTTCATATATTAAACCATAATAGAATACTAAATTATGTTTATCATACTATTTTTAAAAAAAATGTATTTATTTTATTATTAACTAGTAATTTAAACGTAATAAGGGTAGTTACAGAATTGCAAATGCACATAGTTAAATTTTCTTAATTGTTAGAAAAAAATAATATTTAAA
This sequence comes from Pardosa pseudoannulata, assembly GCA_032207245.1. Classification (NCBI taxonomy): domain Eukaryota; kingdom Metazoa; phylum Arthropoda; class Arachnida; order Araneae; family Lycosidae; genus Pardosa; species Pardosa pseudoannulata. The sequence goes on along the minus strand of CM063504.1, from coordinate 90,545,438 downwards.
ATATACTTTTTCCCCAAACAAATATAACTCATTTAATTTCAATAAGGATAGATTTCGTCGGGTTCCAATATATTAATTAACTTTTATTTTATACAGGGTAGATTTTAGATGAATTTCCACACGTGTATGATGATTAGGAATTCATCAGAATTATTTCAAATATGAAATGTAAAATGTTCGCATTATAAAATTCCAATATTTTTGATTTAAATACAGTTTTAAATAGTTATTGACAATAATTGTATTGTATGATGTGCTGATAATTATATTAGTATAAAATTAAATTTTACAACTCAATGCAATAGAAATATTACAATTTCGTGCACATTTTGCCTAGCTGAACATCAACATTAGACTTAAAAATAGTTGACATCAGTAATTTTTGTATTCGTTAGGTAAGAGTAATTAAAATAAATTTAAGTAACATTTTCCAAAATTCTAGATTAAATTTTAGATATCTACTGTTGGAAATTAATGAAATAAAGGGTATATAAAATAAAAATATTGTAGAAACAAAGTAATTTTTATGCCTGGGAGCTTATACGACACAAATGCATCAATGTTAGGCTAACAAATAAATCCAGGAATCAAATCTTATGGAAATGAATTATAAGATAATGCTGGGAAATGAAGAACCAATACAATGTAATAAAGCGACTTAAAACAAACTGTTAAATAATTTTCAAGGTTGTAAATAAAGAAATTGTAAGCATATCGTTGGTAAACATAGTGTAAAAAATACGGATGACTAATTTTTTAAAAGAAGAAAATCTAACTTTATTGCGGTTTTACACTACAGAATAATTTTATTACCAGAATATTTAACTTTTGGTTGTTTTACCAGGAATGCATCTTACATTATCAAACTAACTCAGGTTTAACAATTAAACCATAAGCAATGTAGTGAAGTGTAATTAAAAATTATATACTTCCAATAGTTCCTAGTAGTATTTTAATGAATTTTTCTCATAATAATTAATTGATTCAATACATTACCTACACATCAAATCATATGGAAAGGAATTCGAAGATAATGCTGGGAAACAAGAACCAATACAAGGTAATAAAGCGACTTAAAAAAAGTGTTGAACATTTTTCAAGATTTTAAATAAAGAAATTGTAAGCATATCGTTGTTAAACGCAGATTAAAAAAATACAGATGACTAATTTTTTAAAAGAAGAAAATCCAACTTAATTGTGTATTTACTCTACAGAATAATTTTATTACCAGAATATTTAATTTTGTGTTGTTTTACCAGGAATGCATCTTACATTATCAAACTAAATCAGGTTTAACAATTTAACAAAAAACAATGCAGTGAAATGTAACTAAAAATTATATATTTACGCTAGTTCCTAGTAGTATTTTAATGAATTTTTCTCATAATAAATAATTTATTCCATATATTACCTACTCATCAAGTCATATGGAAAGGAATTCTAAGATAATGTTGGGAAACAAGAACCAATACAAGGTAATAAAGCAACTTTAAAAAAAAAGTTAAACATTTTTCAATATTGTAAATAAAGAAATTGTAAGCATATCGATGTTAAACGTAGATTTAAAAAATACAGATGACTAATTTTTTAAAAGAAAATCTAACTTAATTGTAGATTTACTCTACAGAATAATTTTATTACCAAAATTTTTAATTTTGTATTGTTTTACCAGGAATGTATCTTATATTATCAAACTAACCCAGGTTTAACAATTGAACAAACAATAATCAATGCAGTGAAATGTAATTAAAAATTATATACTTCAGATAGTTCCTAGCAATATTTGAATGAATTTTTCTCATAATAACTAATTTATTCAATATATTACCTACTTAACAAATCATATGTAAAGGAATTCTAAGATAATGCTGGGAAACAAGAAACAATACAAGATAATAAAGTGACCTAAAAGAAAGTTAAACATTTTACAAGATTGTAAATAAATTGTAAGCATATCGTTGTTAAACGTAGATTAAAAAATACAGATGACTAATTTTTTAAAAGTAGAAAATCTAATTTAATTGTTGATTTACTCTACAGAATAATTTTATTACCAGAATTTTTAACTTTTTGTTGTTTTACCAGGAATGCATCTTACATTATTAAACTAACTCAGGTTTAATTATTTAACAATAAGCAAGGCAGTGAAATGTAACTAAAAATTATATACTTCAAATAGTTCCTAGTAGTATTTTAATGAATTTTTCTCATAATAATTAATTTATTCAATATATTACCTATTCATCAAATCATATAGAAAGGAATTCTAAGATAATGCTGGGAAACAAGGACTAATACAAAGTAATAAAGCGACTTTAAAAAAATGTTAAACATTTTTCAAGATTGTAATAAAGAAATTGTAAACATATCGTTTTTAAACGTAGATTTAAAAAATACAGATGACTAATTTTTTAAAAAAAGAAATTCTAACTTAATTGTGGATTTACTCTACAAAATAATTTTATTACCAGAATTTTTAATTTTTTGTTGTTTTACTAGGAATGCATCTTGCATTATCAAACTAACCCAGGTTTAACAATAAACAAGACAGTGAAATGTAATTAAAAATTATACACTTCTGGTAGTTCCTAGTAGTATTTTAATGAATTTTTCTCATAATAATTAATTTATTCAATATATTACCTACTCATCAAATCATATAGAAAGAAATTCTAAGATAATGCTGAGAAGCAAGAACCAATACAAGGTAATAAAGCGACTCTAAAAAAAAGTTAAACATTTTACAAGATTGTAAATAAAGAAATTGTAAGCATATCGTTGTTAAACGTAGATTAAAAAAATACAGATGACTAATTTTTTAAAAGAAGAAAATCTAACTTAATTGTGGATTTACTCTACAGAATAATTTTATTACCAGAATTTTCAATTTTGTGTTATTTTACCAGGAATGCATCTTATATTATCAAATTAACCCAGGTTTAACAATTGAACAATAAGCAAAGCAGTGAAATGTAATTAAAAATTATATACTTCCGATAGTTCATAGCAATATTTTAATGAATTTTTCTCATAATAATTAATTTATTCAATAATCATATGAAAAGGAATTCTAAGATAATGCTGGGAAACAAGAACCAATACAATGTCATAATTCGACCTAAAAAAAAGTTAAACATTTTACAAGATTGTAAATAAATTGTAAGCATATCGTTGTTAAACGTAGATTAAAAATACAGATGACTAATGTTTTAAAAGAAGAAAATCCAACTTAATTGTGGATTATCTCTACAGAATAATTTTATTACCAGAATTTTTAATTTTGTGTTGTTTTACCAGGAATGCATCTTACATTATCAAACTAACTCAGGTTTAACAATAAGCAAGGCAGTGAAATGTAATTAAAAATTATATATTTCCAATAGTTCCTTGCAATATTTTAAAAAATTTTCTTATAATAATTAATTTATTCAATATATTACCTACTTATCAAATCATATGGAAAGGATTTCTAAGATAATGCTGGGAAACAAGAAACAATACAGGGTAATAAAGCAACTTTTAAAAAAATGTTAAACAGTTTACATATTGTTGTTAAACGTAGATTAAAAAAATGCAGATGACTAATTTTTTAAAAGTAGAAAATCCAACTTAATTGTGGATTTATTCTACAGAATAATTTTATTACCAGAATTTTTAATTTTGTGTTGTTTTACCAGGAATGCATCTTACATTATCAAACTAACTGAGGTTTAACAATTCAACAATAAGCAAGGCAGTGAAATGTAACTAAAAATTATATACTTCCAATACTTCCTAGTAGTGTTTTAAGGAATTTTTTTCATAACAATTAATTTATTCAATATATTACTTACTGATATCTTGCGGTACTGAGTTCTCCCGGAAAGTGAGCTGGCCAACATTTTGGTAAGATATGGTCAGTGCCATATTATCGGCAGGATACGTGCCCAGGGCCCACTGATTTCAAGGGTCCAAAAACTTTTAGATCCAAAGGTAATTTTGAAACAAATAAATTTTGTAGACTGAAAAATTTCCTGTTTTTATTCTATATACAAATAATTAGAGCTAAAATATTGTAAGTTTTTCATTATTTCACAGAGTACCTGCAATTATAAATAATCACAGATTTGTCAGTCATGGGTTTGTACTTAAAAGCTAAACAAAAGTCTCCAGGTCATTTTGCAAATGGAATCCATCAATCAGATGGCTAAAGTTTGAAAACTTTTTACAAAAAGTTCGCAATCGCAAAATTGAGCTTTCTGATTGGTCGATTCCGTTGCGAAATGATTGGAATATCCCCTGCATAATAGCATTCCTTTTCAACCCTATGGTCAAATAAAAAAATTGCTTGTTGCATTATGCAAATCTTTCAGCTATACATTAATAAAATATAATAATAATATACAAGGGCCCAAAACATATTTTCTGCGCCGGCTCCAAAATCGGGCCCTGGATATGGTATGCTAAAACCAAATTATATTTTCTCTAAATAATATTTGTAATAAAAACTTCATAATTATATGCAAATGTCTATGCACAACAAAAAGGGAAACATAAAAGAAATTATAACAAAAAACTATTTCTAACAAAACTTATCCGTAATTAGACCTTATTAACTACAAAAAAGGGTTGTTTCCTACTCGAAAATTCTCTTTGAACGCATAAAGAGGATATATATCTCTCATACATTTGGATGTATTTTTCTAAGAACTACAGAAGGAAAAAAAATAATGAGAATCTCATTAACGCATTTAAGTTTCTTTGACTAAAATAAACAAGAACTTAACAGTCTAAAAAAATGAAAACCTGGAAAAATACTTTATTATACATTTTTAATTAGGACAGAAAGGGTGAAATTTTTTTTCCTTCTCAGTGTTTTCATCGTAATTTTTAAGTCTTAGGATTCGAACTCCTAATCAGCTTTTTTTTTTATCTTTCACGCGAAGTAAATTTTTTTTCATTTATGTTTTATTTTTATAAATTTTTTTCGATGCAATTTCCAGAAAAACATTCCAAAGGGGATTCTAATAATTATATAAATTAAAATGTAAAAAGAGTTTTCAATTATCAGAGCAACATTCAATGTTTTTTTTTCTCTTTAGCATTTCTTTTTTAAATTCGCACTACAGCTAACCCCTTATACATTTGTCATATGCTCCTTTTAAAACGAATGCTGGGGGACTTTTTATACGCTCTCGTGAGACTAAAAATGTAAAAGGGTTGGAGATAAGAAAGGAAAAAGAATTAAATATACATTGAAAATTTAATGTTTCACGTGACAAATTTTAATAAATGCTGTCTGGAAGACGGGTGGTAAAATTTAACCAAAATGAGAGTAAAAGTTATTTAGTCTATTAACCCCTTTCAGGTTCATTTTATTTCTGGATTATGGGTCAAAAAATGTCAATTTTTTATACTTATTTTTATACATACATAGCTTTTTAAACATATTAGCATCATTCGTATACAAAATTTCCTAAAAATTAATGTAAAAAATCAATTTAAATAAATGTGTAATCTATATGTATAATTTGCTTTCTGTACGCAGAAATCATTAGACTTTGGAGTCAATTCACACTAACTATAATTAAAAAGCTAAGCATACTTAGCTTTTATCTTGAATTAAATTTTATTTATATCCTATTCATTTACATAAATGATTATGAAATTATTAATCAAAATTTGGTCGTGTATGATACAATCGAAAACACGGTACTGGACAGAGTCCAACATCATAATCTGAACAGTAAAACCTTGTTTCTCTCCTTACTTTCTTCCCTCTACTGTCTCTCTCTGAACAACAGATAATCTAGTAACCAGAAAAGCAAACAAAAGCATTCGAAACCATAAAAAGCACATGTGAAATAATTCGTGAAGACTGATTGCATAGTATAAAATTTCACAGTGCCCGGGCAACATTCGGGATGAGCCAGGATGGTACATTTCGCCTGCCCGAGTTGAGCTCGGTAAAAACCGGGAAGAGGTTAACGTTCATTGTACTTATTTGAAGACAATTAAAAAATAGCTCTAACCTACGATCCAAAACTGAAGGATTTAAATTATGAATGAATGCCTTAGAGACGAGGTAAAAGAAAAAAAGCAGGTTTTAATAAAGTAAAATAATTTTATTATAAAGCCTATGCTAACTTGAATATAATATATAATAACTTAAAAGGCCATGATTTGGATTGAATTCTGTTATTCAAGATCCTTTGTCCCTTTTAGTTTTAAGCCGATTTAACCGACTCGCTAATTGTACTTTCTTGCTATTTTCCGAAAAGGAATAATTTCTGCAGTTTTGGAAACTGGGATCTCATTACACAAAAGAACGGCGTGTACCGGAAGCATTATCTCGATGATGTATCAGAATAGTAACAGAAAAGAATGACGCCAACAGCAGACGGTTCGGAAGAGAAGATTCATTTTTCTGCGACTGACATATGTACAACACTAACATTCCATGTTACTAACTGCCAGAAAATAGAAACTACAAGCAGTGAAAACATCCAGTATTTTTGGAGATGTAAGAAGGTGGAGGTGAAGGTGTCATAGTGATGAGGTATCACAGGATGAAGTTTATTTCAGTGCATTTCATAAAACTTAAAGTTATAAATTCCTCCTAAATTTTAATACACAAACGCAGACCAAAAAATATGTTAATGACTATGCCATTTTTAAACTACACTGCATCAAATGAAAATGAATGAAGAAATCGTGAAAAGAAATTTTTACCATTACCTTTTAACTATTACTTTTACTTAAAAAAATCCATTCTTTCCATAGAGACTTCTTTTCTATGAAGAGTATATAAAAAAGGTTTAATAATGAAGATTGGGTGGGTATTGCACGTATCATCCGAAACGTTAGGTGTTAAATATAGGTTTAGTAATATTGCATAGTTGTTTTCATTTTTCAATATGAAATTCTACTATAAATATTTGTTTGTGTATGTGTGAGGGAGAGTGTAATTCTACTACAGTTTAATAAATGTATGTTTTCTCAATTTTCAGATTATCTTATAAATATAACTGAAAATGTTGGAATGGTACTATTCAGTAAATGTGATTGTGGGTTCAAATATCAACAGAGTTGACTGTAGCTATTATGAATCGAAACTAAATTGAAAAACCTGTTAATTTAGTCCTAGTGTAGCAAAAGACTAACCACAGATGAAAATAATAGCCCTAAATATTTATTTGTTTTTAGAGGAATGCATATGTTTTGTAAATATCACGCTGCTCCTTTAAATTAAAAATTTAACTTAATAAGTGGATAATTATTTCTTAAGGTTTTAATAGATAAGCCGTCAAACTGTCATTAAAAAATGAATTAACCATCCTCTTTAGCTTACTTCTTTTGTTTACTTAGTTAAGGGGTAGCAAAAAACTTATCTCAGAGTCCGATAAATAGCTTAAATATATTTTTTTGGGATAGATATTTTTTTGTACATACTATGATAGTTTTGATAAATTGAATAGTTATTATTAAAAATTGTTAAATGGAATAATTATTTCTTGAGATTTTAGTAGTTATATTGTCAAATTGGGATTAAACAATAAATTAGATTTCCTCTTTGTACTTAGTTTAAAAGAATATTTACACCTCTAATTTTACAACGGAAGATTACTGAAAATAAGGTTTAACTGCTTGCAATAGGCATAAATTATATTCACTCTTTAGGGCCCAATGGCCGAATGGTTAGGGTGCTGGCCTTCGGACCGGAGTTCGTGGGTTCGAATCCCACACTGGCATGGATGTTCGTAGCCGTTCGGAATCGGCTTTAAGCTGTAGGTCCTGGTCTCATTAGCCCTCGCGTTGCAAAAAGTAGACTGTAGCGCTCCAAAAACCAAACCTTTAGGGCCCATTTTAAATAAGGGTCCTAAATATTTGTTTGTTTCTGCAGGAATGCTTTTTTTTTCCAGATATTACGATGTTCCGATAAATTAAAAATTTAACCTAATAAGTTTAGCTTAATAAAATCAAAATTCATTTTAATAAGTGGATAATTATTTCTTAAGGTTGTAATTGATAAGCTGTCAGACTTTCATTAAAGAGAAAATTAACCATCCACTTTAGTTTACTTCTTTTGTGTACTTTGTCAAGGGGTAGCAAAACGTTTATCTCAGAGTGCGATAAGTAACTTAAATATATTTTTGGGATGGGATACATATTTTTTGCAAATACTATGATAGTTTTGATAAATTGAATAGTTATTATTAAAAATTGTTATATTAAATAATTATTTCTTAAGATTTTAGTAGTTATACTATCAAATTGTGATTAAACAATAAACCAGATTTCCTCTTTGTACTTAGTTTAAAAGAATATTTACATTTCTAATTTTACAACGGAAGATTACTAAAAATAAGATTTACCTACTTTCAATAGGCATAAATTTTATTCACTCTTTAGGGTCCATTTTAAATAAGGGTCCTAAATATTTGTTTGTTTCTGCAGGAATGCATTTTTTCTTTTTTTTTCTTTTTGGAGATATCACGATGCTCCGATAAATTAAAAATTTAACTTAATAAAATCAAAATTAATTTTAATAAGTGGATAATTATTTCTTAAGGTTGTAATAGATAAGCTGTCAGACTTTCATTAAAGAAAAAATTAACCATCCACTTTAGCTTACTTCTTTCGTTTACTTTGTCACAGGGTAGCAAAAAGTTTATCTCAGAGTGCGATAAATAGCTTAAATATATTTTTTGGATACATATTCTTTTGTAAATACTATGATAGTTTTGTTAAATTGAATTGTTATTATTAAAATTGTTAAATTGAATAATTATTTCTTAAGATTTTAGTTGTTATATTGTCAAATTGGGATTAATAAATTAGATTTCCTGTTTGTACTTACTTTAAAAGAATATTGACACTTCTAATTTTACAATGGAAGATTACTGAAAATAAGGTTTAACTACTTGCGATAGGCATAAATTTTATTCACTCTTTAGGGTACCATTTTAAATAAGGATCCTACATATTTGCTTGTTTCCGCAGGAATGCTTTTTTTTTTCTTTCTTTCTTTTAAGATATCACGATGCTCCGATAAATTAAAAATTTAGCGTAATAAAATCCAAAATTAATTTTAATAAGTGGATAATTATTTCTTAAGGTTGTAATAGATAAGCCGTCAGACATTCATTAAAGAGAAAATTAACCATCCACTTTAGCTTACTTCTTTCGTTTACTTTGTCAAGGGGAAGCAAAAAGTTTATCTCAGAATGCGATAAATAACTTAAAAATATTTTTATGATACATATTTTTTGTAAATACTATGATAGTTTTGATAAATTGAATAGTTGTTATTAAAAACTGTTGGACTGAATAATTATTTCTTAAGATTTTAGTAATTATGCTGTCAAACTGTGATTAAACAATAAATTAGATTTCCTATTTGTACTTACTTTAAAAGAATATTTACACTTCTAATTTTACAACGGAAGATTACTGAAAATAAAGTTTAACTACTTGCAATAAGTATAAATTTTATTCACTCTTTAGGGCCCATTTTAAATAAGAGTCCTAAATATTTGTTTGTTTCTTCAGGATTTTTTGTAAATACTAAGATGCTCAGATAAATTTAAAATTTAACTTAATAAGTTTAGCTTAATAAAATGAAAATTAATTATAATAAGTGTATAATTATTTTTTAGGGTTTTAATAGTTAAGCCGTCAAACTCTCATTAAAAAATGAATTAACCATCATCTTTAGCTTACTTTTTTTGTTTACTTAGACAAGGGATAGCAAAAAGTTTATCTGAGAGTATGATAAATAACTTAAATATATTTTTGAATACATATTCTTTTGTAAATACTATGATAGTTTTGTGAAATTGAATTGTTATTATTAAAATTGTCAAATTGAATAACTATTTCTTAAGATTTTAGTAGTTATATTGTCAAACTGTGATTAAACAATAAATTACATTTCCTTCTTGTACTTACCTTAAAAGAATATTTACACCTCTAATTTACAAGATTACTGAAAATATTGTAACTACTTGCAATAGGCATAAATTGTATTTACTTCTTTAGGGCCCATTTTAAATAAGGGTCCTAAATATTTGTTTGTTTCTGCAGGAATGATTTTTTTTGTAGATATCACGATGCTCCGATAAATTAAAAATGTAACTCAAAATTAATTTTAGTAAGTGAATAATTATTTCTTAAGATTTTAGTAGTTATACTGTCAAATTGTGATTAACCCTTTGACAGTTTCATTTTTTTCCAGAATTCGGTCAAAAAAATGTCACATTTTTTTATTGTATTTTTTTTTTTTTGTCCATTTTACATTTTTAAGTAAAGATATGTTATTAAAATTAACATTTCTAATTTTTTTAAGCATTTATTACAATTTTTTTTCTTTCTATGAAAGCATCATAGAACTGAAGTTTACCACTAGTTTCATCGATATCCAAGTTAATTTTTTGGAATTCCAGTGAAAGCAAATCTAGGGGGCAGATCCGAAGGATTATCACAATTAATTTAAAAAAATTGTCTTTCTTGACTGATTCCATCTGTACAACTAGCAGAGTCACTACTATCCAGGTCATCTAGTAAACTTTCATTACTATCATTTACAGATAATTCAGTTTCTGATTCTTAATCACAGTTCGAATTACAAGAAATTAACTCCATACGCACTGAATTATCCATTATTTAAAAGCAAAAATATATTATTCAACTCTTACATCAATAAAATTATCAGGCGGTTAGTAAAATATATCCAGAAAGCTATACACTGAAAGATAACAATTCATTTTTTGATTCAAAACATTCGAAAATACCCGCGCTTTTGAACCAATCAGAGTAGAAAATACAATAAACTGCAAACTATCATTTACTGGACATCTATACAAATCTATACCAATAATTTGTTACTAAAATTGGAAAAAATATGGCCGAAATAGTGCAAGCGAAACAGAAATCAGTTTGCCCGTACGCCGTACGGGCAAAACAGGGAAGGGGTTAAGCAATAAATTAGATTTCCTCTTTGTACTTATTTTAAAAGAATATTTACACCTCTAATATTACAACGGAATATTACTGAGAATAAGGTTGTAACTTCTTGCAATAGGCATAATTTTTATTCACTCAGTTATTATGTCTTTATGTTAATTCAAGCCAGCGTTTTCAGTTGTCAATTGAAATTTCTACATTTCTTTTCTCCAAATCACTGACTTTTATACATTATCCTATTTAAATAAAATGTTTTTTAGCCACTTTTAAAAAATTTTAACGACATTTTCTTCTCTTTATACAACACCATGATATATTTTTAAGGGATAAAGCAAAAAAGAAAAAGTTTGCAATTAAAAACCAAAAAGAAGAAAAACTAATTAGAAACGAAAAAATAGTAAAATATATCCCCAGCTACAACAGGAACACGCAATTTATTTAACCAAAATAAAATAAATGCAGGGAGAGGCAACTAGTTACGTGCTAATTAATAGCTCTACAGGAAACCAAGGAAAAATAAATAAGCACTGTCTTACTGGGCCATTCATTAATGGAACAATTAACTCATTTCATTTTTAACTATTAATTGTTTCGAAACTGTTGCTTCTTTTATTTATCGTGGTTAAGAAGGAACTTTATGTTTATGCTTAGAGTTTGCTTCATTAATTATATTTTGATTATACAGCAAAATTATCCTAAATTAGAAAAACAATCTATATTATCGTATAAATATATTCATACAAGAAATATAACAAGAAAGGGCTTCTTTTCTAAAACAATTCCACAGAAAATATATATATTTCAATGGAAGAATTAATAAAAAAAAATCTTATAAATTTTATAAGGAAGAATGTAGCTCAAAATATAGTTTTCATTTATATTTATGATACTTTTCTCAAAAGCAATACTTTAAAAAGTACCAAGCGTTCTCTACTTAAATAAACTTTAATTTCAGTAAAGTAAAAAAAATCTCACAACACATTTCTTCTTATGTTTCTAAAGTATATTTTGAAAATAGTTTATAAATTATGTTTTTGATACTTATACCAGATGCAGTGCTTTAAAAAGTATTTAGGTCTCTCTATTAAACAAACTTTATTTTCTGTATAGTCAAAAAAACATTCAGCACATTTCTGCTCACGTTTCTAAATTATATTTTTGATACTTTTACCAAAAGCACTGCTTTAAAAAATATTAAACATTCTCTACTAAAATAAACTATAATTTCTTTAAAGTAAAAAATCTTATACTTAAATAAACTATAATTTCTATAAAATAAAAAGATCTTATAACACATTTTTTCTTCTTTCTCCAATAATATTTTTCAAACCATATGAAGATATAACAAATTTGAAAACTTTATTTCCAAAGCTAATAAAGAATTTAAGAATTTAAGAATTAATGTTTAATGGTGATTTGGGATATTTTAAATTATTTAAGTTTTTTAATGAAACATGAGACAGAATATTCATATTGTAAATAATAAAATAAGAAGTAAATTTCAAAAAAGTGCTTCAAAATCATGTTTTTGATACTTTATGCAATATTTTAAAAAGTATTATCTCTATTTAAACAAACTTTATTTTCTGTATAGTCAAAAAACATTTAGCACATTTCTACTCACGTTTTTAAAATATATTTTTGAAAATCATTTCTAAATTATGTTTTTGATACTTCTACTAAAAGCAATATTTTAAAAAGTATTAAATGTTCCCTGCTAAAATAAACTATGATTTCTACAAAGTAAAAAATCTCATAACACATTTCTGCTTGTTTCTCCAATAATATTTTTTTCAAACCATATGCATATATATCAAATTTGAAAACTTTATTTTCAAAGCTAATAAAGAATTTAAGCAATGCTTAATGGTGATATGTCATATTTTAAATTACCTAAGTTTTTTAAAGAAACATGTGAGATAGAGTATTCATAATGCTAATAATAAAATAAGTACTAAAACAAACTGCTTTAAAATCCTGTTTATGATACTTTTACCAGATGCAATACTTTAAAAAGTATAAAGGCATCTCTATTTAAATAAAGTTAAATTTCTGTATAGTCAAAAAGCATTTAGCACATTTCTGCTCCCGTTTCTAAAGTATATTTTTGAAAATAGTTTCTAAATCCTTTTTTCAATACTTTTACCAAATGCAATACTTTAAAAAGTATTAAGGTCTCTCTATTTAAACAAACTTTATTTTCTGTATAGTCAAAAAACATTTAGCACATTTCTGCTCACGTTTCTAAAATATATTTTTGAAAATCTTTTCTGAATTATGTTTTTGACACTTTTAACAAAAGCAATACTTTAAAAAGTATTAAACGTTCTATATTAAAATAAACTATAATTTCTGTAAAGTAAAAATTTTATAACCTATTTCTGCTTGTTTCTCCAATAATATTTTTTCAAATTACATGAAAATATATCAAATTTGAAATCTTTTATTCAAAGCTAATAAAGAATTTAAGCAATGTTTAATTTCGATATATGATATTTTAAATGACCTAAGTTGTTTAATGAAACATGTATATTATTACAAATAGATACATGTAGATACATGTATAGATACATGTAGATAGAGTATTCATATTACAAATAATAAAATAAGTACTAAAACTATTTAAACAAACATTAATTTCTGTATAGTCAAAAAACATTTAACACATCTCTGCTCTCGTTTTTAAAATATATTTTTGAAAATCATTTCTAAATTGAATTTTTGATAATTTTACTAAAAGCAATACTTAAAAAAGTATTAAACATTCGCTACTTAAATAAACTATACTTTATGTAATGTAAAAAAATGTCATAAAACATTTCTGCTTGTTTCTCCAAGCATATTTTTTCAAACCACACGAAGATATAGCAAATTTGAAAAAAATTATTTTCAAAGCTAATAAAGAATTTAAGGAATGTTTAATGGTAATATGTCATATTTTAAATTACCCAAGTTTTTTAATGAAACATGTGAGATAGAGTATTCATATTGCAAATAATAAAATAGTACTGAACCACAAAAAATGCTTCAAAATCATGTTTTTCTTACTTTTACCAGTTACAATACTCTAAAAATTATTAGGGTTATCGTTTCTAAATTATATTTTTGATACTTTTACTAAAAGCAGTACTTAAAAAAGTATTAAACTCTCTCTACTAAAATAACTACAATTTCTGTAAAGTAAAAATTTCATAACCAATTTCTGCTTGTTTCTCCAATAATATTTTTTCAAACTACATGCAGATATAACAAATTTGAAAACTTTATTTTCAAAGCTAATAAAGAATTTAAGCAATGTTTAATGGTCATATGTCATATTTTAAATTTTGGTCATATGTCATATTTTAAATTTAAAAGTTTTTTAATGAAACATGTGAGATAGAGTATTCATATTGCAAATAATAAAATAATTACTAAAACACAATAAAGTGCTTCAAAATCATCATTTTGATACTTTTACCAGAATCAATGCTTTTAAAAAGCATTAAGGTCTCTCTATTTAAACAAACTTTATTTTCTGTATAGTCAAAAAAACATTTAGCACATTTCTGCAAAAGTTTCAAAAATATATTTTTGAAAATCTTTTCTGAATTATGTTTTTAATACTTTTACCAAAAGCAATGCATTAAAAAGTATTAAACAGTCTCTACTCAAATAAACTATAATGTTTGTAAAGTAAAAGATTTCATAACCCATTTCTGCTTGTTTCTCCAATAATATTTTTTCAAATTACATGAAGATATATCAAATTTGAAAACTTTATTTTCAAAGCTAATAAAGAATTTAAGCAATGTTTAATTATGATATGTCATATTTTAAATTACCTAAGTTTTTTAGTGAAATATGTGAGATAGAGTATTCATATTGCAAATAATAAAATAAATACTAAAACGCAAAAAAGTACTTCCAAACGCATGATTTTGATAATTTTATCAGATGCAATACTTTAAAAAGTATTAAGGGACCTCTATTTAAACAAACTTTAATTTCTCTAAAGTAAAATAACATGTAGCCTATTTCTGTTTCCGTTTCTAAAATATATTTTGGAAAATCATTTCTAAATTATATTTTTGATATTTTTTTTTTACCAAAAGCAATACTTTCAAAAGTATTAAACGTTCTCTACTAAAATAAACTATACTTTCTGTAAAGTAAAAATCTCATAACACATTTCTGCTTGTTTCTCCAATAATATTTTTTCAAACCGCATGAAAATATAACAAATTTGAAAACTTTATTTTCAAAGGTAATAAAGAATTTAAGCAATGTTTAATAGTGATATTTTAAATGACCTAAGTTTTTTAACGAAACATGTGAGATGGAGTATTCATACTTCAGATAATAAAATAAGTACTAAAACAGAAAAAAAGGTTTCCTAAATGTATTGAGAGAAAAAACTATATTAATGAGTAATATAAAAGCGGTATTAAACCTCTCACTAATTTATAATCTCAAAATCACAAAAATAATTTTGTAAGGAATCACACTAAAAATAATGCTGGGTTTTTTACAAGAAAAAAAAAGTCTAAAATCTCCCTATAAAGAGCACCTAAAATTTCGCATATAATATATTTTATAGTCTGCAAATCAATTGCTAGGAAACACAAACGAATAAAACTCTAATGCTTTTTCTACGTAATTCTAACGGTGATTATATTTTAAAAGAAATACTTCATGCTTGTTATCGGACATTTTAGGTCATTCTAGGTATTTCGGATACTATGAAGTGATTGTAGGTGTCTGGGCTTTTATTTGAAATCAGTGATTGAAAATCTCATGCACATTAGGATAGAGGGAGACCTAGATAATGACTAGATTACACTAGATATTGACTTTAGATTTGTTTCCCCTTCCTTCTAAAAGAGAAGAGTGTTTTGTGACAACGTGCGAGTAAGGTAAGGTCTAACAAGGCAGTATTTAGGTTTCAAATAATGCAATATGTAACAAAAAACCTAAACTATGCTTCACGTAGCAAATGAATGAAAAAATATTTAAATAAAGTTTTATTGCTTAAATGTACTTCATATAAGATCCAGATGGTAGAGAGAAATATGTAAAAGCTTTCACAGTTGTGTTTGCAATTTTGAGCTACATTAAACATATCTAGCAGATCTATAAACTTATCGTTAAAAAAACTGGCACTGCGTGCAAGTGTAAATAAAACTGCTGATGTAGACCAGACACTTTTGCCTAAATAATTGCTCTTACAGATAAGAGAGAGTAAATATTTGATCTGAACAAATTATTTATTTAAACATTTATTTATAGAACTATCTGATGGTTATTTGCCAAGTGAAATATATTCGTGCCTTCTTAGGACATATATAAATGTAAATATTGAACTTTTAGCACCTGAAATACTTGTCTTGATTTTCTACTCAAATCGGTTACTTTATATTTCATATCGTGTAGCAAGTTTTTGTATGTTACATCATGGGGTATTGCAAATAAGAATGTATAGATATGAAAAATATTTAAGGGTGAAGATTTTAAGTCAAACTTCCTTTAATAAAAATCTGACTTTGGTAATATGGGACTTCCTTGTAGGTGAACGGAATTATATACATTTATTGAGCACTTCATTTAAACTTACGTTATTTGAAGGTGAAATACAATCCTATTACTTTTGGAGATGTTAAATTGGATGTTACATCAGTCCTAAATACAGAATGTCAACATTCTATGGTTAATACTAAAGACTTTAGAATTTTTCTTGGCTTCGTAAATAGATTGCAGATTGCACTCAAAAAGAAAGTGCATACTGAACAATTAGATTCTACAGCAATTATAAATAAGAGATTTCAATATTCTATGTTTAATCGTCTTTTAGATACATTCGCACATATGCTACGTATATACGTAGCATATGTGCATACGTAGCATATACACGTAGCATATATACCTACGTACTTCTCAGGGAAAATAGTCAAAATACATTCAGCCTTTGTTAAAATGGATATTTAAGGTTTCAAAGTTAAAAAACTTTTATGCGTATATAAAGATGTAGCTCTTAAACTAATACAAGTTCAGGCAGTTTTAAAATAGGTATTACTGTTGAAATAAAGACACCAAAATTTTTTACAATTAGAATACTGACTGACCTCTTTTACTTCATAAAACACAAAATTTATGTAATTACGTTAGCTTCACATTTGATAGCAATTTAAGGTATCTAAAAGGATTTAAGCATCAAATAAAAGGAAACAAAATGCATAAAGAATGGCGGTTTTTGTAGGTATTTTTAGTCTTTTTTTTCCGGAAAGTCCGGAAAGAAAAAGTTCAAGTAGAATTGTTTAGTCAGTTATAAAACATACATTACCGGCTATAATTTCTACTTTATGGGCTTTTATTTGAAACATATTTGAAAATTTTAGAATTATAATATGTTTTTTTTTATTTATAAAATAAATCAATATAGTAAGTATATTCTAATTCATTTTCAATGCTTTTAATTAAAGTCCAATTAAAAGATTTTCATTCGTATCTTTGGAATTTCAAATAGTAATAATCATGTTAAATAAGTTTTTCATTATCAGCTTTATTTAAAAATTATATTCGATTGTTAATTCGATTTAAAAATAATATTAGATTCTTTTCTACGACTCTACCATTTTCGCGTTAAAACCCAGCTAACAAATATTGCTAAGAAATGCAGTTGTTGACATTTAGGATGAATATGCTAAATGATTTTCATAAATAATTTATAGTGGAAATACTTTTCCATTCTGTTTAAAAAACTAAGTCCAACGGACTCACAGAACTATCACGCGATAAAATTTGTTTAAAGGGTTTCAGGACTACTGAGGAGTCGAAAAATGGACACAGTTCTTTTTAAAAATCGATATGACAAATTGTTTTAGAAATAGCTTCTTTTCTACTAATAATTTTGCCTCTAACAAGTGTCAAACTATCTAATTTACATTAAAATAGGTATATTTGTTCATTACAAGGAAAGTTAATGTTTTAATGATTTTTTATTTATTTTTTGTACTGGAATGTAAAAACAGAAGACTCTTAAGTGCAAGATATCAAATTATATTTTACAATAGCTCCTTTGCTGGGCCAGCCTTCGGACTGGCCCAGTTGAGGATTCCAAAAAAAGATTACATTTATTACAAATTAGTTTTTATAAAATACTAGCTTATAACCCGTCATATGACAGAATCAGTAAAAGTTTTAATTTTCCAGAATTGTAAAGTTCCAGTGGTACCCCTGTACAACGTCATCTGTCGGCACCTGACGGTAAATTACTTTTTTTTTTAGGTTTGCCTCGAACTTGGGACTTTTAGGTCCACACCAACTCACCTGAGCCCTGTGATTTTCAGTTGGAAAATTTGTACATAACCTCATTTTAATCAAGAATAAACGTTGTTATTGTTCTTAGCTGTACGTCGTGTCATAACCGCTTCGACACCCACACGCTACACGAGGATCCCCTGATGTTACAAATTTAATAAGCGTCCAAAAATTCATACAGTGTCTAAACTAAACTCTTCGGTGCAATAGCCCACATGGGGACATGGCCTACGGTTCCAGTCTTCGTTTTCGAGAGCAAGGATCCTGAGGTGCGAAGCATATGTCCCGGTTAGGTGGTCAACCTTAGGCATATACAGTCTGAATGAAATATTTTATAGTAATATTCATGTTAAATAAGTCTTTTTTTTTCTACTGTGCATATCTTCGTAAATAATGACGTAGGTATAAAAATAATGTCATTCAATATTTTCTAAGATTTTTTAATTTTATAGAACTTTAAATTTTTTAAAATTTCTAATATATGTAACATTTAAAAATAAATATGCTAAATAGTTATTATAAATAATTAAAATGTAAAACAATTTTCCGTGCCTTTTGAAAAAATAAACATGTGTGGATTTGGAGATTTTTTTTCTTTATACCCCGCTATAAAATTTATTTGAAGAAATTTTTCAAAGCACGCAAGCATTGGGAGCTCAATTACCTCAACACAAAGGAGATCCATCCAACTTATAAAATTTATTTGCAAACAACTTTCCGATCGAGTCGAAATACTATTCTTCTTCTAATTTCCATAAGATTTTATGCTTAAAACGCACACTATATAATTCTCTTTAAATTGTTTATCCTTGCTAATTCTACAAAAATAAATTTCATAATTAAAAATTATTCAAGAGTTTCAGCGGGAAATGAGTATTGATTTATTGTTAGTGCCCCCCTCGTTGTTAGTTTAAGGTAATATCTTGTATGCAGCTAGTTAACAATTACGAACAAATGTTTATCGTAATGTTAGTCACGATAAGCTATTAATTATCGTTGTTATTGGATGTCTGGATCAATGCTAATTTATCAGTTAAAAAGTTTGACTATTGAAAGATAATAGTCTCATTTTTACTTTCTACTAAGAAGAAAAAAATGATAATTAAGCGAATTTCGTACTTAAAATTAACTCTTTCAGAATATTATATACTTTATAAAAATTTATTTTTCTGTGTAATAGTTCACAGTGTCTTTGCACTCTTTCTTTCTTTAAAAGAAACTTTAAATGAAAACTCTAAAAGAATAACATTAACAGCTGTATTTTTTATAAAGAAAATAATAGATATTAAGACTAGTATAAATTAATTGAACTTTGAACTGAATTTTACAGCAAAAAAGAATTATTTTAAAAAACAACTTCCTGTTAACTTTAGCAGTTTTTGCATTACATTTTCCTTTAGTTCCTTAAAAATAAGAATTATAACTAATACAGTGTCACTTAGAATATTAAAAGAGTTAAAAATGCATCTATTCTTGTATCATTAATCCATTTAAAACTAAATTTTTTAGCAATAAATAATGAAGATACGTTATTAGTTAAGAAGCTATCTTCATTAAACATCTTAATTTTATTGCAGGATTATACAAATGCCCGAAGACATTATTAATGTGACTTATAATACATATTTACTTATTTATATTTGCTTAAATAATATATTTATATATTTACTTAAATTCATGATTTTTAAAGAAATACTTTTGGTTTATTCATTTATATTTAAATATTTAAATATCGTTAAAATGATGCAGTACTGTAACTGTTAACAAAATTGGGAAATAAGTGTTACATACAAGCATAGAAAGTAATTTTTTAAATGTTTTTAGTTTTGTGTCAGTTTTTTTGTTTTCACATAATACAGGAATGCATGAATGCTTAGAAAAATTGTACTTTTTAAAAGTATAAGTCTAGTTTTTGGACAAACAGTACAAGAAGTGAGAAAATTTTGATAGAAAATAATGTTGATGGAGCATTTTGAAATAATTCGTACTTCATTCTTCTTAGATGGAGTTCTATAAATACATATCTATTTTGAATAGTCTGAAATATTTTTAGAATCTATCAAGTGAAAACAGTGTGTCACAATTCATTCTTTATACTTTAAAGTAAAAACTATTTTTCTGAAATATTAGATGTTCTTAATTTTACTTATGCTAATAAAAATGTTTCTTAATTTTACTTGCATCGAAACTCTCTCATTAATTTAAATTGCCCAGAATTCGTACAACAGAAATTTTATAAGTATTTTACATTTAAGTTAGTTATTTCATTTCACAAGGCAACGTCCGTAGGAAAAAAAATATTATGACACTTTTGAAATATCTTTCTCTTTTGTTACTGAAAACATCGTAAATTATAAAACATTGAACTGTCAAATTAAAATAACAAGCTTTTAAAATTCATAAATAAAATAAGGAAAACAAAGCAAGCAGTTATCGAAATTGTACACCATTTGTAAGTTTTTACTCTTATTGGTAAATGCAAACTGTTAGTGTGTTCATAATATGACTTAGTTTGGGCACAACATATCTATACAAATGTATATTATTTTTCTTCTGCTTTATCGTATTTACTAAAACTGAAGGTATATACTCACAATGAATTATCTGAGTCTATGAAGCCTGAAATACTCTATAGGAACTTGAAAAACCTTAGCAACTAATAAGAGCAAATTAAAGTCATGATACTATATGTAAACTACAGTAACATTTAAACTATTATAGATCTGGAAAAAAATCAAGCCTAATTGGGTACTTATTTGAAGCAATTTTTAATAAAAAGCATTTTTTCATGTACCTGGCGTTTTGTTGAATCTTGAATGAATTATTTTTTTCATTGTTTTTATTTAAATTTTAAAGAGATCCACGGAATAATCTAAAGATTTTCTCAGATTAATTATCTCTTTTTTACTTTAAGCACCCACTGAATTTCTGCAAACTAACACAAACACATTCGCACACACACACACAAATATGCATGTGCGTCTGTGCGTTTGTGTACATTTATAAGTCTATATATATTCTTCTGAATGTGATTTTTTTACTGCTTGTAACGCATATGTGTACAAGCATTTTTTACTCTTTCAATGTACTGTTGTTAGTTTAACAGCCCATTCTGAATTATTTCCAAAATATTAAAGCACACACAAAAAAATAAATAATTAAAGGCTTGTGTATGTGTGGGTGTGTGCAAATATGTGTTTATGAAGACATATAGGAAAAAATTCGCAATATAGATATATGATACTTCTTTTTTCTTAATCACGACTAGTAGATACAATTTTTAACTACGCGCCAATTTAATTACACACTCGACAAATGTTGTGACTTCGGAAATGCGTGACGCTAGCAAAAGAAAACATGCTCGAGAGAAAATGTTAAAATATTTTACTATTACATTTAGGTGCATTATTTTTATGAAAAGATTGTGATTCTCCGGCGTCTGGCTTCCTTGCTTTCAGATAAAAATGAGCTTGCATAAATAAGGTTTAGATATATTTTTAAAGAAATCGATATTTTTCTCCATTCCATAATTACTGCATCAAATTTCCTTTTTCCTTTATGAGATCTTTCTTTATATATATTTTTTCCTTTAGCAATATCTTATAAAATGCTACATTTTGTTTCTTTTATTTTGTCACTGTTTCACATTCTTCATCTTTTACGAGTGAAAAAGAAAATTTGGAACAAAGAATATTTGAGAAGAAAAAGAAATCTTTTGAAGAGAATCGCCATTTTTTTTTTTTTCGAAAAAAAAAATATACTCTTATTACGGTCTTTACCCAAGTCAGTAGACCATAACATTATCAAAACTAGATCCACCCTTTAAGAAGCAAAAACATAAAATAAATTTCAAATGAATAAGTAAGCACGGAGATTATATATTTTATGCAGAAATTTGAACGATCTTATTTTTTAGAATTTTGGTGGAAATTATAGCTTTGAGAATGAAGTTGTGTTTTAATACATAAGGTTTGTAATAAGCGGTTATAATGCCAATAAAGTTTGAAGATCTCGCAATTCATTTCTTTATTTAGAATTTTAAAAGGATATAGCTCGTAAAAAAACCTTTGATGGTAAATTTGTAGCTAACAAAATATTTAACGAAGGCAATAAATTAATCTCCGTAATTAATAGCATTCTCTGGAAAATATTAAAACAGCCCCACTTGATTAGATTGTAACTTAAGAATGATAATAAATATTTAATTCATTTTGTGTTTCATTTATAACGAAATAAGCAATACGAGAAATAATGTCATACCACGAATTAAAAAATAAAATGCATACAAGAATAAAAATTAATACAAATAATTCGATTAAATATCACTGTCTATACCTTAAGAGGAGATAAAATCTAAATGTTTGAACTGAAATAGAGAAGATAAAATCTAAAAAACTACGGAGTGAAAACTATCCTAAATTAATTTTTAAAATTATCGTTATCAAGAGAATATTTATAGGTATGTGTATATTGTAATTATCATATTCTTTTTAAGGAAATTCAATTAAACATATCAAAAACATTTTTAACTTTTAAATAATCTGAAATATTTTAAACAATTAATTATAATATCACTATTTCTAAGAATAATCGTAAATTATTATTTAGCAGCGAATAGTCATTTTTTATTTCTTCCTTAAGCCTTCCATCTCACTGTCCCATATTTGGCCGATTTTTTTTTTAATGAAGAAAACTTCAGATTGTAATTTTTAAAGATTTTTTTCAGTGGATTTGTGGATAAAATTATAAAACTGTGAAGGAATTGTTGATTGCTTAAACTATAGTAATAAGAAACATTTTTTTTTGTTGCATAGAATCAGGTTTTAACTAGGAGATTAAAATGTCGTGACTTTCATTAAAATTAGTGATAATTATGAACGAAAATAATTTGAAATCGCATTCATATAACTTTTAAAAGGTACTTATAACTTCACACTGTGAAACTATTTTATAACATTATATCATAATATTACATTTTAAAATGCAGTCTGGTGATAAGAATTGTGATTGCTTAAACAATAGTAATAAGAAACATTTTTTTGTTACATAGAATCAGGTTTTAACTAGGTGATTAAAAAGTTGTGACTTTAATTAAAGTTAAAGATAATTATGAATGCAAATAATTTGAAATCGCATTCATATAACTTTTAAAAGAAACTTATAACTTCACACTGTGAATCTATTTTATAACATTATATCCTAATATTGCATTTTAAAATGTAGCCTGATGATAAGAATTGTGATTGCTTAAACAATAGCAATAAGAAACATTTTTTGTCACATAAAATCAGGTTTAAACTAGGAGATTAAAAAGTCGTGACTTTAACTAAAGTTGATGATAATTATGAATGCCAATAATTTAAAATCGCATTCATATAACTTCTAAAAGGTACTTATAACTTCACACTGTGAAACTGTTTTATAACATTATACCATAATATTACATTTTAAGATGCAGTCTGATGATATGTATTGTGATTACTTAAATAATAGTAATAAGAAACATTATTTCTTACATATAATCAGGTTTTAACAAGGAGATAAAATAATTGTGACTTTAATTCAAGTTAATGATAATTATAATGCTGATAATTTGAAATCGCATTCATATAACTTTTAAAAGGTACTTATAACTCCACACTGTGAAGCTATTTTATAACATTATATCATAATATTACATTTTAAAATGCAGTATGGTGATAAGTATTGTGATAAGTAAAAACATTTAACTTTTGATTTTCTTCCTTGCATACTTATCTTTATTTTACGCATGTGTGATAATAGGAATCAATTAACTTTTCTACATACAAATAAACGGAATTTAATGCCTTTTAAAAATACTATTTAATTTAGTTCAACTTAACAACTATGTACAAGCTGAGAAAGAGGTCGTTTTATTTTTATTATAAAACATTTAATTTATAAAACATTTAATTGACTCTAACATTGTCAATTCTGTTGTTCATCATAATACTTGAGTATATCAGTCTTACACAAACCTGCCAACTTTTGAATATTGAAAATAAAGTCAGTACCGGCTATATGGTCACCCGCTTATAAGATTACCCAGCTTATATGGTCAGTTTTTCTAAAGTCCCGTTTAACTTAATAGGGAACATGGGTTAAAGCGCACCGCTTATACAGTCATTTTTTTTCTTGTTACCGGTTATATGGTCAGTTTCATGTTTTCAACAAGTTTCCGGTTTTTTTTTTAAGAAATCAGTGCGAAATCAGAGAAGACCTGAATTCAAGCCTTTATTTCTCTCCCTTTCCCCCTTTCTTGTTTGTGTAGACATCATCTCTCTCAGTTTTCTTGCCCCCTGACAAGAGGTGGACATCTTTCTGTTTATTGTTTGAAGTTATCTTTCCCAGCTTAAGTTGAAATTGAGACGAAACAAGTAAAGCACTTAATCTTAACTCATTTTTATACTATCTGTATACTGTGTACCCCTTCACTGAACTCGTGTACCTTCGTTTATTGCTATCATAAACTTTTAAATAATTTTAATTCTCTACCATCTTAGCTAATTCCATATAGTAATTACTATCCTCAATTTCGTGTTTAATTATCTGTTATCTCATTACCATACATGCTTGACAGAAATTCTGACCTAGAGGGCCTGGCCTAGGAAGGTCAGACAACGAGCTCCCGTGCGATGTCCCGTGCTTTGACAAGTAAAGGAAAATTTTGTTGCATTGGGATCATACTTCACGAATAAGAATGTTCATTTTTTAATTATGGTATCGAAAAGAAAGAATTTATCATTTGCTACCAAAAAGGAATTGATTGAAATTTTTTTCAAATCTAATCTTTCAAAGGCTACTTTCGCCAAAGCAAATTCGGACGACATTAAACAACATTTTAGCTGCCAAACTTTGGTCTTCAAGTGTTGAAATCGATGATGAAGAAAGAAAACTTTAGCTCTTGTCAACTTAAGGGAATGTGGTTAAGGCTCTTCTGTTATGGATTAAAAATGCACGGTATATTCTCAATAGGGTTGTATTGTTCCGCATATATGGTCACCCTGCTTATATGGTCTGATTTTTCTAGGCCGTTGAGCTGGCCATATAACCGATACAGACTGTAGTAGCAATTGACAACTTTTGAAATCAAAAATACTAGCACACTAATTTGCGAGGTAGGTTGGATGGCGAGTTTTTATACCATATTTAATCCTGGACAATCGCATGCGTGCCATAACACAATGAACATACTAAATGATTGTGTATGGGATATGATATTTACTGCTCAAACAAAACAATCAATTCTACTAAAGTATCTAAAATGCCATACAAAATTTCGAATAGACAGTATTTCATTTTCAAAATATCGTATACATTTATATACATTTCTGAACTGAAAACCCCACATAAAATTTTATTTAGATTTATTTTAGTTGTATTTAAACGTTATTTCACACCTTAACATTTTTATTTAAGAAATAATCATCTTTAAAAAATCTCAGAAATATACTGAGGGAAGAACACAGTAATATACTATTACATTATAACCAGTATAATCAGACAAAAAATCTAATTTTTAATCCAAAAATTTCTACCTTCCATAGAGTATGGTATCGCACCTTAGTTACACGAAAATTGATCGGAAAAGTTTTTTTATATATTTCTTTATATCGCTTGCGAAAATATATTCATTCATTTTGATTTCCCGGATGCGATGTAATTTTTTATTCCTGTATATATTTTTTAACGAAATATCTCATTTTTTTGACCGATTTTCGTAAGATTTTAATTACTTACTAAATTCATAAAAACTACGATTTTTTCGTAGCAGTTTGCAGGTATGGTTTTACATATACCCTAGTATGGCATTTCATGTGCGAGATTAATGCTATACTGACTTCTGGATGCAGCTTTGTCATTTGTATTGCTGAGAAGATGGGGAAGGGGGCATCTTGCAAGTTGTAAATAAACCAAAATAGAAGCACGAGTAATGCAACTCGGTAATCTAATAACTGCACGGTTTCCACTGAAAACAGTTTTTGACGAGGTAGATTCGTTAAAGTCTACAGTGACTAGTGAAATGAAAGGCAAGCTAACTGGTCTCTGTATGTCAAATGATTAAAATCATTCCTTATATAACACACTTGAATTTTTTACCTAGATTTTTGAAAAAGACATAACTGCGCAGTATACATTAGTAAATAAGATATGGACAATACTCTATGTAATGAATAAATGAAGCTTTATAACTTAAGCCTAATTTGGAAAATCTCTTAGTAAAAACTTCCTTCAGATATATGTATGCCGTACATTTTCAGTGAGAAAACAGAACAGACAAAACAAGCAGAAAACAGAAACAAAAACAAAAAAAACAGTAAACAGAAACAAACAGAGAACAGGATCTTCAGTAGAATAGCAGTAAAACATATCAAAGATTTTCGCAGCTCTGAACTGAAACCATTTGGTCAATCGCTAGCCATTAAACGTAATACGGGTGTGCTAGTGTAAGTTAAGACTTTTACCATACATTGAATACTAACTCTGTTTGTTCTGGAATTCACATGATTTAAGATGTTCTGAGTATTTCGAGGAAAGCTGTGCATGAATGTATATCAACTCGCTTTCTGAACAAAGGTTTTGGATTACAGAGATAAAAAGTTCTGATAGACATCATATGACCCACTTATCCTAATTTAAACTAAAAGGAAAATTATGACATGCATATCGTCTCTTCAGCATGTATTACTTCCTATTGTATTGCCATATAATGCTCTTTTTCCCCTTTGAGGTGTCATATTACCTTTTATCGCTTCATAATCTTTTCTTCTTACCTTTCTTTCAATATTTGTTACGACCCTTCTTCAAAGATCCTATCCTTCTAGAAGTTTTATCACAAAAGATCACTTGTTTTTAACTTGACGCATCTGAATGGGGACTTTTATAAGTGAAAAAGAATCTGCAAAGTTTTTTGCTATATTATGTAAAAAGGGAAAAAAATGATTATTAAGCATTTTTTCACCAGTGGAAAGGAGCTGCTTCTGAAGTATTGTGAGTTGTTCTGTTGAATTTACCAATTTTATTTTATTCTTCTAGCGCATAAATTTCTTCATAACAAGAATTATAGATTTATAGGGAACAAAGTGAACAAAGTTTTTAAATGTTTAAGCTAAAATCTGAGTCTAATTTCCCAGTACTATTTATTCACAAAATCTCAAAATCAGACTTGAATTTCTCAAATTTCTTGAATTGGTAAATTAGTCTTGTGATTGCATTACATACTTTCAGAATTAGGAAGAATAGAAGACGTGATTGATTTGTGTATCTTTAAATAACGTAAATAAAGCCACAAATATATGTATATTTTCAGAATAAAAATATAGTTAAATAATGTAAACAAGGCCACACATTTATGCATATTTACAGCATAAAAATATAGCTACATACGTTTCTGCTAATAGTGGTATTCATTACCAAAGATTTTGATAACAAAAAAAAATATTCTGCCTCTATAGTCCTTTTTTTAATCCGTAAAAAATTATGGAAATATATTTTTAATTACACAGTTTGAAAGAATAAAATTTATATTTTTCAAAGATGCAAGAACGTACCGAATAGGGGAATTACGAAAGAGTAGATGACAATTAATAGTCTGCTTCTTAAAAATTTTTAAAAATCCTCCTTTTGAAGAAATTTTAATGTTCGAATTTCTCTGCAAATATCGCTGCAAATAATCACTTTCTATACTACCATCCAACCTGCAGCCTGAAATTGATTATGATGTAGCCTCCACACTATGGCCAATTGTTCACCACTTCCTGATGGTGACATTGGACGATGGTTTACAGGTTGCATCCACACACTGGGCCACTAAATGAGCCGACCGCGTGGATTTGTCCATAGGGTCTACTGCGCACTGTAAGTGTGCATCTGGCTGCCTTTGATCTTTGGAGAAAAACCGCTTCCGAAGCCATCCTAGGCCAAAGCCATCATCGACCTCGATAAGACATACCCCTCCAGACAGTGGTAATGGCTCGCAGTGAACCATTAGTGTGGATGGGGCATTAGAGTATTTCTATCCCATCATCTGACATTCGTGTCTGTTGCCAGAATCTGACCTGAAATAAACCATTTTTAATTGTTTTTAGACATAAATACCCCTATTTACACTTGATAAAAACTCCAAATTCGTGAATGACGTTGTTCGATATCAAGATACAGATGTTTCGCAGGAGAAATATTGGTGATAATCAGGAAAGGAACCAAAAAAATTAATCGAGAGTGCAGGGATAAGAAAAAAAATTCGAGATACACAGGTTTCGAGATAGATATGTTTAACAAAATATATTTGTTTTTGTTTAAAAAATATTATGCTACTGCATTTGTGTGCAATTATGTAAAAGTTACAGAAAAGTAATTTATACTTACAACTAGTATTAAAAGCAAAAACAGAAAGTAAAAATAAATCTTTTGAAACATAAAGACTAAAAACTTGTTTCTCACTAAAAACCTTAAATTCCCTTCTCCCCGTCCCCTAATAAGTCTTAAAAGTTACGCAGATGCGCTGATTTACAAAGACTAGAGAGATATATTTGAACGTTAACCCCGCGGCTGTTCTTTCACTTTCTCTACTTTTTTATGCTTTTCCCAACCCCCTACGACTTGCCTCGCAGCGGTATGGTATCGTAAAGAATCTTGTTCTGAGTTATATCGACTGGAGATAAACCGAGATAACAGGTGTGATCAGGTAGGGGGCAGAGAACGAATCTAAAGGAACCGTTGTTTGCGAGAATACAAGAAAAGGTGTATATAGCAATGCTAGGTTTAAATTCTCGTGAAAAAGATAAAGTTAAAACAGTAATAAATATATATATCTGAGAATTTGACTTTAGACCAAATGTCCTACAGTCAGATCAGGCTCTATCTCTGCACATACCGGAGTTCGATTATATTAGATTGAACGATTAGAAACCTCTAAAGCAACAAAAACATAGTCCTTTGTTACTGAAAACATAACAAAGAATAACCAATAGATGATAGTTTTTAAGAGCACGGTGGTCTTTACAAAATCTAAAAATATTCACTAAATAATTAACTAAATAAATAACTGTCACACAAGAAAGCATTCTTCAACGATAAAAGTAATTATAGATTGAATCCGTTGCTTTTTCAACGCGTTCCGATTGATATGTGATATGCTCTTTAGCCTCCTGGTAATTATTCTCTCCATTAAATTAACATTTTTGTAACATAGTCATAGATACTGCAAATATACAAGCTTATATATTCATGTCAAAACAATTTAATAAATGTATTAAACCTTTTCCCGCCTGTTTTTAAGACTCTATAAAATTTATAGAACAGTTCAACACCCGTTCATGAATTTCATCTATCACATACCAAAATATCATCTCGTTAAGATGATTAGACGTTATTATTGAGGGAATAACAGACCACTGACAAAAATATCAATTTCATTAAGTTATTTGGTTGAGAGCTCTATTGTCTCTGAGACTGTGATCTGCTGCTTAAAACCGATTCCGAATGTACAAAATCAACTCTAACAGTATTTGTTACAGAAAGTCACAATCCATAAACTCAAACATCAAGAAGTTACCTTTCCGAAAGGCTAAATTTTCTCAGGAAAAACCAATTTGTGTCTTGTACGAACAATATAACTATCCTGGTTTACACTAAAACTGTAACTTTAAATCAAGAATTTCAATTTAGTTTTAAAAAAAAAATATGACTTTTTAAATTTTTGAAAAGGGTATTGTACCTCACCTAATGTTATGCTATGTACTATGCGTTCGTCTGTTTTCGAGAACTACATGAAGATACCATTTAAGTCAGTGCCATTGGAATGGCTCTCTATGTGCACTGTCTCACATTTTAAATAGTTTTATAATTATTAACATTTGGAGTATATTGTATTTTTGGAGTATATGGTATTTGGAGTAATAATAGAAATTTTATTCTAACTTTATTCATGACTACACTTTTTAACGATATCGATAGATGTTTTGATAAGCATTTCTGCAAAATTTGAAAATTGGTTCATTTCGGTTTACGTTTATGTTACCACGGAGAACGTTTTGATATACGAAACCTGATAATACTAGGGTATTCTTCTTCAAGACAATTCTGAAAAGAAAATTTAAAAAAAAAATGGAATTAAAACTATTAGGCTAAATTACCTTAATTTTATTTACCTACAATATGACTAGTATCTAATTTCCCAGTACTATTCTCAAAATAAGACACATTCTCAAAATCAGACTTTACACTTCTCAAATTTTTTGAATTGGTAGTTAGTCTTGTGATTGCACTATATACTTTCAGAACTAAGAAGAACAGAAGACGTGATTGATTTGTGTCTCTTTAAATAATGTAAATATAACAACAAATATATGCATATTTCTAGCACAAAAATATAGTCAAATAATGTAAACAAAGACACAAATTTATGCATATTTCCTGCATAAAAATATAGTTACATACATTTCAGCTAACAGTGGTATTCATTACCAAAGATTTTGGTTTGGTTTCATTTCGAGCAGTACTAATGTTTTGCACACGATGGCTAATGAGACCGGGACCTACTACTTAAAGCCGATTCCGAACAGCTACGAACATCCATGCCATAGTGGGATTCGAACCCACGACCTCCGGTACCGACGATCAGCGCCCTAACCAATCGGCCAGTTTCAAAATTTTTTGATACCAAAAGAAAATATTCTAGCACTACTCATAACATCCAGCTAAATTTAAAGGAATCTTTTATATGCATTATATTGTGAGATCAGATGCATGCAAAATGTATATTAATTACGTGGTAAAGGGCTCAATTTATTTCAGGAATCTAAAGGAAGTTCTGACCTTAGAAATCTTTTTTGCAGTAGTGTTCGCTTCGAAAAAAAATCATTTTTTTTACCTTGCAGGAAATAATTATTATGGTAAGTTTAATGTGTTCTTCAAGTTCTGTCTAACAGTTACTGATTAATTCACTGCACGTGAGAGTATTTTTCATTTCCGTTCTCATAGAACTCGCAACCACAAAAACATACCTTTGTTTTTAACCTCTCAACCTTCTTCCTCGCTTTAGTTAGGAAGAAAGAAAAGTTGAGCTTGGCTGAGTTCATTTTGTAGAGCTACGTACATATAACGTGTTACTCCGAGCAGTAGTGAAATTAGGGGGGGGGGGCAAGGGAGCTTAAGTTTCTCCTAGCAATTAATAGTTGTCTTTGTTTTGTAAAGTTGTATAGCTGTCCTAATACAGAATATTGAAATTAATAGAAGCTATATATATATTTTAAACTTATTTTTTTAGACGAGTAAAACTAATTATCTTATTGGCAATAGAATATAAATATGTAAGTATTAGTTATGTTAGTTTTTCGGTTAAAAAGCATAAGAGAAAAGCCGAACGCTGGCTGATTGGTTAGGGCTCTGATCGTCGGTATCAGAGCTCGTAGGTTCGAATTCCACTATGGCATGGATGTTCGTAGCCGTTCAGAATCGGCTTTAAGCAGTAGGTCCCGGTCTAATTAGCAATCGTGTGCAAAACAGTAGTAGTGCTCCAAACGAAACCAAACAAAAATCTATGGTGATGAATACCACTGTTAGCAGAAATGTATGTAACTATATTTTTATGCAGGAAATATGCATAAATTTGTGGCTTTGTTTACATTATTTGACTATTTCTTCTAGAAAAATGCATTTTTTGTAGTTTTATTTACATTATTTAAAGAGACAGAAATCAATCACGTCTTCTGTTCTTCCTAGTTCTTAAAGCATGTAGTGCAATCACAAGACTAACTACCAATTAACGCTCCAAACCAAACCATAAGAGAAAAATAAATCAAAGTCTTACTGTGGTGTCAGTAATAATTTTATCCAGTGTTTTACCCTTAACATACTTTAATATACAATAATCTAAAACACAAATCTTTAGAGTAAAATATAATTACTACAGTAATACATGTCTCGATTTATTAGGGGATTTTATCGATGGGATTCTCAAAACTTTGTAAGTGAACTTATAATGTTTGTCGAAGTAACTTGGATACGAACAGCAGTTATGTGAAGAATTAATTTCTATTTTCTAGTTTCTGTACTGTAACATTTAAATTACTGGATTTTGAAGTTGGAGTCCTCAACTTAAAGTAGTCTGATAATAGTCCCTTCCATACAGAAATTCTATCTACGCTACTGACTTCGAATAAGACCAGCAACTACCCAGCATACGCATTTATTTGAAACTAGCATATAACCCAGGATCAGTAAAATTTTTAATTCTCCAGAACTGTAAAGTACCCTATGAGGCAGGTAAAAAAAAATGGTTATTTTTTTCCTCGGAATTATGGGGTGCACACTCAATAATTTGTTTATATTTTTGACCGCATGTTAATTGCCAACTTTAATTTATCTTCTCATATTACGCTATAGGAAGAACATCAGAGGTTTTATATTGACAGTGATTATTTGGCGGTATATATGAATGATATACAAAATTTAGCATATTAATTGCAAATCGTGTCGTTATGTATAAAAAACAAACACACAAACGAAAACACTTCTTAATTTTCAAAGATATATAACTTCAACGCTAGATATGTATTAGTCCGTGGAATAGTCTCCTAGACTTTTATAAAAAGAATTTGTTGTTAATACCGGTGATAAAATTTTCATTGCAACAAAAAATAATCGATGATTAAATTTTATATTATCACATATGTACCTAATCTATTCTTTAAGCCAAATATAAAAAAAAAATTATTTACGTCATATCTAAGTTCAATGTTTTAACGTATGAAAATAATGCAGAAGATATTTAAATAATTGAAAATAAGAAATGATTAAATTAAATGGAATGACATCATAATACTACAAAAAATGTTATTTTTACCTATTGATTATGGGATAAATTTAATCGCTTGCTCTTGGTGGCATTAAACGCTCGAAAACGAGAGAAGGGGTAAATTTCGAACTTTTTATAGAGGACAAGATTTTTTGCTGAAATATGAAGGATATTTATGTCAATTTATTTTAGAATCGGATTGATTGTTTAGAAGAAGATAAAATTTGAATTTAGCTAATCCTAACTCAACAAGAATTCAATATAAGATGCCTTTATCCATTCCAGGTCCAACGGTTTGATAGATTCGAGGACAGACGGACAGATAACTTAGGCTATTATTATATAGGGGATAAGATTTCTGTTAAATGGGTGTATTTGTATCACCAGAGTGTGTATTGGAGAGGAAAAAATTAAGCGTTGAAAAAATATTTTGTGCTCTTTCTGGACTGGGGATTCTTTTCATAGGTTCTTCCATCCACAACTCGGCCAAAAGATGGCCGAATGGTTCGGTAGCGAAGCCTTCGGAAACACAGGCCTTCGGAAGCGAAGTTCGTGGGTTCGAATCTCACTATGGCATGGAAGTTCTTAGCCATTCAGAATCGGCTTTAAGCAGTTGGTCCCGGTCTCTTTAGCCCTCGTGTTGCAAAAAGTAGTGCTCCTTAGTGCTCCAAAACCAAACCAATTCATCCACAACTCTTCTTAAAGTTGTAAGAGTTATATTAAATTTGAAATGAAAGTCGTCATTGATTTATAATGCTTTCGGCAAAGAATCCAGAATTTTGTGACTGTTTAGATGATTTTAGGAGATAAGTCATGACATAACTTTCTTTGTCCTCTCCAGTTGGGCCCGCTTTAGGGGCGAAATTCAAACCTTTCTCCGGGAAGCCAAAATTTGGGGGTGATATTTCAGCTGTGAGTGAAATATGTCTATATGTTAAGTGCTCAATTAATCGAAAATTTTGAAGAACTATTTTTCTTTCGCTAAAAATTCACATATTGTTTTTATATTGTTTCTGTCTAATTGATAAAAGATATTTGCAATTGATAATTAAAGAAAGCAACTATAAAAATTAAATTTTAATAAACTAACTTAAATTCTATATCTGTATATTTTATACGTTTCTCCGACGGGAAAAATCTCGATGTTGTGAGATTGTTTTATCATCTTTACAGTTTCAAGCTGTAAAAAATTAAAGAATGATTGTTCATGCCTTTTAGTTTGAATTATGGCTTTTAATACGGATATTTATGTAACATATGAATCTTTTAAAAAATGGAACTACTTATCAATTTATTGCAGCAAGTATATTAATAGCCGATGAAACGCTTTTTTTGTTATAACTATTCAAGTTTCATAGGCTTCTATCTATGGATAATAAAACTCTTTGAATAAGAATTTTTACCGTTACTACAATTACAAAATATTAGTTTTATCCAGGATATAAAAGCTGATAGAACTGATCCTATCTTCAGTATTGATAAATAATGAGTACAATCTCAAGCCCGATTTCCATTTATGGTGTTTCGAGATTTTCCCTGCATAATTGTTAGTATTGAGAAATTAGGTACTAATGCTTGTAGAAAAGTAAGATACCTAAGGGTTATCAAGACTCTTAAATCTTTGAAATATCTCTCCTTAAGAAAAAAAATGTACATATTAATGTATGATAACTTTTGTACAGTTAAAGAATTCTTTAAAACATTCTGTAACGTAATCAATAATCGACAAAAATGTATCAGTCAAATCATGGAAAGTACATGGTATATAAAATATTTAAAATTTCTAAAATCTTTTTCTAAACACGGGATTTTTTTATCCTTGCTCGCACGCTTACTCATACGCTGTCCATGTATTGTTATGAATTTTTATAATACATAAAATTATTTAATACCTTCAATTTGAACCTAAATTTAAATACTTCAGTATCAAAGTGTAATTTTTATACTTTTTTAAATGGTTGGAAATCTGCTTATGTTCTCAACGTATTAACAATCTATTTTATTAATACATCAGGGCTATTAAAATAATATTAGGTCCAAGTTAACACTGGTCATTTGAAGAATAAGTTACATATGGTATTTTGCATTTACAATTGAAAACAATGTCACTTTTCTGCACGCAGGTACATATTATAAATTTAAACTTGAAATAGTGGTATGTAGTTTTTATTAAATTTCATTAATGCCTGATTCATTGCTTTGTATTCAATATCCCATTTCAAAAATTGAGAAATTCTTTCATACTTACTTAAACAACAGTATATATTTTTGGAGATATAAAAATCAAACAGCTACTAAAAATTCTTCAATTTTATCTTAGAATCTTGTCTAAGAATAGTGAAACACTTTTAAGATATTTTTGACAGTCGTCATTGAACATTTTTTCTAAAATACTCTAACACAAAATTTAATGATAAAGTATAAAATTATAGAGATGTTTGTTGAAAATAAAAAGAAACAAATAAATATATTCTCTACCTAAAAACGAATTTAAAAAAATTAGCAAAAATTCATTTATCAGTCTTTAGAAGCAAGTGTTATTACATTTGAATTCGTTAGGGGAGAGTAAGTGATATCTAAAAATATATGTTACATATTATTTCCTGTAATGGTGAATATAATAGCAAATGCATTTTTAGACCATGGAAGGAAATATTTATGTAGATTTCCTTCTATTACATAGATTTCTGTCTAAAACTTCAGTAAAATTTTCCCTATACAAATGCCAAATGAATTTATTTATGGCTGTCCTATTCAGGTTCAATTTTAATAACATCTATCCTACCTTCAAGAGTACATGGATATATATTTTTACTGATTTTAAATTACGCAGAGAATTTCTGCAGATAAACAATATCTAAAATAACTCGGTATATGCATACCAAATAACTAAATATTCTCTAAATATACTTTTTACTTCTAATTTTTTTGTTCTTACATCTTGGCTTTGCAAACAAGTAATAATGTTTTCCTTGTGGAAAAATATTTATTGTGAAAGAAAACAAATCAAAATGTGTTTTTAAATAATCTTTACTTCAACATCCATAATATGAAATTCCTCCGAGAAACGCTTCAATGGATACTGCAACGAAAACAATATGCAGCTGGAAGAATGCTATAAAAAATGTCACCATCATATTATTTTCCGCCTATATTAATTTTACGCTTCAGTGGACTAAATATTTAAAAATTTTAGTTAAAAATCTTAAAATTTTCATTCGTCTTTTGTTTTTTGCATCGTCTAGACTTTCACTGACTTGCTTACAAAAATTCAGTAATTTATAGACTAAAAGGTAACAAACATGTTCATTTAAAATAAAATAATCAAGCCTTCTTTAATTTAACCCTCTCTTTCACTTGGATTATAAGAATTTTAATTTATGTGATAAAAAATTGCTTAATTTTTCAAAATTGTTTTATCTGAAGTTGTACCTCTGATTTATTTCGGCCTCATGTGATGAAGTGAAATTGACTTAATTAAAATTTGTGTAAAACTTTTGCAGAGTTTAGATCATTCTAGAAGCTGCACATATTCTCTCATAATCAGGTCTAAAGTGTATGTGTTTCTTTAAATATGACAAATACGTTTCTCCTATCACTACACTAATTTTCTCCAAATTTTCATTTTGTCATTTTCACCTTTAATTTTCTGGCGCCTTTCAGGACTTCACAACTAGAATGAACTAAGTCCATATTTTCTTTTACAAATTTAAACCGGTATGCCATTATTTTATGTGTATATACGTTATGGCTGTGAGATGTTAAGAATTAGTGGAATGTATAATTAAATATATAAACTAAAATAAAGACTTTGTGATTGAGAAATGACCAAAGGAAAGGGATTTGCTAACAGTTTATTGTAGATTCGAATTTGATATTACAAAGCAAATATATTACTATTAATAGAGAATGACTACTAACATTTAAGATTTTAACACAGTACAATAGATAAGAATAATATGAACGAGGGGGATACAAAATACATAAACACAATCAAATAGAATTAAATGTATATGGATTGGATCAGCGTTGGGAAAATGAAAACCCAATAAGATTCATGATTAAAGGAATTAAGAATTTACTTACTACAATGACTTTGAATATTTTCACTCCAAACGTCGTCCAAACCATCCACTTTAAAGAAACCAAGAAAAAACAGAATATATAGCCGATTTTATCCCCTCGCTCCACGGTCTCAGCGAACATTATTATATTATTATTATTATTATTATTATTATTAGATGGCGCTACGCTCAACGGTAACAAAATAAACACAGCTTACAAAACTATTAAGCAATTCCTGTTGCATCATGGCTGTTGGACGGAACAACTACCAAAGCCCGAAGCTCTGCCAGTTCCCGAATAAGCCAGCCAAATTGCAAATAGCCAATACCGCTTCACAATGACCGGCTAATGTCCGATCTTTCCTTGATTTCGGGGTTTGGCCAGCCAATTCGGGAACTGGCATGGGACGATCGGCCAAAGTCTAAAGAAAAAGGTCATGAGCAAATTTTGAATGCTTGTATACTGTAATGCTAATGATAATTATATTATAACTGCCACAGAGGAGTTTTCCGACGAATCCAAGCCTCTTAGTAGCCTAAGATTGCCCTTCGATACAAAGGCCAAGAAGGTACGATGCCCCTAGGTGGGCTGTAGTCTGAAGGGAGAAGTTTTAGTGAGTAAGGATCTCACAGTACCAGACACCTCCTGGTCTCTTATGAAAATTTCCTCTCTCTTGGACAAAACAAGCAAACAAACAAAAACATAATCACATTATCTGCAGAATTAGTTTATTACAGAATATTATCAGTATCATCACTTGTTACTACAAGATGAATTTTTATGACATTTTTGAATTGCACAGCAGTTTGCTAAATTTGTATCTGCAGCGATTTGTTGAGCACTTGGTAGTGCAACTATATCGAGTGTAGCCTACCGAACCTACCGAACAGTCTTGCTTCAGCACATCCAACATTGGTCTGGGAGTTCCGGGCACTTCGGGAAGTGGCCGGTCAAAGTCGATATATGTTACGGCCAGTTCCCGAATTGGCCGGCCAAATTGCACATTGGTCGGCCGTGTGTGGCCAATGTCCGATGTACTGGAAATGAATAGTGTATATGCAACTTTGGCCGCCCACTTCCCGAAGTGCCTGGAATTCTCTGGCCAATGTTCGATGTGCTGAAGCAAGGTCGCCGTGATCCACGAAGGGTCCTTTCAGTTGTCGTGGGCACTTTCTACAAGCTAGGAACAGAACGTAGTGTTCTCAAACAACTGTACACCAGAAGTGAGTCTTCCATTTTGCAAGAGAAACTACTTACTTTGGCCTTGGCTACTTATATTGGCAACTACTTACATTGGCATCCGTTGGCAAAGAGGAAATATCATTACGAACCGTTGCCTCTTCACGATCGCTGACCGTCGGAAAAGGCTACACTCGATGCAGTTGCACTACCATGTGCTCAACAAATCGCTGCAGTTTTAAAAATAACAAACTGCTGTGGGATTGGAAATGTCATAAAAGTTCATCTTGTAACAAGAGATGATACTGATATTTTCTGTAATAAACTTATTCAGTGGATATGTGATTATCTTTTAGTTTGTTTTTCCCAAGGGAGAGGAAATTTTCATAAGACACAAAATGGTTTCTCGTACTGTGATATCCTTACTCACTAAAATTTCTCCCTTCAGACTATAACCTACCTTGGGACACCGTACCTCCTTGTCCTTTGTTTCTAAGGACGATCCTAGGTGCCTAAAAGGGGCGGATTCGTCGCAAAACTCCACTGTGGCAGCTATAATTGGATTATCATTAGTATTACGGTATACAAACACCCAAAATTTGCCATGACCTTTCTCTTCTGACTTTGGCCAATGGCCCTATGCCAGTTCTCGAATTAACTGGCCAAACCCCGAAATCAAGGAAATATCGGATATTGGTCGGTCATTGTGAGGCGATATTGGCTATCTTGCAATTTGGCCGGCCAATTCGGGAATTGGACGAATTTCAGGCTTTGGCCGTAACATATACACTATTCATTTCCAGTACATCGTACATTGGCCACACACGGCCGACCAATGTGCAATTTGGCCGGCTAATTCGAGAACTGGCCAAACTTTGGCTTTGGCCTTAACATATACATGTACATCTAATAGAAAATATTAATAGCTATTAATAATTAATTTATGAATAAATAGCTATTAAGCATTATATAAAATTAATTTAAATTTCCAAGGATTAATTATGAAATTGAAATTTTTTATCTCAATTTGACTACATAGTTCCAAATGAACTTGGTTCACCGTTGTTGTAGAATTCTCATATGTCTTCAAATTGGACTTAATTCTCGAAAACCGGTTGATAGTACAAGATTGTGTACAAAAATTAGTGTCTCAGATTTATTGAAGAATTGTGAACTGAAACAAAACATTTTTGAGTTAATTTTTCTCTTATTACTAACAACATTTTTTTAAATATCATTTCAGTGTATAAAATGAAAAACATTCCATCTAAAGGCACTGTCTATTTTATTTTTATAAATGTGCATGCATTTGAAGCTTTCCCTAGCCATTCAAGCATTTTATGAGGCTTCTTGAAATATACTTACTAAGCTCAAGCTGAACAAACCCTTTTTCTAGATTATCTAGAACAAAGGTATTCCACAAGGATTCTTTGAAACCCTATGATTTCCAGAAATTTAACAGGGGTCTCGTTAAAGATCACTATCCGCTTAGTCAAAGAGCCAGAATTTTAGTAAAATTCTAATTTTGGTAAAATATTAAATTCCTAAAGATAATTTGCTTGTAATAGATATAAATGGATATTGCAGGGATAAAATAAAATCTTAAATAATCTTTACTTCATCATGCACAATATGAAATTCCTCTTAGAAACGCTTCAATGGATATTGCAACGAAAACAACATGCAACTTGAAGAATGCTGTAAAAAAAATATCACCATCATATTATATTCTGCCTATATTAATTTTATGCTTCAGTGGACTAAATATTTAAAAAATTTAGTTAAAAACCTTAAAATTTTCATTCGTTTTTTTGTTTGATAAAATAAAATCTCAGATTTCGTTCTTCAGATACATTAATCACGTCGCATATTAGTCTCCAATCTTTTTGCTTCACATTGGGTGTTCCGAAAATGCCTCTGCACATAAATTTGGATAAAGCCGACCCTTTTGGTTGCAGTATATAATATCCTCTACCTATTGTCTATATTTTAGAACCCCCTCCAATAATAATAATAATAATAACTACCAATAGCTATTTTACCCTTTAATATCTTATTAAGGTGTTTGTATTGTGATAAAAAACAAATAAATGCAATAATTTTGTAAATTTGGGTAGATTAAAGCTTTGAGATTTGTTATCCTATTTTTTCTACTCTTTTATCAAAAAGTTCTTTCCAAAAGAAAGAAAACCACGGTAAGCTTAAAGAATTTTTCAAAGTGTAAAAGGGTTGAAGCTCCTGATCTAGAATACCATATTAAATTTAATAAATCACAAAATGATTTTTTCTTTGACATGCATATAATAAGCGAGCCAGAGAGTTAATGGTGTCTGAATTCAGTTCAACTGTTTTGACTACATATGCAGTTTAAAATTCTAATTTAGGTTTGTTGAGTTAGTCTGTCAGCGAAAATCTCTCGATTAGAAGCTTCTGTTTAGAAACTGACAATATTAAAGTAGATTGATGTGTTGTAATCAAGCCTGTTCTTGTGGATTCCAGCACCTGTGTGCAGGTATTTTTGCGTACAATTATATAATTTTAAATACATAAAATATATTATTTGTACAAAAATTTACTTTTTGGAGTTAGGTAAAATAAACAAAGGGTATTTTTTGCAATATAACAAAAATTAAAAGAAGTTTTTTTTAATTACACAAAATAAATAAGAGATATTTGATGATAAATAAATACAAAAACACTAACGTTTTTAGAAATATATTAAAGTTTTTCAAAATAAACGAGATTTGTCAAGTACTTTTCCGGTTAATTTATCGATGAAGAGTTTTCAGGGTTCTGAACATAGTTTATTATAGATGTTGAAGCAATCAAAATTCTTCGCTGGTATATTAAAAACTTGACCATGTATTTAACACGTAACAAAATAAGTATTAAAAACAATAGCGTTCTAAAAATGAAACAGTAGATCGTTTTCCAACTATGAAGAAGGCGTATAATTTAATGTTATTCATTAAAAAGAAATTTAATGAAAGGTTTTTATTATAATTGCGACAATATTATGTCACATTATGTTAGTATATTATGTTGGCTGTACTGGATAAAAAATCATTGAATAATGTATTTGTCTTTGCACACGTAACTTCCATTTTACATAATGCCAATGGAATTACGGCCGAACAATGACCGAATGG
Organism: Pardosa pseudoannulata; assembly: GCA_032207245.1. NCBI lineage: Eukaryota > Metazoa > Arthropoda > Arachnida > Araneae > Lycosidae > Pardosa > Pardosa pseudoannulata. Next base: position 90,503,984 of record CM063504.1, on the reverse strand, counting down.
TTAGGGTGCTGGCCTTCGGAACCAGAGTTCGTGGGTTCGAATCCCACTATTTCATGGATGTTCGTAGCCGTTCAGAATTGGCTATAAGCAGTAGGTCCCAGTCTTATTAGCCCTCGTGTTGCAAAAAGTAGACCGTAGCACTCCAAAACCAAACCAAACCAAAGGAATTTGGCACCCTTCTGCATGGGACCCTCCAGGGACTATCCTGACTTTAATTTCAGATATCCATCACTGCTATGTAACATTTGTTATGTTCGACGTCATAACGACGTGTTCTAAAAGTATATCTCTTTTAGCTCAATCGCAAAATTTTAAACTAAGGATCTAAGAATCGGTTTTCTATATGTTCTTAAAATGTGAAAGTTTCTGTTAAATAGAATTGGAACTAAAACTTTTCTTGCATATTAAAACGAATTATGGGTAGTTCCTCATCTACATTTGTCGTCTTTTAAATAAATGTCCTATAGCAGATAATGCAGTCACTTATTATTTTGCCATGTTTGTCAAGCCTTCCAAGATTTGAGAAAATAACTTTTTCCTTTAATCTATCTTCTACTACTTTTGACCGTTTGCTGCTTAATCCGACTTATTGCAACAACTTCCTCTTCTTCATGTACTTCATTTTGCAGATTGAGAATTCTTTATTCATTTACTGACGTTATTTTAGTTGGAGTTTTGTGGTTCCTCTTTCAGCTTCGCCAAACGATGGCCGATTGGTTAGGTTGTTGGCCTTCGGTGCCGGTGTTCGTGGGTTCGAATCCCACAGTGCCGCACGGAATCGGCTTTAAGCTGTAGGTCCCCGTCTTATTAACCCTCGCGTTGCAAAAAGTAGATCGTAACACTCCAAATCCTTCAGCTTCAGTTTGGTTTAGATTGGTTTGTAGCGCTACTGTCTACTTTTTGCAACACGAGGATTAATGAGACGGGTACTTATCACTTACATATCAGCCAACTAAACATTCGACAGCCTTTTTTTGTAGGTAGAATTTACACTTTATTCTTCTATTGTTTTCATTCACCGCCCTCATTTCAGGACATGTTATCCATTCTCTTTTATTTGTAGTTGTTTCTTTTCTATAGGTTTACCCACTTTTGAGTACATAGCCGAAATAGCTACTGAACCTAATTAAAAAATAACAGCTGCGTTTATATTATCATAAATTATTTTTTCAAGAAAAGGCTTAAAACCACGCCATCGTAACCTTTTGAACCTCTATTCATTACAAATCTCGATATACGGGAAATAACAAACAAAATCACATGTAGACTTCCACATAAATACATATCCCTTTTCCATTTCCATGCCTTATTTTCCGATACCTGATCACAGACGTTACCGACCCAATGATGTGTGCTGTGTTGCGAGGGTTGTTCTAGCAGATGTAGGCACGGAAAATTAATAGGCGGGACGTGACGTGAAACTCCGATAGACGGAAAGTGTTACGTGAGACTCCTACTAACTAAAGTGAAAGACACTGGGGCCAGAAAAAAAAATAAAGAGAGAGAGAGAGAGAAAGGCGGTAGGACCTATTGTTGGCTGGAGAAGGGATTATGGTAATCGCCGGTATTGATTGGGAAGAGAAATGCTCCGGATATTGGACATTGCCAGAGAAATGCCCAATACGCGCAGCTGTAGGATTGTTTTAATTGCTTGAATAAGGACGTGAATTCGGAAATAAGTCTATGGGTGTTACACAGTAGCAGAGGGAGTAAATGGGGCTAAAAGAGTTTTGCTTGAGATGAGATCGCCCATACGATAGACTTCTAGCGTAAAGAGATTTCTTCCTCTAAATCAGGGGGCGGGGGCAAACTTTTGGGATCTGTGGTCTACTCCACATTAAAAAAAATCGGAGTAGGTTTGGTTTTGGAGAGATACGGTCTACTTTTTGCAACACGAGGGCTAATGAAACCGGGACCTACTGCTTAAAGCCGATTCCGAACGGCTACGAATATCCATGCCATAGTGGGATTCGAACCCGCGAACTCCGGTTCCGAAGGTCAGCACCCTAACCATTCGGCCATCGTTCGGTAGGAGTAGGTCTACCAATGACAGAGTTAAATTAACGTAACTTACATGTTTATATATTTATTTTTGGTAACAAAAAATGGTAAATTATCTAATTTTTCTAAGAAAAAAACTTAATATTTACAAAATAAAAATTTACTGACGAAAATAACCAAAGTATTCATATATCAAAAATTGACCATCCTATTCACTTCGTTTAGATGAAATATGGCACTGTATATCTGCGACAAGTTTATCATATTGTGGCTGGCACGAGCTTATTGCAATGCGTAAAAACGAAATTAAATGTTCATCTGTAAAAGTCACCTACATGAATTCTTTGGAATTTAATGAAGTTAGTTTATAAATATTATCTATACACCTTATAAAAGCAAAATGTATTAAAGTTTTTTTTGTAATCCTTAGAGGGGTTTGCCTTAGAGTATACCATAGGAGGAATTGAGGAGGGTTAACTGACAAATGTATCCCGTTTATAGCGTGACCATAATACTTTTAAAAATTTTAATTATATTAGAAGAAAAATTAAATATGTGTTCTTAAAAAAGTAAAATAAATAAATAAATAGTTTAACTATTTATAAGTGTTTTTTCAATAGATACTTTTGTTTGGGGCCATAAATGAAAAACAATTTTATTACTAACTTTCCGGGTACAGCAAGTATAAATATATATATATATATATATATATATATATATATATATATATATATATATATTTCAAAAGAAAAAATAAATTAAATGTAGTACTGTCTTTTACTGTAAATTTTAAATATCAAAAACATAAAAAATCTAAAAAATATTCGTATTTCATCAAATATTAGAGAAAAAAATGTTTAAGAGGAGGTTTCACTGCGAAACCACTGTCCGCTAAAGGGTTAAACGCGACCGATGTTTGGTTTTTATGTCGTTCATGGTTGAAGCAGATTCGCAAACATACGTCGTATCCAAAGTATGATTTCATCCCACTGTGGCATGGATGTTCGTAGCCGTTCGGAATCGGCTTTAAACTGTAGGTCCCGGTGTCATTAGCCCTCGTGTAGTAAAAAGTAGACCGTAGCACCCCAAACCAAACCAAAGTATGATTTCAAATACAAAATCAATTTGTAAATATTTGGAAACGTTTCCTCAGAAATTAATTTCCAAAAGATTTTATTTAAAATAATTCATTAATTCTATGTCATAAGTCATAAATTAAATTGTTAATATCCGAGGTCATTATCGGGAGGGCCGAGAAATTTCGGGAGGAAAAAAATGTCTTCGCGGTCGACGTCTTGCCCACCTCTGCTCTAAATAATGACACATAGTGGTAATTGTCTAGGAGGGGATGGTAATAATAATTTTCCGTAATAAGATCAGTAATAATTAATATTCAATATATCTGCTTAGAGTACAGATGTTTAACCCCCTTGCCTGTGGCATATATTTGAGAAAAACGTGCCAAAAATAGAAATTTTTTCTCTTTAATTTTGTTCGTTATTATCATCAAAATGTTAGAAATAGATTATTTTTAAAAAATACAAAATTTTAAAAGAAATAAATACTATTTTCAATATTTTCACATATATGGGAATTGTTAATGGATTACGGTAATTTTTGCTTGAATTATAGCAAAATAAATCAAATGACATAATTTTCAAGATAAATACAGTAGAACCTCTTTTTAACGACCCCTTCGTTAGAACGATCATCTTAAAAAATCCCAATTATTTTACCATAGGAATAATGCTAATCTTGAATAATTACAAAGACCCCAAACGTATTATTTTTCGTTATTATTACCGCCTAGTCCACTGAACTCATGAGCAAGTGGGCTATTTCAAAATTATCGTACTGTGGTGCAACTTCAAGAAACTTGTACGAAAGAAGAATTTTAGAAAGAGTTGGTAAATCAGTCAGCTGAATTCCGACCGTTGCCAGAACCCTTATCGTCCGGTGCTCCTGTAGATGACACTCCGGACACTAATGAAATGACCCAGCTGCTCCGTGTCAAATTTCCGGATCTTCAATTACCTTTTGATGAGTTTGTTGCGGTAGACGACACATTACAGTGCTGCCAAGAAAATTTGAATAAGGACGATTTTATTGCCCGTATTGCTGGAAATGAAGAAATCTGCGATTCCGACGACGATTAGAAGAAATCGTCCAAACTTTTGAAAAAGTGAATGAAAAAAAAAAAGCCTTCAATGCAATCGATATCTTGTGTCAATATTTTGAAGGACAATTTAATTCTGAAGATTTTCTTCAAAATCTAACGGATATGGAATCAGTGATAATGAAAAATTCCCAAATGAACTTGAAACAGGCGTCAATCAAAGACTTTTTTTCCAAAAATTCAATAATGGAAATACAAATAAACAGAACTGTTCTCTAGGTATGTACTGCTGCATCATTTCTTTGCTCAGTTTTTTTTATTATTTTTTTTTCAATTCGTTACAAAGACCTTTCGTTACAACGACCATATGATATTGGTCCCACAGAGAGTCGTCATACCGAGGTTCTACTGTATAACAAACTAATACAACAATAGTATGTATATCTATTATCATGAATTCCATGTTCCTCATATTCAAGTAAATTTTACAAATCCTTTACAGTATCCGACAAATGGCACGAAACTGTCAAACTTTTCTCGGGAAAGTATCGCAGTGGTAAATTACATATTATTCATAGGACGAACCAAGTTCGAAATCAAGGAATTGAAACACCGATTTTTCTCTTGCCCAAACTCAGGTCGGGCATTCCAAATTTGGTGCAATTGCATTGCTCGAACTGAGTTCGGACGTCGAAGGGGTCAAAGGGATCGTGGAAGAGTTTAAGATTCTTTCCAGAGAACTGAATAGAGTTAAAATCCTATTTAGCGCCCCACAGAAATGCCACCGAATATGTTTGTACGATGTACTTTTCCACGATGATCATAACTTGCATACACAGTTGCGGACTAAATTTCCAAGAAGAATTTAGGTACAGCTGATGATTTCGAGTTTTATTGGGGACCCCTGGAGAGGAATTATAGCTCACGGAGTGGCACAAGTGTAACGGTCAAGCCCAGGCAGGGATTCAGCCGTGAGATATGGGGGCCGGGGCTGAGAAATAATGTCAACTTCTATCAAAGAGGCTATTTTAATGAGCCCACCTGCACACCCGAAGTAAGTGCAGATGTGGGAAATTTTCACCAACAAGTGATTGGGACAGAGAAAAAAAAGGGCGTTGAACCGAGTGTAAAGGTGTGGAAGGAAAGTGGGAAAAGGAATCGATGTCAAGATTCAAGAGTTGCTGGACATCGAGATCCCGTGAGCAAGCCAGAGTGCCCGGGCCAGCAAACGATTCCCGAGCCCGCATGTGTATGAACGGCACGCCAGCATAGACGTCCAGCAAAATAACGGTCGTATGCCTGTTGACAGCCCCAGCCTGCTCCTCTATAATTACTGGAGGTAAACTTAATAATATTCATAATTATTACCTGGGACTCATAATCTTTTATTAAGGAATGCTATTTCAAGAGTATTGATGAATAAGAAACCAAATAATTGCAGGTAATGTTAAAAACTAAGCAAGTGATGCATTAAATTGTAAATATTGTACATAATAAATGTTTTAGTTTAAATATTAGGTACTTTCCTTTAATTCCATAGCGTATATTTTACTGTGTTTCCCCTTTGAAACCGTTTACTGGTTTTTGTGTTAAGTACATTACAACAACGTTAAAGTGTTAATATGAGAAAGAACAAATCTTCTCTGTAGGACTTGCTTTAAAAATCTCTTAAATTGCCAACTCTTCATAACGCTAATTGATATTTCTCATTCAAGGATATGGAATTGTAACAAGGATATGTATAATTTATTACCGAATTCCAGTTGAATCCACAACCTTAGAATCGCGTAAGCGAAGGTTCATATTAAAAAAAATTTAGATGCCACTTATTAGAACTGGAGTGATTCTTAATTGAAAAAAAATGAAAAGAGGATTATAGAAGGAAGTAATCTCAAACTAGTATTTTAATGTATTTACTTCGAAATATATTTAAATTAATATTATAATAGTGATCAAATTTCAACATGAATGAGTATACAGCATAATTTTTCGCCTGCCCGAAATCAAGAGAGTAAATAAAGTGTCGATGATTCTATATATCCCCTAACTTTTTATAGCGTTAAAACTGTTTTCCAAACGGATGATGACACTAAAATGTTTTTTGACTTTGTATTTATATGTATACAGGAGACCCTGGATAGGTTGTAAGTTGGTAGTATGACCTTTACAGTATTATTTTTAAATCATTTTTGAAGATTTGGGAGTTATTTATAAACTTGTTAGTAGAATATAAGAGTATATAACAAATAAGGAAGGGGGTTATATCAGTATAGGTGATAATGTAACTAAAGAAACTTCATCTCATAAAGTAATAATTTTGATTTTATTCAAGTAAACTTAATCCTACTATAACTCCCAATGATTTTTTATTAGTAAATCCTATACTATTGCTAATATATTAAACTTATATCCCTGACGTTAACTTTACCTTCAGATAAGTGTAAATAACAAGTGTTCAGACCCTTAATCCTTTGTACATCGGACCAGTAAGTTTGTTTTAAAATATCTTCAAGCTGGGCTCAAGATACAACAGATTTTATGTTGAATTCTCTTTTTTATTAAAATTAAGTCCTTTATTCCTGAAGTATTTGAAATTTTATAACTAATAATTTCTTTTTATTGCTCCTATTTCATAAACATCATGGCTCCATACACATCGGAGGTAAAACTGTTGCGTATAGCATAATTTTTATTTCTACAGTAATAAAATTTATATTTGAATGTTTTGAAGCTTAATTTTATTCTTTTATGTATCTTAACTGCGTGATAGATTACAGACAAATACCAGTTCATTTACTAGCAAAAATTACAAAAAAAATCTATAGCTTCAAGGTACATCATGTCTTTGTAATTTGATCTTAATTGAAATTATTGTTAAATCCTTATTGTTAAATGCTCAGTAATATAAAAGTAGGTAACATAAAAATTATAATACAATTGCACATACTCAATAACATTTTATAAAACAAAAAAAGAAATCCTCAGATAATTTTTTCTAAGCGAAATGGAAGAAAAATGCAATAAAACCTAAAAATATCATCAGGATACAACAGGTTCCTTTTGTATATGTGTCTGCGCATGAAAGCGAGACCTTTCGAACGAAACGTATCAAGGAGTAGTCTAACCTGGGAAATCTTGTTGAACGTATAACTGATATAAAGAAATTCATCACTGTAAATTTAAAAAAAAAACCAAAATATTATTTAAGCTCCGAAGAACAATGCGGATTCATATTATCCAATTAAAAAAGCCATAAAAGGTAATTCAACGGGGATTTTTTATGCATCGGAAAAAAACGAATACAGTTCCCCTTAATCAACCAGAAAAGAAAAAGTAAAGGGGATTTGATTGCAGCAGCATAGATCAAATCCTGTCGGTGAGCAGGTGAGGAAGTTTCGCATGTCCTCCTTACAAGCATAAGACCATTGAGCTCTTAAGCGAAACTATGTTTTACTTTACTTACTTAACAAAGATTCACTTTAAACCAATGCTTTTATTGATCATTTTAAGGTTGACATAGTTTCCTATCGTAGGGACTATAGGTTCTCAAGGAGTAACAAGTTCAAAGACAAATGAGGGCGTTACTGCTGTCAAGGGGACTGGCAAATAGACACAAAATCTATATAAAATCATCAATCAAATAATAGTGTATTAGTAAAAATAAAGGCGATATTTTTTTCAACTATAAATGTCGTGAACTTCACCATGGGCCGCCATTTGATCATCATTTACAGACATTTTAATTGCATTTCCTTCTTCGTATTTGGTTGAAACTGGACTCAATGCTAGTTGACTGTCTAAGAAAAAGTAGTAAATGCCTGAACTTGGAGATTTACGAATGATGTTTACGAAATTGGAAGATAAAGAAATTATTAAAATTCTGCCAGTCTCACTCATCTCGGCAGCCATCAACCAGACTCAAACACGGTGGTATCATCTCATATTTTTTTTATTTCTCACCAATTTATGCTTATTTTTAAAATATTTAATAAGCAATTTTTCCTACATTTGATAGAAATTTTAACCCTTTGCCTTAAAACAAAGTATGGGAGAAGTAATCGTACTGCTGTGCCTAAAATGAGAATCTCGTATCACACACGTAATGATTCTATCTGGCCAAAAATGAAAAGCTCGTATAAGACATGTTATGGTTTTTAGGCAATAAAGTTTTTGTTTTTGCGTTATTGTTTGTTACAGCTGCAATATAAGAGTTGGTCGTTTATTTTTAAGTGTAATTGCAATAGAGTATTATATTATATGCAATAAATAGTTAACTGTTTGTGCTTAAAAAGTCTTTAAAAAATCTAAAAATTTAATGGTACAAAGGGAAATTGATACTAATAACGGTGCTGAAAAGTGTCCTGATTACACCTTAGAAATTGAAACAGATACCAATTTGGATACATATGAATTGTATACATTGTAGTATGTCCTGTAAAAAAACTTGTGCAAAATTTAGTTAGTGATGAAACTGCTTCTGGTCACGACGCATGAGAAAAGCTTTCATCGAAAGTGGCACACGCAATCGTCGCTTGATTCATAAGGCAAGAGGTTAATCAAATTCATTTTTGATTATTAATATATAGATAGGCGGACAAAATAGATATAGATAGCATGCAACAGTATTTCAATATTTAGTATAAGTAACTATAATGAAAAAGGAGGCATTCGAATATTTTTTCTACTAAAGGGGGTGGTGGTTGGGAAAAGGTTGAGAACCATTGGTTTAGACAAATAGAATTTACTTTTAACTTTCCATCTAGACTTAATTTAGAGATAATATTATGTCACCGAATGAGAAGTTTTAGTGATATGAGTGAGGCAAAAATAGAGAAAATAATTTCATTCTTTTTACTAAAAAAAAGTCAAGAAACAATAAGTAATATTGCAAAGAGCCTTGTTTTATTACAAAACTTTTACTACTTCAATTCTAACTAATGCCTCTAATAAGGTATATAGATGTACATCGACACACGATTGACTTTTCACAGAATTCGCTATAATTCATTTCCGATTTGGGATGAATTCCAAATCGGAACTCAAGCGATATCATTTATCCATATTTAAATAATTGAAAATAGGGCAGGTATTTGATTAAAAATTAGAAACATAAATGGGCAGCCTATCACATAAATAATAAAATGTGTGTCTGAGAAACCAGCCTTAGGTCTGGGTATACATAATTAGTGATGTAATTAATCTTTTGAAAACTTTTTTGTGGACTATTTTAATTTCACATAAATTATGAAATTTAAAAATACAATAATAGGCAATATTTGGTGATTTATCCTAATATTTATTTTAAGTATAATATAAGCTCATTAAATGCCCAAGATCTTTTTCATAATACAAAATTGAAATTGCAATGCAAGCTAATGTTAAACCTGGAAATGGAAAAGTGTTAGAGTACCAAAGTTTAGCGTCAATTCCGAAAAAGTTGGCAAGACTTCCATTGTTGGTTTGACACAATTTTAAATTTAGTACACTTTAATTTTTTTTAATTTATTATATCTCAACCAAAAACTTTTCAAAATAAGTTGTAAATAATTTTATCTTCAGATAAGTTATTGGTTAGAAAGTTACGATATAGCTAATCTATTTTTCCTCGCTGTAAAATTCAACGATATGATTCATGTACTGCTACTTGACGTCGGCTGGCAACGTTAATTTCTGTTAAACTATTCTGCCACGTGATAGGACGGTCGGAAGAAGTTTTAATATCAACAGTGACCTTCTGGGGGTATCACAGATTGTGTCCCTAAATTTGTATAACTGCCCGACAAACCGTATGTATTTGTATAAAACACAAACGGACACTCTCTTTTATAAAAATAGTTTGAGATTGGTTTTAATGATTCATTGCAGACAATTTTGTAGAAAAAGTATAAAAATTTTTAGGACTAATAATACCTTAACATAGTTTAAGGTAACCCAATATTTTTTTTCAGATATTATTTTTTTTCCTAGATAGCCAATATAGTGTGAAAACTTAATTAGGTTCTCAATTTTATATTTATTAAGCCGTCAAATTATGTCCCTCTTCCACTTTAAGTACTATTAACAAATCCATTACAGTTTTATAAATAATCTGTCTACAAGCATCTATAATCAGATAAAAAATATTCTTCGTCTTAAAACTGAACCTTGAAAAAAACCGAGCTTTTTACCATCTATTACCATTGCATATGTACAGGGGTAAAAAAAGGGACATTCAATTTTTAAGTTGAAGCTTATTAAATGGATACAATTAATTTGCAATTATGTAAACTTATATTTAATTAATGTATTGCTGTCGAAGATACATTAATATGCAAAATTTCAGTTGAATTGGAAAATGCTAAAAACGCAAATATAATAACAAGACTTGACCTAGATAGACCCACAGTTCGAGTTAAATAACGCTTGTAATATAATAGACTAAATCGCAATGTCCCTCGCTTTTATTTAGAAAAAAAATTACATTGTAATCTAGAATTTTTAATACGATGGATATCATTCCATTTTCGAAAAAAGTTAGTATCTTTATTATTTAAAACCCTGTCATAGAACTTAATTATACAAAAGACACAAGATATATAAAGACCCCTAACTTGTCTAATTCTATCTTGACCGTTTCCCTCTTGTTCCGTCCCTCTTCAAACAATTGTCGTGCGGATGAAAAACACTTAGCTAAGAGCGTGATTTTCGCATTTGATTTAATGCAACTCGTGGAGAGGCAAAAGTAAAATCGAGATCTACAATGATTGTTTATGTTTATATAAAGGATGGCGAACACAAAAGCATGATCTTTTTTGAGCATTTTTTCCGGATTTTTTCATACTTTATGTCTTGAATGTAGGCTAATGGAAGAATAAGAAAGAAACGCTTCGATTGTTTCTTCGCGCTTTTTAGCACGTCTTTTCACTTTCGACTTAAAGTGACATACAGATGTCGTTGCATTGTCCGTTAAGAACGTGATATTTATTTTCTTGGAGTTCAAACACCTGGAAAAAAAATTCATGCATCGAAATAGGTAGTTTGAGCCGCCATTATGCTTTCTTTACATTATAGGCTCTTTGTCCTGAGAACATTCGACCGTTCTAAAAGAGATTTTACCAAATTCTTGATATCAGAGTACAAACGAATACGAAATAAGTAGAGAACAAAAGATAACATCTGCAAGATTTAAAGTGAAAATGTTGCCATTCAAAAGTTACAGGCAGGCCGGCGACCCCAATTTTTTTTTATCAGTTTTACTGCAGAAGAACTTGATTATAACATCATTGGCTCTCATACTTCCATGCGTCAAAGATGCATGAGATTGGAACTAAAAATTAAATAAAGAAACAAGATAGTTTAAAATAGTAACTCAGAAAAAATAGCAACTAAAATATCAAAACAGTGATTAATAAAACATAAAAATAGACACTTAGTCAGTTGGTGTCAACTCCATGAACTCTCTAGCCCACCATTATCGATTGTATACGTTTTCTTCATTCAGTGGAGGACAACTTAGCAATTGATCCTTGTCTATATTTGAGCTCTTGTCCCACAAAGTGTTCAAAAGATTAATATAAATATCAATTCTATGCAGATGTTTAGCAAGACAATCATGTTTAGTCTGCAGACGTAAAGCCGCTACTGCGATGGAACTAGGAGAATCCGAGATCTTGCGAATCAAATCCTTCCATTTCTTATTCTTGTTTCTTCTAATAGTTTGACATCATAATATTTTCTCATAGCATTTTTATAATTCCTTTTATTGATAAAAATGGTACTTCATAATTATCTGATTGCAGAATATCACTTCCCTTTTTTGCTCGTTTATCAGCATATTCATGCCCAGATATTCCAACATGCGCTGGAATCCGCTGCAAGACAATGGTCATCCCTCTAGCAACTAGAAGGGGAAATTTTCTTTTGCACGAGTCAATAATATTTTTTCTGCGAAATTATGTGCAGAGATGGCTTGGATAGCTGATAAGGAATCCGAAAAGATAACTAATTTTTTGTAACTATATTTGGCGGCCCCAAGTAGTTTTCTGTTAAAATAAGAGGACGATCCGGTAATGAAAATACTGGTCACTGTTATACACAGTATGCATGCGCAATATTGAAGCTAAATACATCAATCAATGCACTTAGAATTGTAGTAAATTAGACTAACGTGTCTTATGTTTAAGACACAGATGAGCTTCCAGAAAGCAACAAAACATGGAATGTCTAACCGCAGATTTACAAAGTTTGAGGATCGGACAGTTATCTGATTTTTGCATGCTGAAGGAGGTAACCAGAATGAAATTCATCAGAGATTGCAAAGAATCAATTTGTCGAATTTTTTAAACGGAAAAGAACTCATCGCTTGATGCCAAAAGATGGATCCCATGCATCACAGCAAAGTAAAGCGTGGATGGCACCACTGAAACGGAAGTTCCTACAACATCCATCCTTTACTCCAGATTTAGCCTTATAGGAATTCTTTTATTTGGACATTTAAAGGGATTTTTAGCGGTAAAACACTTTTCAGATCAGGAGGGTTTGACGAACATCATTCAGGAATACTTCAAAAGGGATGTTTCAGCATGGAGATTAATAGAGAAATAAACAAAAATGTGTATTTTTGTGAATTTTTTTTCAATTATAAGTATTACTGAAATTTTACGTTGTACCTTTTATTATCTGATTGCCCTCGCACTTTTATTGTTGCCCTCTCACTTCATTAAGTTATACAAGAATAAAATAGTAAGAATTAATTTTGGACACGGTTTATTCTTAAGTCAACCCATTTCCTACGTCTGTGCATTAAACGTCATGATAACACAAGCCCTTTCTTTAGGTAATTTAATTTAGTATTTATATAATCGGGAAGAAGTCATAAGGGAGACCATTTGTGCTGAACCTATGACCCACGGATCAAGTACTGACCCGCGAGTTGATTTTTAAAAGCTTATATATTATATCCCAAATGAGAAAAGAGAAACTCAAAAATTAAAGTACAATCAAACTTTAATAAAAAAATTTAATTTCAAATTTCTAATGACGAATTTATATTTTAAAATGTCTGTGGAAATTCAATTTTTCATTCCGCGTATATCAGTTTCTGATTTTTACCTTTATGTTTTGGTCTTCACTAGCGAAAGTATAAAATAGTAAAATAAAAAGTAAATGAACACTTTCTTAGAGAATTTTAAAAAAGAACATGAAAAGTGTTAATTGTCACTTTTTCCTTTTACCATATTAAGCATATTCTAAATGAGCTGAGGTCAAAACAGAATTGAAAAGTATAAAATTGAAATAAAATTGAAAATTCATAGTAAAATTACAACACTGATTGAAAATCAATCATCTATCAGGGATAGAGATACCTACGAATCTCTATCTCATTTTCATAAATGTATGAGTAAAACAGGTATAAAGAAAGCCAAAACAGTGCATTTAATTAAATACGTTGAACGAAAAGTACAGAAAAAATAAGAGAAAGTCTTTTATGTTGGAGTAAAGTAAATTATTATTACGATACAAAAAGATAAACTATCTCTTTAGAAAGCAAATACTAAATGAGCTGAGGTCAAGACAGAATTGAAAAGCATAAAATTGAAAATTCATAGTAAAGTTACAATACTGATTGAGAAAGTTACAATACTGAATTAATCATCTATCAGGTATAGAGATACCTACGAATCTCATTTTCATAAATGTATGAATAAAATTGGTATAAAGAAAGCCAAAACAGTACATTTAATTAAATACATTGAACGAAAAGTACATAAAAAATAAGGGAAAGTTTTTTATATTTTAGTAAATTATTATTACGATCCGAAAAGTCAAACTATCTCTTCAGAAATCAAATGCTAAATGAGCTGAGGTCAAGACAGAATTGAAAAGCATAAAATTGAAAATTCATAGTAAAGTTACAATACTGATTGAAAATTAATCATCTATCAGGGATAGAGATACCTACGAATCTCATTTTCATAAATGTATGAGTAAAACTGGTATAAAGAAAGCCAAAACAGTGCCTTTGATTAAACAAGTAAATGATAATTCACCTTTACATTTCTTTTCCTATGTGGCAGTAAAAATTAGCAGTTAAAAAGTATCTACTATTTTTGTTTAAAATCAGTGATGTACTATCTGTTTCAGCACTATTGTAAAAGTATAAAGTCATCCCTTGTTCATGGATGACCTTATACTTTTGAATCCTTATGTATTTAGTGAAATGCTGAGAAAATTTATTTCTGGTAGTTAAAAGAAGAAATTGTGAAGTCATTATTGTCATTTGATATGATTTCGTATTTATTAAATACGCATGATGCAATCTTGATTCGTAAGAGAAAATGATAAAATCATTAACCTGTCAGGCATATAGAGGATTTCTTAAACGTTTTTATTAATTCTATTTTTGAAAATTCATCAACAGAGTTTGTTCCCTGACTTCACCCCTTACACTTCATTTTTAAGAACAAAAGCGATAAAAGAAACTCGCTTAATTGCAACATTTGTTTAGAAAATTTCCCCTTACAATGCACATTTTTGGAAGAAAATGGTCTCAGGAGACTGAATTGTGAATCGGGATATAATTTAATTCTAATATGAATTCAAATATTAATACAGTTTGAATCTGGATTACCAAGAAATTCGATTTATAAAAATTTAATATTTAAGAAATTGGATCTAGAACTGTTTACTAGTTTTTCTAAAATTGGTGACAAACTATGTGATTATTTGTGACATTTTTCCTTGTTCTTGGATGACTTCAGCCTTCCCAATTTTTATACATCCCGGGAAATACGGGATTAGATTATTCCAAATTTATAAAAAAGATATTGAGAAATCATTTGCTACTTTTGATAATTATTTCCAAATTTATTAAAGACTCTTGATGAAATCTTGATTTTCAAAAGAAAATCATAAAGTCATTAACCTTTTAGGCATCTAGAGAATGTCTTATTTTTACACCAATTTTGTTTTTGAGAATTAATTTCCTTTTCCTCTAAATGCAATTGTTAGTACAGTTTAAAAGGTGATTACCTTTAAGTTGTACTAACTGCAACTGTATTCTACTTTAAAAAAAATAATATTTCATAAATTAAGTCTGAGTATGCACTTAACAAATGATTTCATATAATTTCTATATTTGTAAACACTATTAACTGCTACGCTTTTAAAAATATAAGAAAATTAAATTTCTTTATAAACGCTTTGATGCAACTCATTTCATTGACCCTAACCTTCCCACGCTCACGTTTTGTTGTTGGCTCTTTTAAAAAAAATAAAACTGTGCGTTCACTTTTACAGTTCATGTACAGTTCATGTGCTTTAATCACTTTTACAGTTGATGTGCTGCCTACACGATACTTTTTATGATCAAGCAACCATAGTTAAATGAATGCTGCTCTTAATTTAATAGAGCTTTTATTTTGCTTTTATATAAAGAAAGATTCTTCCAAGCGATTCATAGCTATTCCAAAGCCATCATTAAAATCTAATAAAAAATATATATTTAGCAATTTTACTAAACTCCTAGAACTCGTAGCTGAACAATAGCTAAGTCTACTAGCTATTTTTTTCCAGCAGAAAAATTATACTAGCACAACAAATAGTTTTTCATTGATATTTTACGACCTTTAAATTATTAATCAGTTGCATTTAAAAAAAATTACGTTTGGAATTCTGGAAAAGATGATAGTGTCATAACTATACTTCTAACAATACTTTCGTATTGTATGACAGGGAAAATAGTAAAATATTCCATCATTCAGTGTTATTTTCATTGAAAAATTTATATAAACTTTCCAGTTGTGATTATATATACCTAAAGGAGCAATGGATCGTTAAAATTACTATAAAAACTATATCTTTTGTTTTTCTCAAAATATCAAATCAGGCTTACTTTTTACTAATCATTCCAAATGTTTGGAAACTGAATAATTATTTTATTTCAATAAAACTTGTTTGCTGTTTCCTGTCCTTATAATAAAATTTAAAATTTCTCCTTTCAGTTCCGATAATTATTTTCCAAATTGTTCTAGGTGCTTTGTTCTCTCTTAAATATCTGTCAAACTTCTAAAACTTTGCTTATTAAAGAGTATGTAAAAAAACTGGGTACTCATTTTTATGTAATTGTGAAATTACAGTATGTGGTATAGAATGAAACAACGGGAAAATTCATTAAAGCAAGGAGAAATCTTAAATAAATTGCATTTAAAGTAAATGAAATCAATATTAGTTATATACAACTTCCAGTTATGTTTCTAAATAAAGAATAAATGGCAATAAATAATTAAGAAAAATAATTAAGATACAATGCAGTGTGAACCTTTCTTAAGAATGCTGTACAGTTCAATTTTTAAGAAAAGTTTTCCACTTAAATAAAAAATTCATTTTTTGTAATGTTGAGTGTCATGTATTTTGCATAATATCATTATGTTCATGATAAGAATTCTGTTAAGAACTGAATATTACAAAATTCAAATATATAGGAAAAAGTACTTTGAACCTAGGCTTTTACAATATTTAACTTTTACTATATGTTGCCCAGACTGCATTGTGGCTATCGTACTGTGCTCCCACACGATGGGTTTGGGTTCGAATGCCGAGCAAGCTTGGATGTATGTTGTGCCCTCGTAGAGAGCGATGCTGCCCTACCTTTATGATTAAACAAAATTTACACCTTCCTATAAATGAATTTTCTTCAAGAGCAGAACGCTAGGCGATTGATTTGGGGTGCTGATCATCGGAGTTCGTGGGTTCGAATTCCACTATCGCATGGATGTTCGTAGCAGTTCGGAATCGGCTTTAAGCAGTAGGTCCCGGTCTCATTAGCTCTCGTGTGCAAAACAGTAGACCGTAGCTCACCAAACCGAATTTTCTACAAGAAAAGAAAAGGTGAAATATTATATCTTGTGTATAATGCCTCACCTAAAATTTGACGTACCAGATTTGTAAGCCAATTGCTACATGGCTTACACAATCTCGAA
>CM063504.1:90441908-90481908 GCA_032207245.1 Pardosa pseudoannulata | reverse complement strand
ATAAATATATTATACATATATATATACATATATATATATATACATATATTAACATATATATATATATATATATACATATATATCTTGTGACCAATGCTAAGCATCAAGGGCGTAATTTGGGCGCTTCACCTGAGGGGGCAAAAGTCAAATCAGAAGACCCCTCTTGCCCCTCCCTAATTACGTCTGTGCACGCGTCTATTGTACATAAATATTTTTATTCTCCTCGGCACATTTTTATCACTTAAAGTTTTCCTCTTTTTGTTTTCTGAGATAAGCTCTGGTAGAAGACTTTTCAAAAATAAATTAATCAAACCCTCTGAAAAATAATGTAATTTTGTAGTAGTATATACAAAATAAATTAATAAAATACTCTCAAAAATGATGTTGTGATCACAAAAATATGTAGCTATGATTTCAGGGTGACAGTAAGGTAATCTGAAATGGTATAAAAATAACTCCCTTGTAATTTAGTATTGCCATACTAGTAGGTGCAAATTAAATAAGATGAAAGGTAAAATTGCTTAGAAAAGAATGTATGCTTTTATAAAAAGGATTTTTCCCAAAAAAAGTTTTACCAAACAAATATTTACAAGAAAAATTAAACGGAAGACACCGAAAAGATTTTTAAATACTATTTGAAAATAGGCTTCTCTATTCGGTACAGTAAAATGCATAAAAATGCAATTGTTTGGCGTGAGGGATAAAATTTAAGACTATACACCGATTCAAAAACACGAATTCAACCTTTTAAAAGTAAATTATGATCAGAGGTTTATTCCAACTGTATGACAACTTTTACGAAGTGAATATTTTTCTACCATTCTCCTATTTAAAATGAGTTTTTATTCAAAATTCGTGCAGACGAAAAGGTTTAAAGTCATTTAAGAGGAAATGTTTAAGGAAATGAAAAAAATCTAACTTAGAATTATAAAAATTCTTAGTATTTAGTAGTATACAACATTCATAAATTCGAAGAAGCAAAATTCTTCCCTTTGAAATAGAAGGGAAACAAGCCAGTAAAATGCGGTTGAAAGGCGAAAAAAAAACATTAATTGGAAATATTTTTTTAAAACTTTAACAAGTTACGTATGCCTAATATGAGAGAATTTTTCGGTATGAAAATATAAATATCGTCAAGTAATTTTGTGAACAATAAATACTTCAAGGAATAGGAAGACAACAAAGCTAATAATACTGATCCTGCAATTCGGGAAATAACAAAAGAAAAATTATGTCATCAAAAAGGGATTGCAGATGTTCTGTAACAAGCTATTTCTTTATACACATTATTAGAGAAAAATTTCTGCACTGCATTTCCTACTTGATTGTCAAATAAAGAAGCAATCATCGTGGACTATAAAAATCTAAAAGACTTTATTTGAAAGTACGTTTTTGAAATTCTGGAACTCAGAAGGGAAAGAGGGGCTTAAATAGGATTAAGGAAACATTCTTTGCTCGTGATTACGCGTATGTTTGAATTTATTTCTCCATTTTTGATAGATGTTCAAAAAAAATTAACTCGAAATTTATTCTTGTACATTTTAACTGGTGATATATAACACAGACATGTGTTTTTCTAGCATTTGTTTTGAAAATATAAAAGGAAAAAGTTAAGACATAAAAATGTTCCGCTTTAACTCCCATTTTTTAGAATGAATTGTTGTTTTAACTTTGAGTATTTTGCTTATGTTCATTTATCCTGGTAAAAAGACTTTTATCAGCAGCCTTCTATTTCGCTACCGAATAACGACACTTATTTTTACCTTTCGAGTAATGTAAAGCTAATTTCTTTAAGATTTACACCGATAGCGTTCAAATATACAAATTTCGTGAGTAAAAGATATCAAGCTAAACTTTTAAAACAGTCAGTCGCATGTTACATAGCATTTTATAATTTTAGTTATTTATTGCATGAAAAAATGGTTTATGTTACAAAGCCTGTTTGAAAATTTTTAACTTTCTACACTTATAAAATTTTGCATACATGTACATTGAACTATAATTTAAGAATACAGTAAAACCTTGATTAATCGTTCCCGCAATAGTCGTTTGATTCATTTCGTCCTTGATTTAATCCCATAATAGCAATGTTAATTGTTCCCTATTCTACGCTGTTCCACAACTAAGGTCCAAATATTTGGGTCTCGTCACGTTTTACTTCCGATTGTATCGCTGTTATAAAATTTTGTATTGATAAGAATATTTCTGGTTGTTTGAAATGACTTAGCAAGCATAACTAGCGATCAGAGGCAAGATATTTCTTAGATGATCCTCTCCTCCCCAACCATCCACCTAGGGAAATTTCCCTAAAAAACTTTTTTGTCTTAAGAACCATTTGACGACCCTCTGCAAAATGCACCTGGGGTATATTAGACCCCCCCCTTCATCGTTTCATCGCTACACCATTGGTTGCCAATTGGTTGGCTTATCAGGAGTCTTTTTTGGATTACCAAAGACTTCATTTAAGGGAGTTAACAAGTTGAATAAGACCACATAGGAAGAATTGACAACAGTATTCCCTGGGCCAAGCCCTCTAGTACTGAGTTTGCTATCATTGGTAATGCATCCATCTATGAATACTTTGTTGGCAATAACATTAAAAGTTACAACTTGAATTGGAAAGGTTATTTTTTAGATTGAATACTAGAATAAAATAATAGTAAAACCATTTAGGTCTTCAGATACAACCAGAAACAAATAAATGTTACTTTAAACCCGGTTTCAGAGAATGAAATAAGAGAGCAACTAATCAAAGTCTGGTGAAAATGATTACTAGTTCCAAGACGATTAAAACAATGGTTTTTACATTCAATTTGAGGATTACACCTCAGACGTAACTTAACAACTAGCAGTGTCACAACAATGAATCCCCTATACACAGACTAGAATTTTGGACATAAGACAGAGGAGGAGAAAAAAAGATAGATGCCACAAAGCCTGTTTTGATTACTATAAAATTTTGCAGTTTAATGGAACATTGCACACTTATACAAGTGAAGAATAATTTAAGAATACGGTAGACCCTAGGATTTATAGCTTCCGCATTAGTCGTTCTATTCATTTTTTGCCAAATTTATTCCTAGATAGATTAACCGTCCTCTTGAATTTATCATCGAAAATTCTCGATCCCATCGTGTCGTGTGTCTGGTTGTTTGCATTTGCGGAATTTAGGAAAACTAAGGGAATAAGATTTTTTATTTATAAGAATTTTTCCAGTGATGTGGGCGATAGAGGGATTTCTGTTTCAGCCGGGGTATACTTGTATCACTACATTCTTTTTTTGTGGTGGTTAAAATGGTCTTGATCTTGTTTCAGAACGATCATTTATTTGATTGAACTGTTGAACAAAATATCAGTCAGACATCTTAGATCTTTAGATACATTTAGAATCAAATAACAGTATTTCAAAAGCTGTTTTACAGAACCAAACTACATCTTGTGACGTCGCAGTTATCCTATTTCAAAAGACAGTAGACGGCAGGGCAGGATAACTGTGGCGTCTAAGCATCTGGGAAAATAGCCCTTCTGGCCAAAAAAAAATTTGTTTCAGTCCTGCCTTTGACAGTCCTCCCTTAATGATAAAAGGCGATAGACAGAGGTCGGGTCAGACAGTTCAGCTCCGGCTAGCGGCCAATCCCAAACTAGCGAAGACTTCCGTGATAGAATGACCAAACAGTGAGAGGCTACCAACTGACCTCAAACAGAGTGAAAATTCAAAGAAAGAAGAAAATGTTAGTCGAAAAAAAGAGGAGAAACGGATTGTGAGTTGATTTTTTAGGTTATCCCATATTTTTGTTGCAGTCTCGCCCTGAGCTGTGAGTGTACATCAAGTACAACTTATTTTTCAGAGACCTGACTTCCAGTTTGATATTTTTTAGGCTTGCCAGGAGTCTTTTCATACACAGTGCAAATTTCCACTCATCTAGAATCCCTTTGTATCTTCAGAAAACAATTTTGAAATTTTATTTTGTTCATAAAATTATTGGTTTTTTTTTTCATGATCTTTGATTTTCCGTGGCCCCTATGCACTATCAATCAAAAATAGAGGAACGTCACAAATTGAGCGAGATGATCACGGGCTCCTGAAGAATTAAAACAATTTTACTAGCATAAAATTTGAGAATCACACCAGAAATGATAGTAACTTAAGAACTAACGGAATCACAACAATTAGAAATATACGCTATAGATAAGGAACGTGTGATCTTAAAGCTACATACAGCCTCCATGAGTTTCTTGTTTAGCTTTTGTTCGGCCGAGAGCTAGATATTTTAAAATCTAACTCATGTATTGATATTTAATTATATAGGTTACAACAATTTTAAAATTGAATTATTCTTTATAGAATTGTATCTTTCCACGTTAGTTTTATAACTATTGTAATTTCATATATTATTATTGTTTTCCATTTTGTTTCTTTATAATGAAATAAACTCATTTTCTTATTTTTATTGGAAGTCATACTTAAATATGTACTTATTTAATAAAAACAAATTAAAAATTAATGTTATAAGAATGTTAAGAAATTTATGTTATAAGAATTAATGAACCTTATGTGAATACAAAATATTGTTGTATACAAAAATGATGTTGCTACATTTCCTATAAATTATATTTACTCGAATTTAGTTAATTGAAATTTTGGGATAATTTGAATTGTACAAATTCTCCTTGACTTTTACTAGTAGTAGATTTTAAAAGTTTCTACATTGTGAATAAAATTAATTTGAAATTACTTAAAATATTTTTTAAGATAAATATATTCGGGGTATTTTTTTTAACAAATAATGCTGAAATATAGCTCAAAACTGAAAGTTCTAAAAGGATTTCATGATTAAGTAATTTAAGAAGACATAGTACCTTTCGAGACTTAACATCTTCATTATAACAACTTTTATTCCATGCATCATAAAATGAAAACATTGAATTTATTTTAAAAAGAATATGATACAAGTGTGTTTATAATGCTGTAGATTTTAAAAAAAAGTTTAGTTTCATTATTTCGAGTTGTATATTTTTTAAATAACAGAGAAAATGTACACTAAATAAAGAAAAACAAATTATTTTACCCACATAATAAAATGTGAAATATGTTTATTAGAAATTCAAGTTTTATATTAGTTTGAATTAAAGTATCTGCTTTATTCTGTAAAGTTAAAATTTTAAAAGGTATCTCACATTTTAAAATTTACAAAAAGATAAAAATTGTTGAGGAACTGTAAACTCAAATAACATTTATTGTGCTATAAAATGAAATATATTGCTAATAGTAATATAATTGAGGTTCACAGAAAGAAGAAAGATAATTAGCTCCCATTTAATGTAAAAAAAATAGTTTCTAATTCACACATCCCCCATTCCATAGAAACGGGTGTCACACATTGAACTACTTTTTATCACTTTTTCTATAAAGAATATAATATTTCAAATATATATTTTTTGCGAAGCAATTATAACACGTAAGGAAGAATTCTGCATAAATTAAAGAATTTCGTTTCTTCTATGCTAATATTAATATAAATGAGGTTCACAGAAAGATAATTAGCTCCCATTTAATGTAAAAAAATAGTTTCTAATTCACACATCCGCCATTCCATAGAAACGGATGTGACACATTGAACTACTTTTTAACACTTTTTCTATAAAGAATATAATATTCCAAATGTATATTTTTTGCGAAGCAATTATAACACGTAAGGAAGAATTCTGCATAAAATAAAGAATTTCGTTTCTTCTATGCTAATATTAATATAACTGAGGTTCACAGAAAGATAATTAGCTCCCATTTAATGTAAAAAAAATAGTTTCTAATTCACACATCCGCCATTCCATAGAAACGGGTGAGACACATTGAACTACTTTTTATCACTTTTTCTATAAAGAATATAATATTTCAAATGTATATTTTTGCGAAGCAATTATAACACGTAAGGAAGAATTCTGCATAAAATAAAGAATTTCGTTTCTTCTTTGCTGATATTAATATAACTGAGGTTCACAGGACACAGGTCCGAGATTCGATCCTCGGGTTTTGCAAAGATAACTCACCTTTCTTCCTTCAATGGGTAGATAAAACTGAGGACCCAACAAGCTTGGAACTAAACACTGTGGGTTCTGCGTAAGGTTAACCATCTAACCGGTACATATACTTCTCACCCCAAAATCCTTTGTACTGGAAGAGAGATTGATACCGTAGCCTTTGCCTCAAGTGGGTTTAGCCATGGGGAGTTTTGTTAAGTTATATGTATGTTTGTGTGTGTGTGTGTGTGTAAAAACCGGCGAAATTAATCTCAACTGAAGGCGACTACAGCTGAAGTGTAGCCCCTATTATTTTTAATTTTTCCGAGCATACTGGGTAATGAGTGGGCCTAATTAATAAGCAGTCGTGACTAGAATTGAAGAAAAACATCGAGTTTAACTGGGAATTCAAGTTTATTCGAGACTGAGAAAAGAGAAGTTTCTCTCTCAAGAGCAGATCATGTAATGCTACATGGAAACATTTTCCATTTACAGAGTTAGGCTTCTATAGAGAGATGACGAGGATACTTTCCCAAGAAACCAGTAGCGTATTCAACGTTCTTTACAAATAGAAAGGAGATTAGATCATTGGAAAAATGAACCATTTTATTAAAACAGCTGGAAAATGTGGCGAGGGGACTGAAGAGTAGCATTTATTCAGCCTTAGCTTTGGGAGAAGGGTTTGTGTTGTCGAACACTTCTTTAAATATAATATTAAGATGGTAAAAGAGATATGAAAGAATGAGAAAGGAAATAAGGAGGAATTTTAGAGATATTCTAGTGTAATCATTTTGATTGATTACATAGAGATATATTATAATATATATATATATATATATATATATATATATATATATATATATATATATATATATATATACATATATACATAAATGAAATTTTAATATAATAAAAAAGTAAAATTTTTAAAAAGAATAACTAATGTTTAATTATCAATTTAGAGATTTTGTCTTACAGAGAAAATTTCTTTTACAGGCACTACCCAAATTTATATCAACTTGGCTTATCAATAAAGATATGTGAGAGTTTTTTTTTTTTCTAGCATAATACTAAAATCGTTATTAAAATGATGTATTAATCTCTCAGTTTCGACATTTTGCACTACAACAAATCTCATACTAGAAGCATCGCATATTTCATTTATTGACTAAATAAAAAATTTATAAAACTAGAATATATCCTGTCATATGACAGGATCAGTAACATTTTTAATTTTTCCGAATTGCAAAGCACCCTATGAGGTTAGTAAAAAAATGGTTTGTTTTTTTTGCTGAAAATTATCTGGTACACTCTCACTAATTTGTTTATCTGTATACTCCTCTAAACTCAGCCGGTACTGTGAATGAAGTTTAAAATCACGTTGAATTCATTTAGAAAGATAATTCAAAGTTTTTTTAGCTACATCGAAATTATCGTTACGTTTTTCCCATTTTTTTTATAAATTATGGAAGCAAAGAAATAAAACTATCATTTCCACTACAACCTGGAGGTATATAGAATTTTTTGTTAATACCAGTGATAAAAATTTCATTGCAACATAAAATAATCGATGGTTAAATTTAAAATAATCACATATGTTCCTAATCTATAATTTAAGCCAAATATAAAAGAAAACTTTTTATGTAATGTCTAAATTCAGTGATAAAACGTACGATATTTAAGTAATTTAAAATAAGAAATGATTAAATGAGATGGTTAAAGGAATGACGTCATAATGCTAGGAAAAAATGTTATTTTTACCTATTTATTATGTAACAAATTGATAAATTTAATCGCCTGCTCTTAACCGAGGAAAAGTAGGACTTGAAATAATGGCATTAAAAACTAAAAAAGGGGTAGAAGGGGCATATTTCAAACTTGCTAACCTTAACTCATGAAGAATCCAATATGGATGCCTCTATCCATTCCAGGTCCAACCGCTTCATAAATATGAGGACAGATGGAAGATAACTTAAGCTATTATTATACAGTAGATAACAAGAAATCTTCATTGAAATCTAACAATTATTTCACGGCGTTTGACAGGGAATTTATAAAATAACGAATTTTATTAATATTGAGAGAGAGACATATATAATATATATATATATATATATATATATATATATATATATATATATATATATACAGATATATATACATATATGTATATACATATATGTGTGTGTTCATATATATATATATATATATATATATATATATATACATACATATATATATATATATATATATATATATATATATATATATATATATATATATACAGATATATATACATATATGTATAAACGTATATCTATAAACATATATATGTGTGTGTTCATATATATATATATATATATATATATATATATATATATATATATCTAGAGAGAGGGAGAACAGATGAAATCTTTCAGCGCAATAGATAAACAGAATTTTAACAACAAATAATGAATTCCCTGAACTCCTAATTAGTCTAGAGATTTTGTCCTGCATTATAGAAAGTATCTTTTATAAATAATACCCAAGTTTTTAAAAGCGTGTATCGTTGATAAAGATGTGCCCCAGCGTTATTTCTTCCCATAAAAATTCTTAAATTCCTGTTAGATCAAATGTGTTATAGTTCCTACTTGGAAATTTTGTGCTGTTGCTGATTTTACACTATATGTATTTCCTAGTAATTTTTCAAGTAAAGAAAACAGTCTACCACTACAACAGAGAAAATATATAATATTGAATTTTTTTCTATGAAACTTCAGTGTTCATTTAGAAAGTCTGAGTAATTTTTAATAATTCATAATATTAACATTATCTTTAATTATTATTATTATATTATCGTTATTCTTAAACATAATATGCATATATATGAATACAATGCATATATATGCATATATATATATATATATATATATATAATAAGACCGACATCTCGATGGGTGGTTGCAGTCATGGCCATAAAAATGACACCCTTTTATCTAAAGACCCTTATTAAGATAACGTTGGAGAACGGGTTCCCTCTTCATCAAAGGGGCAGGAAAAACGGAGGGGTCCGCTAGCATGAAGTTATATGTAAAAAATGCCTTTAACACCTGGTCAACATCTGTGGGAAAAATTCTAGAAAAGAATCTGCCTCCGACAGCGTGCATCTCCTTTTTGTTTGGAAGATTGAGAATTTTCCTTACATATATATGTATTTATATATAGGTGTGTGTGTGTGTGTGTGTGTATGCGTGTGAGAGAGAGAAAGAGAGAGGTCGCGTGTGTCGAAAGAAAGATAACTTTTATAGTAAGCACATCTATTGTAAAAGTTTATCGATTTTCAGGGAATCCAATATTGTTGCTATATCGAATATGTTAATGTCTCTCTTTAAACATTTTGTACTGTGACAGATTCTAAGTCATACATATCTCCAAGTGCTTAAATTTTCAGAATAAAAAAATAGTCTTACAGCTGCATTTTGCAGAGAAAATATAAAACATCGAATATTATTAATAAGACATGAATGATCATTCAGAATGTTTGAGCAATTTAAAAAAATTATTTCCTATTTATTTGATTCATTTCGAATTATTCCTCGCGTACTGTTTTAAAATTAAACATAATAATGTACATATATGTATATGTATGAATAGGAAAAAGTTCATATCATGCATAATCATTTTATCGATTTTAAGGACATCCAAAATTGTTGCTAGGTCAAATATGTTATGCTTCTATTTGAACATTTTGTACTGTGGTATGGTTTGGAGCGCTACGGTCTACTCTTTTGCACACGAGGGCTAATGAGACCGGGACCTATAGCTTAAAGCCGATTACGGCTACAAACATTCATGCACGCAGCGGGATTCGAACCCGCGAATTCCGAATCCGAACAGCAGCACTCTACCATTCGGCCATCTTTCTGCCATTTTGTACTGTGACAGATTTTGTGTCAGAGATATCTACAAGTGCACTATTTTTTATTTAAATAAAGAAAATAGCCTTACAGTTGTATTTTTCCAGAGAAGAATTAAGACATCTATTTTTAATAATAAAACATAAGTAATCATTCAGAAATATTGAGAAATTTAAAAAAATCTGATAATTATTCGATTTATTTTATATATTTCTTTGCTTATTTTTTCTCAAATTTAAATATAAGGATATACAGGGTGTCTCAAAACGACCTCTTAATGTTACCAAATACACGGATTCTATTCCTTGTAATTTGCTAAACTTTTAATCATAATTTATTCTTTTTGATACTAAGCAAGTGTGTTTAAGTTCAGTGGGTTAAGTTGGTTTCTATTAAATTTCAATCTGATAAAGGTTAACATAAATCACGGGAATTTAACTATTTTTTAATCTTGGTTACTTGATCTCGTTTTATTTTTCGTGTCTGAAGCCCATGTGACAGCAGGTTAGTTAGTAATTTGAAAATCGTTTTTTGTAAGCTCCGTGGTCTTTTTTTTCTTCGGCATGTGACTAATTGTAAAGTTTACGAAATCATGAAGGAGTATTAAAGGGGGCACTTTAAGTTCAGCTTTTGCCCGTTGTTGCTTGTTGCTCGTCGTGTTTTTCCTTCTTCGATATAGTTTTTTTTTCCATCGGTAAATTACATAAATTAGTTATTGCCAGAATGTTTAATTTCTAACTTAGTTTTGTATTATCGGCCAACTGTTTTGGATGTTCTCTTTAACTGTTTTTTTTATTTACGTTGTTTTGAGAAAGAAAAACAATAAACTTTGATGTTTTTATATTTTTGTGTAACTTCTTTAAAGAAACTCAGTCTTCAGTTAGGCACTGGTACTGTGCTAAACATCAGTGGAAAATAGCTGATCGTTACTGTCCAAACACTTAAACTTTGGGCAGCTAGATTCCTCATTGGGAGTACATAAAAACTGCCCAAAGAAACACTCCTGTACGATCCATAGTTTACGAGGAAAATACGAAAAACAAAGTTTGACGTTACTGCCGGTGCAAGAACAAAAACACTTTATTGGACATATCAACAACAGTATTTACATATCTTTCCAGACGATAATGTTTAAAACGTTCGTCGCGCATATCGCTTCAGGCATGCGCGCGGCATGGAATGACGTTAAGCCGCAGTTGAACTGGTATTTAAAAGGTTGCATCTTACAGCTACCGGTAGTCTTCGTATGGTGGCCATGTATTCCGTTCGTGACTACTGCGACATGTACCTGATGTACGGCCGATGTTATGGAAATGCCTTACAAATTATTAAGGAGTATGCCCGTGCATATACTTCTGTTGATATGTTCAATAAAGTGTTTTTTCTTGCACCGGTAGTGACGTCATACTTTTTTTTCGTATTTTTCTGGGAAACTATGGATTGTACAGCTATGGTAGTTTTTATGTACTCCCAACGAAGAATATAGCTGTGCAGAGTTTATGCGGTCGTTTTAAGACACCCTGTATATATAGAAGAATAGAAATATTATTTTGATAGCATAGAGCGGTGGTGCGCAAACATTTTTCGACTGCGACCCCTTTTGTAGAGAGAAAAGTTTTGGCGACCCCTGGAGATATATGTTCACAAATACGATGTATATTTCGCGCATTTCTTTCGATTCATCGAATAAAAACATCATCATATTTGACTCATATTAATTTTATTTATAATTTTAAGAAAATACTTTTTGTATAACACAAAAATCAGTAAATTGCCCTTTAATGAGATGTATGTGGCTGCAAGTTTCTATTTATCTCATCGATGTTTGGATGTGTGTTGCTAATTGCAATTCGCATATCATCTTCAGGGTTTAAATGCGAGCGGTATTTAGTTTTTTTAAAACTAGTTTGCTAAATCCAGTTTCACATAAATACTATGATGCAAATTGTATTAACACTCAGGTGGCATTCTTGCATAACACGGGATATTGTTTTTCCACGGATAGCCAAAACTTTTGGCAAGGCTGAGTCTTAAATTGATTTCGAAGAGTATAATCACTAATTAGATCTATCAATTGCTCTTTTTCACTAATTTGAAGAGTTGAACTGCATATGTCAAAGGAAAATGGATCACGAATCCAACCAAGATCGTTTTCAGGAAAATCCTCGAATCTTCTCGAAAAATTTTTCTTTAACTTTTCAGTGACGGCGCTTCACTCTTTATATGTACACTGTATGGTATGCAGCATGCAGGGATAATGCATTTCATAAAAATTTGGCGACCCCAAAAAAACTTCTGGCGACCCCCACAGGGGTCGCGACCCCTAGTTTGCGCACCACTGGCATAGAGGTATCAAAGTAATATTTCTATTCTTATTATTATATAAGTTATTGATTTTAAGAGAACAACCGTGAGATAATTTAGTTGAGTCGCAGAACCATCATTAAATCTACTGTAAAAGAACCTTTACAGATATTTAAAGGAAACGTTGTTTATTCCAGAATTGAATGATTAAGAAGAATGAGCAGTAATTTTTTTTATTGCTTTCTATGTGATTCATGCGAATTCATCTACGCAAGTTAAAAATGACTCCATTAAATGAACGTGGAGATCACGTCCTCAACTGTCAAGATGTTCTGCCTCTTCATTGGAATTATGAGGCTCATTTTAAAAATAATGACAAGGCTCATTAGCGTAAAGGTCAGTACATCTGTCAAATAGGCTGTCTCGAGCCAAATTAGTAGCTTTGCAAAAATGAAGTGAAATTTTTGAGAAAGTATGCCGTGATATTGAGAGATACAGGTGGTTTTTAATTAAGCCGTAGGAAATGCAGCTCCCCAGTGATGTTCTTTTCCGGATGTGTATTTTCATTTTTCCAGAAGTACAAGGGATTTTAAAAATGACAGAATTTGTTCGGAAATAGGAATTGTATTTTGTGTTCCGAAGAAGTCAAACTATGCGTAATTGAGTCAATTTTTTGCAAAGGAATGATTATTTTATTTCATTAAAATTTTCCTCCTTCCATACGTAACTTTTTTTTAAACTTAAAGTCCCCTTTTCTTGACAGATTGATTTCTTAAACCTTATCAGTGTATTATGTTTTTCTAAATTTTTCAAATTTTTCGACATTGTTTATATTTTCCATAATATTGGGCATGTTTTTTTTACAAGTAAAGTGTCTCTTCATTAGTATATAATGTTATAAATCAACAGAAAAATAGCCAAACGTTGTAGAAGTTTAATATTTTTTTTAAATGTACGTGATACTAAACATGAAGTAAAATATGAAATCAAGTTGTTAACATGCAGTGCAGTAACAATATTTTTATCAATTGTTACTGGGTTAATCAAAATTTTTTACAATAATTTTAAAAATTCATATTTTTTAATTTTTATTAATTGAGATATATAACTAAGAAGGAAAAGTAAAAATAACTTATCTGTTAAACACCTTTGTAATTTATCTACTATTTTTCTTTTTTTTAGCATATAAAGTTAGAGCCAGTTCAAGTTAATATGCTTTGAAACGTCATTCTTGTAAATTCTCTACCTTAAAAATTATATTTATTATTGGCATTTTGTGAAGCCCAGTGGTGATTGGGTACCCACGACACAGGTCCGAGGTTCGATCCCCGGGCTGGGGAAGGTTAACTCAGCTTTTCATCCCTTCAGTGGGTAGATGAACTGAGGACCAAGCGTGCTTGGGAACTAAACACTGGGGGTTCCACGTAAGATTAACCACCTAACCGGAACATATGCTTCGCACCCCAGGGTCCTTGGTCACGTAAACGGAGATTAGCACCGTAGGGCCTGGCCCACTAGGGGCTGTTGCGCCTAAGAGTTTATTTTTTATAGGCATTTTGTAAATGGAAAATTTATGTTTTAAATATCTCCCTTTTTTACTTAATATTTTCCATGAATGTTTACAATAATCACTAAATTTTATTTTAAGTTCTAAAAAAGCATTTTATAAATAAAAATGACAATATTACCCGTAAAACAAAGGCGCATGGAACAATTTTAATGAAGCTATTTAAAAAAAAATTAATACTTAATAACTACTGTAATATTTTGCTTTATAATTTTGCTATTTTTACATACATAGCTTACTAACAGAATATCAAATTTTCAAATAGAAATAAAAACAAAATAAATAAACCTTTTAAAAAGTTTTGAATGAAAATTCTGATTTAGAATTACAAGTATTCGATGGAGAGATTAAAGAGTAGATTTCTTATGCCTCTTAATTACTACTCATAGCCAAACTTATTCTACAGTTGTTTTTTTTTTCATGCTTTAATAAGGTAAAATGAACAGTTACATACAATTTTCAAAATAAAATGAAAAGAAGAATAATACTTGTCCAGCATATTGCATATGAAAATATTTAATTATTTTTTCACAAACTTCAGAAATTGATCCTTTTATATGAGTTTTCAGGTAATTTTAAACAATAAATTGTACTCGGATATTTACCAAATATTATTCATATTTCAATCCATCGTAATTGAGGCATAATTCTCAGATATTTTCTTTACTAGCATTTAGCCCGTCATATGACGCAATTATTAAAATTTTTAATTTTCCAGAATTGTTAAGTACCCTATGAGGCAGGTAAAAAATGGTTTATTTTTTGGCTGAGAATTATCTGGTACACGCTCAATAATTTGTTTATCTTTACTGATATTATGTTAGTTGCCAAATTTAATTTATCTTTTCATATTGCGTGATATGGTAGATAGCAGAGGTTTTAATATTGACAATGATTATTTTGGCGGTATATATGAATGATGTCCAAAATAGCGAATCCATTGCAAACCGTATGATTATGTATAAGAGATTTGAAAAAAAAATTTCAATTTTACAACTCCTCTTCAACCTTCACTCAAAATACGTGTTCTGCAAAGATCGGTCGATTTACTTGAAAAATTGAAATAAAAAATAAGTATCTAACGTGTTCTGCAAAGATCGGTCGATTTACTTAGAAATTGGAAAAAGAATTTACCAAGTATCTAACGAGTTCTATTAAGATCGCTCTATTTACTTAGAAAATAAAGAAAAATTTATATAAAAATATACCATTCAAATTTAAAATGGTTAAACAGAAAACAGAAACTCAAAAGGCTGCTCGACTTCAAAAACGTTGTTGAGTTACGATCCCCTCGCCAGATTTCAAACGCCAAGCTGCAAGCACGCCACGCACGCAAGCTGCAAGCACGCCAATTTCGCCAAATGTGGTTGAAGCACCAACAAGATCCATGATTAGAAACAGGAGAGTGGGCTAAGAAGAGGAGTTGAATAAAAAACAAACACACAAACGAACAAACTTCTTAATTTTCAAACATATATAACTTAAACGTTAGATATTTATTATCTTGTGAAATAGACTCCTAGACTTTTATAAAATGATTGCTACAAAGAATAATCGATGACTAAATTTAAAATTATCACATATGTACCTAATCTATTATTTAAGCCAAATATAAAAGAAATTTATTTACTTATTATTCGGGTTCAGTGATAAAGCGTATGAGAACAATGCGGACTATATTTAAATAATTTAAAATAAAAAATGATTAAATGAGATGGTTAAAGGATTGACGTTATAATGCTAGAAAAATGTTACTTTTGCCAATTTATTTTGTGATGAATTGATAAATTTAATCGCCTGCTCTTAACTGGGGAAAATAGGGCTTGAAATAATGGCATTAAACGCTCTTAGGGGAAAGGGGTGGATTTTGAATTTTTTCGAACTCGCTTTGAATTTTGCTAACCCTAACGCATCAAGAATCCAATATGGATGCCTCTATTCAGTCCAGGTCCAACTGTTTCATAAATTCGTGAACAGACGGACAGATAACTTAGGCTATTATTATATAGAGCATAAATAAACAATAAGCCAACTATAAGAAAGCATTTTTAAGAGCAAATAAATTCCTAAAGTATTAAATCAGGATAAATTAAATGTATATAAGCAATATTAAAAATAGATTTTGTCGTTTTTGCAATTCTTTCAACTCATTTTGCCCTATTTGTATTTAGCGCTATTTTGTCGCACACATAAAATTACATTATTTTCAACTGAAATATAACACAGACTATTACTATGAAATAATTGTAATGTCTTGTACAGTTTTTCAGTTTATACTTTTGTAAGAAAAAGAAATAAAATCATTGCCTTTTAATCGAGATTCAATAGCAGCACGTTAAAGTTTAAAGCAAATATCTGTTTAAGTCCGTTCAAAACTTCTTTTTCTTTTAACCTCAGAGAAAAATACAAAGCGCTTTGTTTTGTTTTGTTTTCCGTTGTGTTTTATTTTTTAAAAAAAAGTTTCAAAGGAAATGTTACCTCCGTTACTTCTCTTCCCATTCTCGAAATACCAGAGAGATACAAACAATATTGGATTGTTTCATTAAAGCTAAAAAAATTGTTTTTGTTTGTTAAATTGTCTATAGTACTGAAACATTATTACATGGTGAGTATTATGTTTTTTATAGTATATTAATCCCTTTCAACCAAATTTATTTATTTCGTTTATATTTAAGAATAATTATAATTTTTTATATCTACGCAACTTTAACAAGCTAACTACAACAAAATTTAAAAGTTTTTATTTTTTATACATAAAATCCTACCTGAAACATACAAATAAAACTAGATATTTTTTTTTCATTTTCTTATCACGCACAGGATAGAGTGCTTGTAATATTGAAACACTGTTTAGTGAAGATTATTATATTTTTTATAATCTAGTAACACATTTTATGCAAATTTAATTTGTTCAGGTTTGAGAACATATAAATTTTCTGGGGTATATGAAACTTGAATACACTAAATGTAACAAAATTTGAATTTTTTAATATTCTTTCTATAAGAAACGGTGTTTAAATATGACACAGATATAAATGGGATAAAATTTATATTTTCTCATGCAAGTTTTTTCCCTGTTCTTTAAATGAAACAATGGGATATAATGGGTTAAAATACCCTTTGAAAACTTAAATCAAATGGAGACTATCGGATATTATTTATTTGCTTGTAGTTTTAGGAAATTTCAATGCCATCAATATCAATAATTTTTGTTCAAAGAATTTTCGATACTATTACATAGCATTTATTTTCATTTATTTAGCAAAATTGGGGCGAGATCAATGATAAACTATGAGCATTAGTATTTAAAAACAATTACTCATGCATATATACATACAAAGATATATTCAAACATATACATGTATTCCAATAATTATAAAACTGTTTACAAGGAGAAAGCTAAACAGCTAGCAGTAATAACGAACGATGCAGTCTGGCTACATTGAAGAAGACGGCACAAGAGTAATTAAAACTATATTTTAGAACTGCTAAAACGGGCATCTTTACTAGTCAACGACAGACAAGAGAAAAAAAACACGAAATCACTCTACTCGAGCTTAGGTGCTCCCAAGAGCGAAGACAGAAAGAATTTTCCCCTTTACTCAGCGAATTTAAGTGTAAGATCAGGAAAAATGGAGTCATTTGCCGGCGACAACTAGGAAACGTGTTGCAAAGACAAAAAATTTTCATCTATAGGATAGAAAGCCTTGGGAAAAGGATCGAAAGAATTTTAAGTCGAGAAAGCTCCTTTGATTAAGACATTTGTAAGCTGGGAAAAAGATTTTGAGGAATTAGAATGGGAGAGAGGAGGATTTTAAGGAAATATTAAAGTTAAATAATTTTGATATATTACATACATATGCATCGAATTTTTGTCGCTGTAGGTAGCCCACGAAATGCAAAAATTTTACGATCCGGAGAGTAAAAAGCTTAAAATTTTCAATAAAAGAATAGAATTACAAAGGAACCGTATTATAACGATTAAAATAATATACAATGAATAACGATAAGTATTAAAACAAATTTAAAAAAAAATATTTTAAAACAGAATTTATATTTTTTACGATATAACGATAATAACTTTCAAACTAAACCTAATATCTACTATTTAGATGTACCTATAGCTTTTCTATTCCTGTTAGACATAAACAGCCTTGTTAAATCGAGGTTGCAGTGCATTCAAAATATAGGAGGAATACACATAAGCCTGTTGGTGCCTACTGTGTTTTATTTTACTATCCATTTATTTTCTAGATTCAATAATAATAATATATTTTTTAGGGTTGTGCTTATTTCTATTTATTTATTGCATTGCACTCCAGTTTAGACGGGCCGAACGAGGGCCGATTGGTTAGGGTGCTGACTTTCGGTACAAGGGTTCGAATCCCACAGTGGCATGGATGTTAGTAGCCGTTCGGAATCGGCTTTAATCTGTAGGTCCCGGTCTTATTACCCCTCGTGTTGCAAAGAAGTAGACCGTAGCACTCCAAACCAAACCAGTTTAGACGGTTTAGCTGCTCCTAAATTTTGATGCCGCTTACAGCAGACCCTGACGATTCTAAAATGACTTCGTTTAATAAATACACTACACTGATGTTCACAGAGGTTTATGTAATGTTTTAAAAAGTTTACATTTTAAAAAATTCATTAGAAAATGTTTGTTTTAGTCTAAACTTATTACTAATATACATGCTGTAATCATACAATAGAAATCATTAGTAGAAAGAAAAAAATCACGACAACATTTCTAACTATTTTGCTAATTTACTAGTTGTATCCTTATATAGAGTTACTATGGCGATATTACCATGTCCTTATGCCGTCTTTGAATGCGATTTCTGAAGGTCGAGAACATAATAATGTATAATTATTAAATAATTTAATTTTATTTCTTCAATCCTCAGAGATTTGACAAAGAAGTCTCTCAAGGACTATGTTAAATATGATAAATATTACTTGATTTTTCTTTTCGAACTAAAAGTAGTAGACATTTTCTGGAATATATTGGGTGGTAGAGGCGCATATCATTTTTTTGCCATTGGTGCCAAAAGACCTATTTTCGGCCCTGCCCTCTGGCAACCTGTTTATCCCTGGTAGTACATTCAAAATATACAGTTCTACACATCAAGTAAATGAAAACATATTTATCACTTTTTAATTATACGTTAAATATATCAAAGAATATAAAACTGTATATCTTATGAAAGATTTATTGACAAGCAAGCTTTAAGAGAAAAAAAAAGTTTTTTTTTCACAAATTTTCGTGCGAAATTAAAAATTACTTAAAACTTTAGAATATGTCACTATTCTAAATACTCTACAGAGTGAGCCCTCGTGTTGCAAAAAAGTAGACTGTAACACTCCAAACCAAACCAAACCAAACCTCTACAGGGCTAATTTTTTAACAGTTTTTTAAGGTATCGTTTCTTTAACGTTTGTCCTCTTAAGAACAAAACAACCATTTTTTCTTGTATGAGAAGAGTATTTATTATTTGCATTTTAAATAAAACTATAGGTTGTTTAAAATAAAATAAGAAATTTCTTAATAACTTTTAATACAAATATTTAGCTATTTTTTTCACGGAGAGTAATTTTGTAAACAACATATGAAAGACTGTAATTCTTCTTCTTCAGTGGCATGACAGCCCAGGATGCCCTGGCCTTCTCAATAAGCTTTTTCCAAGACATCCTTCTAGATGCCAAATTCTTAAAGTTTTTTACATCAAGTTCCTGAAGGTCTTTTTCCAGGCAGTCTGTCCATCTCAGGTTGGATCTCAGGTTGGGCATTTTTTTTTTTTTTTTTTTTGGGGGGGGGTTGTTAGCCTCACGCTTAACATCAGATTATACCCCCTGACCATTTACCCCTTTTAGTCGACTCTTACGACAAAAGACTGTAATACTGTTCTTTTTTTAAATACCATAGTGAATATATTGTACATCTTTTCCCAAGTTTTTTAAATTAATATGTATGTTACCAAACTGCGCAAATCCATCATAACGTTTAGCATTTATGATTTCATTCAACGTTTAATAGTTAGTGGTGTAATTGTAACTAACTCTATCTGATTCTTGACGTTCATGACTCGCCTCTCTGAAAATATTAAAAACCACCACCCACCCGAGAAATTTTCAGCTGCTTATTTCTGACCCTGTATGTAAATAGAGAATACAGAAGTACGTCATTAATATCTTTAAAAGGAAATGACATTTTTTTTATTTGATTATACCATTTGTTTAATTTACTGAGGCAATAACGTTGACATTTTCTCTGCTTGGCTTTTTATTGAGAAAAAAGAAAAATATCATCCTTTCTGTAAAAGCAATGAAAGATTATTTATTTTACAAATACGAGACAAAATGCCACCTCTAAAATTAGTCAGTTTAATAGTTAGAGTTGTAATTGCAACTAACTCCATTTATAAGGCTCTTAATTTCAACCTCCACCTTTCTGAAAAGATTAAAAGCGACACCTTTTGTATTTTCGGCTGGTTTCGGCCCTGCATACAATCAGACAATACAGAAATACGTCAGTGATATTTTTACAAGGAAATTTCACCTTTTTTATATTATATTTATTAGTTTTCTCTAGACAATAAAGTTTGCTTTTTCCTTATTTGTACTTATATTGAGAAAGTAGAAAAATCTCATTATTTCCGTAAAAACAATGGGAACTAATTTATTTCTGTCGTGTTCCTTATGTAAGGGAGCTATATATCCTCGGAACATTTTAAACAAGAACACATGCAGAAAAAAAAATCATTCTGCATTGAACAGTCGAAAATCTCAATTTCCAATGGAAACCACCTGTTGCTCAGTGGGTGATTTTCTTTCGGCTCCAGAGTCTTAGAAAAGACACCGAGAGGTGTATTATTTCATGCAACAGGATGTAAGAGTTTCAGTCACACACGTCTGCTAGACCTCTTTTTCATTTATATATTTTTTAATTTGCCTTTCGCAGCGTTCAAGTATGTCATGACACGTCATCCAGTAGAGGAAGTCTTTTAAAATATTTTAAAATGCGTGGGCGATAGTATTCAAATTGAAAATGCATTACGAAACCTCCAAGCATGTCTTTGGAGGAAACTGTAATAACATGGGAGGTTCTTACTCGATGTCTTATTCAGCTGTTATGTGATTTGTAAATAAAGTATGAATGGAGCTTTTGTTTAAAAAGAGAGTCAAAAATCAGATTTCGAAAACAAATTTTAAATCTTTTAATAAAGATATAATTTTCAAACTCACGCATACTATATTCTTTGCGACTGAATTTTTCAAAAAGAAGAATTTTCAGAAGAAAGAAATATTTCTCAAAACAGGCTGTAATTAACTTAGGATGTTTAAAAAAACCATTAAATATGAGCAAAAAGAAAATTTGCTTGCAATTCTATGAAAGTATTTTTTTAAAGTTTTTACTTGGTTTAGTTTGGAGTGCTACGGTCTACTTTTTGCAACACGAGAGCTAATGAGACCGGTACCTACTGCTTAAAGCCGATTCCAAACGGCTACGAACATCCATACCGCAATGGGTTTCGAACCTATGAACTCCGGTATCGAAAGCCAGCACTCTAATCATTCGGCCATCGTTCGGCTGGTGACTTGGTTTAGGCTGGAGCACTACTATCTACTTTTTGCTACACGAGGTCTAATATGAACGGGTCCTACTGTTTAAATCCGATTATAAGCTAACTAAACTAGCAGCGGAATTTGAACCCGCGGACTTCGGTGCCAAAAAGCAGCGTCCTACCTTTCGACAAGCATCTGAGATGTAATCTTTGAAGCACCTATATTGCTTGATGCTGTAAATGAACAGGGTGACTCTAGGACCCGACAATGAGAAGACCTTGTTTGGGCGGCAAATTTTAGAGGTGGCATTTTGTCTCGTATTTGTAAAATAAATAGTCTTCCATTGCTCTTATATGGTTTTTAACAAATGTAAATTTCATTATACTGTTTTTTGCAAGAATTTTTAAGTTTAACAAGTTTATATCAATCAGCAATTTAGTTCTTTTATCCTTAGGGGTGAACTGGAATTTTATAATTTTGTCCGGTGCGAAAAAACTACTATAATGAGTCCTTTTTTTCTTTACTTCAGTATGTATGCATCAATTTTACTTTATTTCATAAACACACACACACATATATATGTGTATGTGTATATATATATGTATGTATATATATAATATATACTACACACATATATATGTATCCTATATATATATATATATATATATATATATATGTATATATTTATATTTATATATATATATATATATATATATATATATATATATATATATATATATATATATATATATATATATATATATATATATATATATATATTTATATATATATATATATATATATATATATATATATATATATATATATATATATATATATATATATATATATATATATATATATATATATATATATATATATATATATATATATATATATATATATATATATATATATATATATATATATA
The DNA here is from genome assembly GCA_032207245.1 of Pardosa pseudoannulata. Taxonomy (NCBI): domain Eukaryota; kingdom Metazoa; phylum Arthropoda; class Arachnida; order Araneae; family Lycosidae; genus Pardosa; species Pardosa pseudoannulata. The sequence goes on along the minus strand of CM063504.1, from coordinate 90,459,626 downwards.
TATATATATATATATATATATATATATATATATATTTATATATATATATATATATATATATATATTTATTTATATATATATATATATATATATATATATATGTATCCATGCTAATTGAAATTTTATGAAACTTCGTAATTCTGGTAAATAACCTCACAAACTTTTATTTATACTGAAGTCAGCAAATTTGATTCATGGTTATCTGATGTACGAATATTTATAATGTATTTTGTAGAGTTTTGTTTAAATATCAGAAATTAATTATATTTGTCGCTATTCAGGGCTAATCATTGTCCAGTTACTTTTGTTTATAATTATGGTAACATATCCTTCCTAAAATTTCTCTGGAAAGTCAGCCTTCTTGCACTGCGGAAAGTTCAATCTCGTGCAGAAAGCTGTCACAAACGCCATCCCACCCAGTGTTGCCAACCTTCAAAGGCAAAATTATGGATTCTAGGTCCTAAAATTATGGCATTGGCTTATAAATTATCGTACATTTTTGTAATAGTTAAAAATAGTGTTAATAGATGGCGCTTATAAGATATATTTTTCTCGTTATACATTTCTCTCCCCCCCCCCTATTTTTTTGGGGGGGGCGGTGGCAAAAATATGTAAATATTTTAATATCATTCCTTAAATATTTTTTTATTATCCCGTATTTTACTTTAAATGAAACACCAGACATGTAATTTTTCTTTACTGATCTAAGCATAAAATTGTGTGTGTGTGTATATATATATATATATATACTTTTTAATAATGTTAAATTCATTATTTACTGTGGTTTTTTTTTAAATATGAAATATTCAGTAATAAAACCGATTATTATTTAATAATTGGTTTAATTACTAAAAATACCATATTTTAGTAAAAACTGCAATAGAAAAAGTAAAATGCAAAATTACTTCTAATTATCCATAATTATGTAATCATTAAAGAAATATCTCCAGTATAATTGTGAATATTCAGTAATTTTGCATTTAACAATTTTATGTTTTAGACTGATTTAAATAATTTGAAATAACTAACAGATAAAAACACTGGACATAACAATTATTAAAATTCTTTATTTTATATTCGTTTCAAAAAATATGAAACATTAGTAACTAGGTCATATTCAATTTCACAAATATAAATTTTTTTTATAATTGACACTTTCCTTTCTTTTATTACACAGTACATATGGGATTTCTCAACCTCTGTGTCAGGATTATTTACTTTCATTTAATGAAGAAGCACCTCAAAACATGCTCCTTAAGCTGCTCTAAAATCTACAACAATAATTATTTGATGGGAAAAAATGATAAAAAAATTAATTAGACATTCTCTATTTTTTGTTGTTGATATTTATAGAGTTACAGTTAAATTACCCGTTCTTTTAATTCTCCATTAGTCAAATGTTGTTTTATCGTACAAATCAGGAAATTATCGTACATTTTTTCAGAATTATGTCACATAATTTTGAGATTATTTTTCATCGTACAGCGTCCTAAGTTATCGTACATATACGATAATTATCGTATGGTTGGCAACACTGATCCCACCGAACTTATCCTCGTCTTCTCTCCAGCCCGCGATCACTTCAAGCTCGCCAGAAATACATAAACGAAGCAGCCGACGGGTCGTCGCCAGCACTTCTCGCGGCGCTGTGTCAGATGTCTGGCGGCAGCGGATCTGCGAGAAACAGCGGGGGGCTGAAGTTGTATATCTTATTTTCCCGCGCAGCGCGTTTGGCGAAGCAGAAAATTGGCGATATAGCAGCGGGGCTCCTCAAAGAGATGGTTGGAAATTCAGCAGATCTGCTTTGGACATCGGGACGAGGATGTTTTGTGAGGGAGACTTCACGGTATATTTGTAAATTGTGCATGCATGTTTGAAGCCGCGATAGGCATCTACAGATATTTACATACCTTTGCGTCCTTAAACGTCTTATCGTATCTCATAAGAGTCTGAGAGCAGTGTAAAACTGAATGAAAATTAACCTGGAGAGGGGTAAAAAAGAAGTAAAATAAACGTATGTTAATCTCTTGTAGTAATGTCACTTTTCACACATCTTAAGTAGACTGCAAATCTCAGAGATCAATCTTTTACTGCATGGTTCTATTGATACATCTTCCCAGAATTATTTCAATATATTCAATGAATGCTTACAAACTAAATGAATCACTTTAGTATAAATACAATAACTTTTAAACGAGATACCTTTATCATACATAATGTTTTCACGCATAGTAATTGCATACATAATCAAATTGTGAGAAAATAAACCTGCATTGTTACAACGAGGGTTGCTATTTTATATTACAGTAAAGTAAATCATTATCATATATGATCTTGTTGGTATCATTTTGCTTATAATAAAATACGCTATTCATAAGACTTTAAAAATTGATTTTTTAATTTTTTATTTTAAAATTTAAATAGTTGAATGTATTCATCACAGCGCTTTGTCTCACATTGATAATATTGATTTGATATTTTAAGACATTGCAAGTATTTATTACCGTATGAATAAGTATGCACAAATATACGTTTATTACTATTGTGTTCTTTAATATATAGTAAAAATAGGGTTTAAAGTCTTCAGAAAAAAAATGCATTTGAGAATTTACATAGAAAAGAATTAATCATGTACATTGAAATCTGTTCAGTCCTTAATTTATTTTCAACTTATAAATTCTTTTTTTTTAAGTTTATTTCAGATAGATCGTCATCCGTCCAATTAAATAAAACGCACTTTACATTTACCAAGCTTTTTGTAAAGATAGTGCATTATATAAAGCGTTTCGATAAATTACGTAAGCGGTGTGACGGAGTAAATTGACGAAATGTGGAGCCACGTCACTATACTGACTACTTCCGGTACAAAGAAAAAGCCATTTTAAATGTGAGTGAATCTTACATACTTGAAAAGTGCAACTCTTAAAGTTAAAGAAGCATTTTTTATCCTTTTCCTGGAAAGGGAATCCTTAATTTAAAACAGATCATCTGTATTTTATGAGAAAAACCACCAAAAATTATTTAATGTTTTTTTTGCGGTAAAGGGTGGCCTTTCCCATGTTAACAACTTAAAGTGCACGCTCGAGTTAACTAGAGAGAGCTAAACTGGACAAACTGTGCACACTCGAGATAATTCGAGCGGCGTTGTACTTTATGTTGCTATAATTTTTCACACTCGAATGCAATCGAGAATTGAAAATAACAATGTGAAATAAAAAAAATCGTTTTACTGTTATTTATCATTTACATGGGACTGTAAGCTATAACATTTACTTATTCAAGTATAAAATTTTTTTTTTCTAAATTCAACGTTCAAATTGTGTTTTTTGCATTAAAAAAATTTATTTTTTTGGCCGGCCTTTTAAAAAAAAAACTGTGCATTAACAGGGGTTAAATAGGGGGGAGTAAAACTTTTTACTTCATACACCAGGCATTTTCAGATAGTGAGAGTTGATCACAAAGAATTTTGCTTTCGTGTGAAAATCAAGGGCATTTGCTCAATCATTTGCCTTGGTGTGATTTCTTTCCAGAATGCAAGAGAAAATTTTAGAATTTCGGAAAAAGAAAACAATATTTATAGATGACTGGAGATGTTTCAAGGAGTTTTTTTGATCGATTAGCTTTAAGTGTGGAACAGGCAAGGTCTGTTTAAAGTCATTTATTGCCCTTGTTTTTTATTCAGTGAGCCCTTGCGCTTTAGTTATATATCGTTGTGATACAGTTTAGATTTCCAGAACGTCCTGGCAAATCATCCAGACTGATAAATTTTATGAAAAAACACTTGCCCTTTCTCGAAGTCGATTCCTGACAGGGGCGAAATTTGGAAGTTTCAATTGAGGGAGCAAAAATCGAATAAAAACTATAAAATATAAATAAAACCTTAATAAATTAGAGGGGCAAAACAGCAAATTTGGTTCTTCTCTAACATTTCTGGGGAGGGCCCATTTGACCACCACCCCTTTCCCTTCGGAAATTATGCTCGTGATTCTAGATTATTCCGTCATACTTCAGGTAATACTGGGACTTTACCTGTTGAATTTGAAGGACTTTAATCGGACAACTCCATTTCTTCTGAATTCACTAAATCTTCCGGGCCGCTCTCTGCAGCTGTCGCTTAGGACTTCCGTTCACATGAAGACGGATGCGTTTCCGATGGGAGTTACTGAAACACCCTTTGTACAACCTATATCTCGCACAAAGTGATTTCTATTGCTTCAAACGTTTGAAGAATTACTTGTAAGGTCACCATTTCACTACTAATTTCGAAGCTCAAGACCTCTAGATGTGGCTTCACGATCTGGACTTCTAAATCTCCTACGCCGGTTCGACAGCTTGATGTAACGATGGACCAAATACATCCATGTAGAAAAGTAATATATATTGCTTCCTTTCTGGCATTGATTTTTCTTTGAATTTCTGAATAAAAGTATTTAATCAAATGGTTTGTTAACTTAGGTTTTGAGTATAGTTTTTATAGTATTTACATACTATTTAAACTATATAGATAGTTTATATAGTATGTACTTAGTATAGTATAGTATACTAAGTATACTATAGTATTATTTAGAGTATACTACTAGTATACTCTAGTATACTTAGTAGACTATAGTATATTATTTACTTAGTATATACATTATTTACTTAGTATTTACTTAGTAAGATTTGTATAGTACATTGAATTATAATTAAACACATATAAATGAGATGTTTTAGAGTTCATTTCTATTTAAAGTTTTTAAAATTTTTCTTGTAATACTCCTAGATTTCCATCATATTTTTGCTTAAAAGTAGACTATTTAGACAATCCTAAATTTTTAAACATCAACGTGGGATTAACATTACATTAAAATTTACTTAGTATTTACTTAGAGCGTGTGAAGATTTGTACTCATGTACATTGAATTATAATTAAACACATAAAAATTTTAAATGAGATGTTTTAGAGTTCATTTCTTAGTTTAAAGTTTTTAAAATTTTTCTTGTAACTTTACTCTCCTAGATTTCCATCATATTTTTGCTTAAAAGTACTAATATTTAGACAATCCTAAATTTTCTCGAAACATCAACGTATAGACATCTTTCTATAAATTAACCTTTCAATCAATCAGAAAAATATTACTTAAATATATTTCAAATATATTTTTAAATAATAATAAAATAAGGTAAAAATTAAATTAAAAATTAAAAATGAAACGAAAGAAACTTTTACAAAGTTGAAATTTTAAAAATAATCTGAATTTTTACTAAAAAGCTATCCATTTAGTTATATTTTATTGCATATATGTGCAGACTGTCTTAATTAAGTTAGTAATTTACATGAATGCTTTGAAACGGCTATTTTTCCTATCTTTGAAAAATCCCCTATATAATAATAGCCTAAGTTATCTGTACGTCTGTCCTCCAATTTATGAAGCGGTTGGACCTGGAATGGATAGAGGCATCCATTCAAAGCGAATAAAGTTTATCTTCTCCTAAACTATCTATTCGATTCTAAAATAAATTGGTATAAATATGCTTCATATCACAGCAGAAAATACTGTCGTCTTTAAAACGTTCGAAATCCAACCCTTCCCTCCTTTTCGATAATTTTAAGAGTTTAATGCCATTATTTCAAGCCCTATTTTCCCCGGTTAAGAGAAGGCGATTATATTTATCAATTTATCACTTAATAAATAGGTAAAATAACATTTTTTTCTATCATTGTGACGTCATTCCTTTAAACATCTCATTTAATCATTTCATATTTTAAACTTTTTAAATATCGTCTACACTATTTTAATATCTTTTATCACTGAACTTAGATATTACGTAAATGATTTTCTTTTATATTTAGCTTATATAATAGATTAGGTACATACGTGATAATTTTAAATTTAATCATCGATTATTTTTTTTTCTGCAATGAAACTTTTACCACCGGTATTAACAATAAATTCTTTTCATATAAGTCTAGGAGTCTATTTCACGGACTAATAAATATCTAACTTTTAATTTATATATATTTGGAAATTAAGAAGTTTGTTCTTTTGTGTGTTTGTTTATTATACATAACCACACGGTTTGACTAAATGAATTCAATGTGATTCTAAACTGCATTACAGGATCGGGAGACTCTAGAGGAGTATGACGATAAATAAATTATTGAGAGTGAACCAGATAGTTAGTTCTCAGCCAAAAAACAAACCATTTTTTACCTGCCTCACTGGGTACTTAACAGTTCTGGAATATTAAAAATTTTACTAATCCCGTCATATGATGGGCTATATGCTAGTATAAATAAATAATTAAACTATGAATAAATCAGGCAGCATTTTATCCTTCAGAGTCGGACATTTGATAACTACATCTGTTGCACACATATGTAGTAGTGCAAAGATAGTTGCTGCGCAGTGATATCAAAGCTTTTGTTATTTCTTTTTTCCATTCTTTAAAATAGGTCACGTGTAATGGAATGTGATGTGATGTAAAAACGATGAAAGAGTAACAGGTGTCTCACTTGAAATTCAAAAACGCGTGACTTCAAAATAGTAGACAACATCAATGACGAGAAATATTTTCTTTTACCAAAATGCGTTTAGTTAACGGGTAATAGAATATACTTTGTAAAGCATAGTATGAATAAAAGATGGCGTGAATTTCCCCGCTTCAGCTAGTAATATAATTTTACGAATTGGAGCTACAGATATAAAAGGGGTGTTGTTTAGGAGTTAACTTTCTTGTCACGTAAAATCTTTCAACCTTTAAAACGAGGTAGCCTAATCATTCAAACAATTAGGTGACTTTGAAGTTACGTAAACATAAAACGAAAAGGTCATGTGCCTCTAATATAAAATTTTTGGTAAATAATGCGGGGGAGTTATCTACTATTTATCTGACTGCATAAGTGATAACTTAAAAGCGGATGTTTCTCACATGATTTTAGTACAACATCCAGGCTACCAAGTATTGGAAAAACTTTCTCACCAAGAACTAGGAGTTTATTAACCCCTAAAAGATTTATGAATTGGTGAAGAGATTTAACCCTTAATTTGGCTATAGTCTGGCCGCTACACTGGACATGTATATTTATGACTACTATATAACATAATTGTCAGTGTTCGCCACATTAGACATTAATTATCTCAAAAATGGAAAATGATATATTTTTTTGTTTATTTTACAGAGATCCTAATGTCTATACAGATATGGAAAAATAACAGAAATTAAAAAATATTTGAAAAAACATCTTGTCAAATTAAGGGTTAAAATGAGAATTTAAAAGTGAGAAAATGGGGAAATTCCATATTTTTTAAAGTGTTACCACTTGGTCTGGTTTGATGTGCTACGGTCTACGTTTTACAACATGAGGGTTAATGAAACCAGGACCTACAGATTAAAGCCGATTAAGAACGGCTACGAACATCCATGCCATAGTGGGATTCGAACCCACGAAATTCCGTGTTGAAAGCCAGCAGTCTAACCAATCGGCCTTCACTCGTCTAAACTTTTATTGATAAATTCATCTTATTCTTCAATTTATGCATCAAAAGGACATATTCTGACAGTGAATAACAACTCTTAAATGGTAAGCATATTGTCAAGGCAATGTGTTAGCAATGGTAAACATTAGAGCTGACCGATATCAGAAATTTAATATCGCGATATATCCCCAAAGTAATATTGATATTGATATATCGTGACAATAATTTGAAGTATATTATTATATAATATTAGTAGGGTATATTACTATTTTTGATACTACTATTTCAGATATTACTATTTTTGTGAATAGCTTTAGCTTTCATTCATTCCAAACCTTTTTACTTTTTCACTTAGTAATTAAAATTTTTGAAATTACAATTTAATCCAAAAAATTAGGATTTCTGAAAGGTATAAACAACTTTTTAGGAGTAATTCATATTAACACTAAAAAGAAAAAATTTATGTATTGTACAGAAATAATTTGTTCAGATACTAAACGTATGCAGAAATAAAATCAAATCCTCTGCGAACAGTGGAATTTCCGGTCTTGGTCCGAGTGCTTTGTTATCAGAATATTATTGGGTTATATTACCGAAGACCTGTACGAAGACGATAATCTTCAAGAGCAATTTTTCTGGCTTGTGTATCAAGTACGTGGGTAAATACATAAAATGAATGTAATAACTTTAAAAATATCACATTATATTGAAATATGCGGAATATCAAGGATGTCTTTTGGCGATCCATGATATTGCGCACGGAGGAAAAACAACATGATATATCGGCAGAGAAGAATTTTAACACATTGAATGAGAGGCACGTAGTAGTACGTTTTCTGACGATTGATACTTGAGCGCGGGTCACGTATTAGTACGGGTTAGTGCAACAACATGGTTTGTTGGTGGGTACAAAAATAACGGTATATACAGGAAGACGAAGTCGAATGTTCTTGTCTATTACATAGATTCTGGAAAAATTTAGACAAGTGAAAAATAGTTTTTGCATTCGTCGATGTGGAAGCACAGAACGGAAAAAAATTAAAAGTATATACTACTATTTCTATTGCCTCTATTGGTGTCATTTCTGAAAGCATCTATATTATTCAAAATCAAGACTGTCAAGTTCCTCTGGTATTAGTGATTAAAGAGGAAAATATACAATTAATCAGTTATCTTAAACGCCAGCTGATCTTCCTGAGGTTCTGCTCTCATTAAAGCGATTTAGATACTAAATGAATGAAAAGGACAACTCGACTAAAGAAATGTTATCGTATTGATTACAAAATTTCATTAAAAAAAGGGTATTTTAGATCACCAATGAATATAAGGATTATTTCCTTTTCCTATAGATTTTTTTTGCAGGAATACTTATAGATAAACTTGTTCTGGCCTATCGTTAAAACTATCGTTATTAATGCTACAGTTTACACTGCTAAATGACACAGCAGGAGAACATATCAGGGACAAACAATCATAATAAACCAAGTTCAGTTTGTCTTTTAAAAATTAAAATCGTTTAAAGAGTTAATAACTTGTTATTTCAAATATATTTTTAGGCGTCCCTTTTAGGCGTCACCTGCACCATTTTCATTTACTTCGTGGCAGAGTCACGCGTGGAGGTTGCTAACAGTTCTACATTTCCTCTACAACTGCTTCTTATCGCCTTGCTTACTCATCAAGTACCTACGAATATCCTTTCGCTTGACCGAATTATGCTAAAAGATTACTCGAGCTTGGTTTTTTTTTTTATTTGTTTTGTTGTTAAAAAAAGAGTTACCTTTTAAATCGTTTACAACTCACTTAATTTTTCCAAATTCCCTCTTTTTAGACCTGACATATATATGTTCCTATGGTAAAAAATACACTAGATATGAAGCATTTTCTAAAATTTATTTAAATTTCTAGGTATTAATTATTATCTAGAAACTGCAAGACTCATTTTTTTACATTATTCCAAATGGTCTTGGTTTACTTTGTTTGTGACCCCCTCAAATAAGAAATGAGATGAAGCAGTGGTATGGATAAAACATTAAATAGTATTATGACAGTATCTTTCTGGGAGTAATCAAATCCACTGTATGGATAATATAAAAGTTTTAGAAAACAAAAGCCACCCAGATGGGGGGGGGGGTTGTTGATAAAATGAATCTCCTTATTGCACACGACGAAAAATCGTCTCAATTCTCTCATACTAAGATCACGTTCGAGATCCAAGTACTAGATCTAGCACAGAATCTTCTATTTTCGATCACTCATGTTCACTGAAGTATTCCTACAGGGAGAAGGAATGTAGAAAGATGTATATCCTGAGCCGATAAGTCGTAGACTTGATCTAGAGACTTAATCTGGTTTTGTTTTGACCTCCTAAGTCTTTTTACGTAAGCAGATCTAAACATTTATAATAGAGGATGATTTTCAGTCGAAGATACATTTGTAACATTTGAGGTGACATTAGGTAGTTTTTTGCATTCTAGTTATACCTCTTACCATATATTATATCAAACAGAGCTTTGAACAGAAATTAGTTCACTGTAAATAAACATATTAATAGCAAATTATCATATTCCACAAGATGGTAGTACAATGAAAGATTGCTTCTGACAAAAGTACATTATTAAACCAATCAACAAATGTTTTGATAAATGCAATTATCTGGGATATAAATTTTGAAACTAAATTTTTTACATGATATTACCTTATTTATAGAATTAGTATTTTAGGAAAACATGCTTCCATTTGTGTGAGATCGGACTCTTGAGAATGTAAATAATTTTTTTTATGAGAATAACACAGTAGTCAAAATTGGATCCAATATTCTTATTGTAATGTTCGATCGAAACCTTTTGGAAATGGTATATCTATGGTATGGTATATGGTATATAGAAAATGCCAATCATATTGAAAACTATAGTCATTTAAGTATAAATTGCAGATCTGTCGGAATAAGTAAAAAGCGTGTAATAGTAGTTCATCATATTCTTTTACTGACAGGATTGTTACACAAAATGCATTTTACAGCAACTTTTACATGAAATATTGGATATCGATATATCGCCTCATCCAGAAGAATCAGGATACATTAGGAATATGATAGGACATCTAACACAGATCATATATATTTTAATTTAACTATTCTTTATTTAAAGGTATTGAGAACTTCTGATTTTTCGATATTCATGTTCAATTTAAAAATATACAATTAATCAGTTATCTTAAACTCCAGCTGATCTTCCTGAGGTTTTGCTCTCATTAAAGCGATTTAAATACTATATGAATGAAAAGGACAACTAAACTAAAGAAATGTTAGCGTATGGATTACAAAAGTTCATTCAAAAAAGGATATTTTAGATCAGTAATGAATATGAGAAATAGTTCCTTTTCCTGCAGATTCTTTTGCAGGAATACTTATAGAAAAACTTGTTTGGGCCTATCATTAAAACTATGGTTATTAATGCTATAATTTACACTACTAAATGACACAGCAGGAGAATTTATCAGGGGCAAACAACCGTAATTTTAACCACGATTTTAATTAAAAATCGTTTAAAGGGTTAATAACTTGTTATTTCAAATGTATATATGTGTGTGTGCATATGGTAGAAAAATGGTACGATATATTAGTTATGAAGTATTTCCTAAAATTTATTAAAGTTTCTGGAAATTACTATCCAGAAACTGTATGACTCATTTTTTTACATTATTCCAAATGGTCTTGGTTTACTTTGTTTGTGACCCCCTCAAATAAGAAATGAGATGAAGCAGTGGTATGGATAAAATATTAAATAGTATTATAACAGTATCTTTCTTAGTAATCAATCCAGTGTATGGATAATATAAAAGTAGAGAACCAAAGTCACACAGACAGCGGAGTTATTGATAAAATGAATCTCTTTATTGCACACGAAGAAAAATCGTCTCAACTCTCTCATACTAAAATCACGTTCGAGATCCAAGTACTAGATCTAGCACAGAAGCTTCTATTTCCGATCACTGATGTTCACTGAAGTATCCTGATGCACTGTATTTTCTACAAGGAGGAGGAATGTAGAAAGATGTACATCCTGAGCCTATAAGTCGTAGACTTGATCTAGAGACTTAATCTGGTTTCGTTTTGACCTCTTAAGTCTTTTTAAGTAATCAGATTGAAACATTTATTTAAGGCGATGACTTTTAGTCGAAGAAACATTTGTAGCATTTGAGGTGACATTAGGTAGTTTTTTGTATTCTAGTAATACCTTTACCATATATTACGTCAAACAATGACTTGAATTGAAATTAACCCACTGTAAATAATCCCATTAATAGCAAATTATCATATTCCACAAAATGGTAGTACAGTGAAACATTGCTTCTAACAAGAGTACGTTATCAAACCAATCAACAAATGTTTTGATAAATGCAATATAAATTTTGAAACTTACACGATTGTTTCTTACACGATATTACATTATTTATAGAATTAGTATGTTAGGAAAATATGCTTCCATTTGTGTGAGATCTGACTCTTGAGCATGCAAATAAATTTCTTCATGAGAATAACACAGTAGTCAAAATTGGATCCAATATTCTTATTGTAATGTTCGATCGAAACCTTTTGGAAATGGTATATCTATGGTATGGTATATGGTATATAGAAAATGCCAATCATATTGAAAACTATAGTCATTTAAGTATAAATTGCAGATCTGTCGGAATAAGTAAAAAGCGTGTAATAGTAGTTCATCATATTCTTTTACTGACAGGATTGTTACACAAAATGCATTTTACAGCAACTTTTACATGAAATATTGGATATCGATATATCGCCTCATCCAGAAGAATCAGGATACATTAGGAATATGATAGGACATCTAACACAGATCATATATATTTTAATTTAACTATTCTTTATTTAAAGGTATTGAGAACTTCTGATTTTTCGATATTCATGTTCAATTTATGTTTACCATTTATTAATTATCAACAGGTGATTTGGAGGTATTTTTAGATGTGACAACTCGAACCCTGTAAAAAAAGTTGACATTTGTAAATGTGGATGAACCAAGAAGAGAGAAAAACCTCGCAGAAGATGGATAGACTGTGTGGAGGTAGACCCCAGGACTTTAAAAATCAATGATTAGTGGACCGTATCACCGAATAGGGACCATTAGAGGGAGCTTGTTGGGATGGCTTTGGCCAGCTAGGCTGTAGTGCAGGGGAAGAAGAAATATTATTAGTTATTGAACATTTACCAAAATGTTGAGGATTGGGGAAAATATTTTAATATCTAAGGTATTTTTTTGACTGTGTTAAAGAATACTAACCCCAAATTTGGTAACCTCTACGACAAACTGTGTGGATTTGAACAAAGAAACACATTAAAACATCCATTTGTTTATACAAAAGATGGAGATGGGAAAAGTCTGGTCTAATCGTAAAATTTAAAATTTTGTGAAATATATACATTTTTTTTTCTTGGGTATATATTCTCAAATGAAAATTGAGATTATACTTTGTGTTTAAAAATGTAAAAATTCTGAATTAACCGTACAATTAATTACTTAAGCTCTTGTGGATTTTGTTTGATTTTGAGAGCTACGGTCTACTTTTTGCTACACAAAGGCTAATGAGACTGGAACCTATTGCTTAAGGCTGATTCCGAACAAACATTTCTAGGTGTAGCATTTTGAGTACCTGCTGCTTATAGCTAAGTCCCGGGAAATATGTTATAATAATGAGTTAATCAGCGACCCTGTCGAAAGAAAAGAAAAATCATATTTCTTGTTTCAAAGAATATATATATAACACCATGTTTCAAAAGATAAATGGAAAGCAATTTAAAACATACACTCTCGAAATAATAGAACCACTCTTACAATGTTAAAGAGAGCAATGCCAGCATATAAGACCAGCTAAAAACATGAAAAAGTCCAAAGAATGCTACAAAGCATATGCCATTAACAAAGATATCATTTATCAACTAGGTTACCACTTAATGGTTGGTTGGTTGGTTGGTTGGTTGATTCTTGGAAGTTGGTTGCATTTTGGTTGGTTGAAAGAATTACAGTCAAGTTTTAACAGCATGGAGGCTAATAAGAAGGGGACTTACTGATAAAACAAAAATCCTACACATGTCCATGTGAATATTTATAAGGAGTAAGGTTGCTGACTTACGCTGCTTTTCAAATGATTGATTTTAATAGTTTGCTTGAAGCTTGTATCTCTGAAAGTGTATTAAATATTTTGAAATGCTATCCGTTAGAATCTAAGTCAAATATCTCATTGAAACTGTTAGTAAATGCCATTTAGTAGACGAACTGTTAGTAACTTTTAATGAAGAATGGACTTAAATTGTCCACCTCATATTAAAGAGAACGATGGTCACAGTCCTTACTTGATGAAGCAAAGTCGAACCTTTGGCTTTTGTGTCTTTTAAATACAACTTATTCCTATTTCAAAATTAAATTTCTAGATCCACTTGAAATTAGACAGAAATCTATTTAGGAAAAATGCATATTGTTCCACTAACTTTGAAATCGAAGAAAACCATAACAAAGCAGCAGCCCTCGAGTGTTGGACTTCCTACAATACAGTTAGCAACTGATACTGAAAAAGTAGCACACTAGTTATAGAAAACAAATACGTTTATCTACATTATATCAAATGAATTAGTGAGTTAGTTCTAAAATCAATTAATTTTTACGGTAAAAATAACTGCATAAGTATCAATAACTGCTCCTCATATTTCTGGCAGTACATGGATTACGTAAGAATTCATATGCTCTAAATGTTGCTGATGAAGGTCATTCATTATCAAAGTCATTTATTTAAAGCTTAAGTAAAATTATATGTATGTCGGTTGTATATAACTGCATTTAAAGAGTTTTTCTACACTATTATAACGCATGGAAACGTAGACAAACGAATAACAGAGAGAAGAAAACAGTTTTAAGGAAATAAAAACTGTCTTAATCAGTTCTATTTTTCATAGAAGTGGTTACTCATGGAATATAATATATCGCATAAAGCACCAAAACAAACACTCACAATCATCTCAGGGAATCAAACACAACTGAGAGGCAAGGTCTTGGACCCTGCCCAGCCAATCAAACCTAACTGGCGGAAATGACCCACCAATTGCGAGCAGCCACAAAAGGGTTGGACTTTCTCCTTCCAAGAAAACCTTGACCCCGTTTACGCGTCTTTTGTTTTGTTTTTCACGATTGCGTGGGACTTTTGTTTTTCCTTTTGACTCTCGACTACGTTTTCGTTGATCCGCGATTGTCTCCAGAGGGAGAAAATTTATGTCACTCATTTTTATGATAAAGGAGGGAGGGAAAGAGGTTGGTGAAAAATTGGTCGTGGACTAAAACCCCAAATAAAATAATTTATTATTCAAAGCGGGTTTGTGGTACAGAATAGAAATTATCTGCTTTTCAACCTTACTTAGTTACCTTACTATGGCTGAAACTATAAAACTCAGCTAGTGAAATTATGTAATGTAATACACTCTTTAAGTCTCGTACATTATACAATAATACTGTGAAATATTGCCCAGGAAAATATTGTAAACAAGTTATCGTTTTCAACAATTTGACCATTTCTGTAATAAATGATTATGTACATGGTATGTTTAAAATATCTTTGATTGTATTTAGAGATCTACTTTAACTTGAAATAATTCAAAATGTAAATATTTACAACAAAATTACTAACCTCCTGGGGATTTAGTACTGAATTTATAAAAACTATATTGAGTAAATAACGAATTCCCTGTGACCAAAAAAAAATGCGTTGCAAACAATTATGCAATTATATAGACAGTATCATTACAGACATGTTTCACTGTGTAAATTTCACTGTATACTATTTTGTATTTTGATACTTTGTCATTATAACGAAGTATCCAATAATTATTGTCATGACAGGTATATTATAGGATAAAGTAATCTACTTTTCCTGCCTCTTATATCATACTTCGATAATATAAAGTAAATAACCACAAACGGTTACTGTGGATCATGCATTTTCTCGTGTATTATGACATTAGTTTTCAAAAAACAATGAAAATATCATCTAAATGCTGTCAAAAGTTTGATATATATTTTAACATTATCTCATTCATTGTATATTTTCTGTCGTCTCCGCATGAAAGTTCAGAATTAAGATTTAAGGTCGAGCTCACCAAAGTCGTTTAACGGTTAACCACGATTAATCTCTGTTTAAATAGAGAATTGCATCCCACCATTGTTTGGCTCCATGGTTTAATCATGGTTAGCATTAAACGACTTTGGTGAGACAGCTTCTTAAATTTAAGATTAACTTCTTGAATTTAAGATTTAGCTTCTACTGAGGTATCACGTATTATATCTGTTTACTGCCAAAAACAAATGTTTGTTTTAAAGTAGAAAATATGTACGCATTTGAACCTAGTCAATAGAAGAAAATAGTAGACAAATAAAGGTGATATAATGAGAAAATCTTTTTTTACTGTTATGTGTAAGTGTTTGAGCTTTGCTCTCAGTAATACACAACTAAGTCAACTAATTCGTAAGCTTCTAAATTAATATTCCCTTGCATGCTCTGGTCTGCATGATATAAAACTAAACGATAATAATTTATTATTACTCATGGGACAAACAAAAAAACGCTTTGTTTTAAAAGGTTTAAACTTGTATGCATGGTTGCAGTTCCTCTTACAAGCTTACGTTGTTCTGCTAAATTCACAGAAAGAAGTATATTTCCTTACCTTTAAAACGTTGTTACTTTAGTACCATTTTTTATGGTTTCGTCATATTCAAACCATTAAAAGGAGCATGACTATTTTAAAAATGTGCTGTAGGAAAACCTCATTCACAGTGGAGCATCTGTCAAATTAAACTCAATTTTCACGAAAGGGATATATTACAGTGAGATAATGAATTTAAGTGTCTTGCAGCAACTTAAAGAAAACGGTCCTGGAAGGGGATCTACAATTTTTTTTTTTCAATTGGTAGGTTTATAAAAGTGTATGTTCTAAACTTTTGTAAAAGTGTATGTTCTAAAATTATACGTGGTTTTTATCTCCTTCCAGAAGGCTCTTTAATCTCCTATCTTGACGGTATGAGACGGATCACTGAGCTTCTGTGTCCCCAATACAGCGATAATGGTTCGCTAAGCCTAATTTTACTAAAATATGTGGCAATTATACCTTTTAATTCCAATCAACTCAATTTGTTCAAACATTCAGTCCAAGGTCAATTTTCAGGCATTATAATTTCCAGTTATGTTGATACCATGGATATAGAGTGTCATCTATTAGCATTAAAAATCTTTACGTTTCGTTCCACGGGATTGTCACATATACGTTACAGCCGTCTAATGAATGCCTTAATCTTCTGGGACACAAATATCGCACCTGCCATCGCCAGATTAGGGGTAGAAAGAGTAAAACTCTAGATTGAAGTACCAGTGTTCAGAATCGGTTTTCAGGGGAACAAAACTCGGTTTACCCAACTCCAATGTAGAAAATAAAATAATTTTAAAAAATTTGGCCTTAATGCTCACAACTAAATACCCATATATTCCAAGCTTACAACCTCAATCTTTAAGCACATTAATTGTGTACGTTTAAAATAGTTTACACTCTTCATATAAGACTAGAAGAAAATTTTCAAAATTTAATTTTTCGACTGCATATTTCCTAGTCTTTCTGCGAAAAAGTTAACTTCCTTATCAATTTTGCTAATCTTTTATTACAACATAAGGGCGAAACGCTGTGTTTAATATTAATAATTATTATTAATTATACTTATTAGTATTATTAATAATGCTTTTAATTTTTTTACATCTTGATCTTTCTAAGTCTCTTAAACTAATATGGTTCAGTAGTTATCATAAAATCCACAAATGAATATTAAAAAACGTGTAGAGTATAGGAAAATATAATTTTTTTTATTTATTTTTATTTATTTATTTATTATTATTATCACTATTTTGTACGACTTAGACCATTTTTATAATTTTACTTCAAAAAAAGTAAACTTCATGACCATATGTTTAATTTAAATACGAGATAATTTCTTTCATTTATTAACATGCTACAGAGTTCTTTTACACATAAGCACCTTTCAAGCAAACTAAATCAATCTTATCAGAATATTCTCAGTAAGGTTTGATCGCCAAACGATGGTTTAATGGTAATTCTTTACTTCCCTTAATTACTGTGGCAAAAAAAGATTGGGAAGAACATAAAGATAATTTCGACGTAGCTAGGAAAACTTTGAATTATCTTTCTAAA
>CM063504.1:90409408-90436908 GCA_032207245.1 Pardosa pseudoannulata | reverse complement strand
ACTTTAAACGCCAAACTATCTATTTGAAACGCACATTATCTCTTGAACACTAAACTCCTTGCTACATTTGTAAGTACATGTTTTCTCCATCTTTCTCATACGCTGCCACAAAACACTGTTTTATTAGAGAAAAAAGAAGAAGAAAGAAAGTACAATCTTCCTTATAAAAGAGGAGTGATGTAAGAAGTCTTTGATTTTGGACCCCAGGGTCAGCATAATAGCTGATGTATGCGTTAAGAATGGAGTCATCTTTAAAATAACATTAAAAGAGCGTTAGAGGTTGATCCACGTAGGGTCCACGTAGCAATTGAATTAGAATCAGGAGCTCAATTTAGGAGTCAATTTTCAGGTGCGAGTTATACCGATTTGTAATTTTTCGTCCTTTTTGCTTATAAAACACAAAGTACGAAATAAGATATGAGTAAGAGTAAGTATGCTATATACTGCTTTTTTACACCTGTAAATGCCAAAAATAACGAATGTTTTAGTATTAAAGTTTTTATTTAAAGAACGGAAGTTTTACAGAAATTAATCAGCGTATTTAATTTGAATTCGGGGAAATGAAAATTTTAATCTAATAAGTTCAAAACAGAATTCGTTGCTTGAATATCTTAAAAAAATAATAAATCTAATAATTTTAAATAATTCTAAAATTATAATTTATTATTTATTTATTATTTATTAATTATTTATTATTATTTTAAATATTCTATACTTATTCTTTTTAATAATTTTTAATTTTAATAATTTTAATCTAATATATTTTAAATGGTTTTGAAAGTAATTCATTCAGAACTGTCACTACTATTCGAATACATCAAATGAAGTTTTAACCCTTTAAAGGTCACTATTACAAATTCTTTGGGATTTAATGAAAAATAGTATATAGTATATAGTATATTTTATAAATAGTATCTATGAACTTTATGAATGTAAATGCATATTTTTTTAACATTATTTTTTTTGGGGGGAGGTAGAATTTGAGGGCAGGTTAAAGTGCAAAATCCAGCCCCTTGTACGGAGTGAAAATGCTCTTTTAAAGGCTTAATTATGCTGCGGGAACAATGATTATTATCTAAAAGGGTATGATAAAGAAAAACTAACCAATTTACAGTCGAACGATGGTCTATGTATGTATGTATGTAGTTCAGAGCTTCTTTTAGGTACCGGAATTCATGGGTTAAAATCCCACTGCAGGTATGGATGTTCGTAGCAATTCGGAATCGGCCTTAAGCTGTAGGTCTCGGTCTTATTCACCCTCGTATTCAAAGACAGTAGACCGTAGCAAACATAATTAATTTATAAGTGCTGTTTGGACAGACATTTATTTGGGTTTATAAGGGAAAAAAATCCTATTACTGACTTTTCCAAGTAAAGTAAGTTTAACCACGTATATTTGAAATGAAGTATAGAGCTCTTGTATGCTTTCTGTTGTGAATTGGAAATGGCATAAACATAGAAAACCTAAAAGTCCATCCTATGTCTTTCAAAGGCAGAGAAAGAATTTAACAGATGGTTTTGCTCCGAAACCACTGTCCATTAAAGGGTTAATATCTTAAAAGACACAGACAGGAATGCGTAGATGTACATATGATTCATAGAGAAGAAGAAAAAGAAGAACACTTGCGATATAAAGTTTCATGATTATATTCTTTATCAACGCACAACTTTTTCAAGATCCAACTATCACTAATAAAATGTTCTGTTGTGATAAAACTTTATCTCAATCTTAATCTCTTTAATCTAAATTTCTTCCCTTCCGTATTTTTAGATTTCGTTTGAAATAATAAATGATATTACGCACGCATGCATGCATATACAAGTTTACACACACATGAAATACATGTATGTGTGCGTGCAACAGGTATAAATAATTTTTTCATAAATCACACGGGATAAATAGCTCATGTTTTTAACTATCGGGGCTTCCTTCGCAACGCAAGATGCAGTTATTGTGGTGTGAAAGGCTCTCACTCCGAACTCAAAATCAGATGAAACACTTAGCAAAAAATCCTTCATTTTCATCTTAATGATGAGATGTACACGTCTTACAATGACAAGATAGTTTTGATCTGTTTCATCTGTGAAAATGCCGTCTTGAGGAGGAGAAAATCTCGTGGATGATTTCTCATAAGAAAGAATTCAAGCCTGGGTTTCTTTTGAGGTTTGTTATAACATTAGCGGCGAAAACATCATTATGATTGTGAAGACGAGTTTTTCCTGGGAAAATCAATAGATAAGTTAGAAATGGGTATGAAAAGCCACACACAATTATTAATTCAATTCTTAGTTTTGGAAAGTGTGGAAGCAATGCTCATCTTAAACATTCATATCCTTGACTTATTTTAGGTGGCCGGGAAAGTTAAGATTAAGATAAGTAGAACCTGAATTAAGAGAATTTTGAAGAACTTTAGGGACAATAATACACAATATACAGTTACTCCTTATTTTTGCTACCTAGTTTCGTTCCTATGATTAAGTCGTGATGCAAACGGATAATCGAAGAGTTTATACATGGATATAGGAGGGTTATAAAATTATCAAAATTATAAAACAATCTTCAAATTTCTCATAATAATATGCAAACACATATTATTATTATAATCATTATCATTATTATTATCATTATTATTTATTTTTTATTTATTTATTTTGCTATAGAGTGTCCTTCTCCTTGGAGGGAGACGAGAGATATTTTTTTCATTATTTTTCGTGTCGTTATGTTGCAGTCAAAATCTTCTTATTTCGAGTGTGAGTTCCTGGCAACCGGACAAGTGTCAGCGATGACCTGTTGAATTTTACGCCTATGGAAATGTTCTACGGTCAAATGAATAATTAACCTTCCTTCAACAAATCCTATAATTTATAAGCTGTGATAAAATTCATTTTATAAGAAAAAGACTGTAAACTAGTGTTCGTATTGTTTTTAGGAAGATCAAGCTTTGCCCCTTAGCGCTATGTTTGAATATATTTTTATTTTCATACATATAAAATTAGAATTTTTATGTACCCTTAAATATCTATATGTTTACATCTGTGTGTTTCTTGTTCTGCATAATTTTTTTTTAAATCTCTTTAGCAATAAATAAATATTATGGGTTCCCAAATTAAATATTATTATTGTGTTCTCATCATTGAATTTATTACCATCAATGTGAACTAGGTCATATTTTAGTGAAATTAATGATAATTTAATACTCAATGTGTGTTTAAGTTTTTATATATACTATATATATAAATTTTTATGTAATACTCTTAAATACGTATATCAATTACTGACAATTCCTAACACTCTTTTAACTTTAGCATAATTGCAGATTTGAAGCATTATACGATCATAAAATTATAAGACAATTTCATACAAGTTTAGTTGACTTAGCCTTTGTTATATTGGTAAAGTAAAATTTGGCGCCTTAAAATTAGATGCCATTAGGATTTTACATATGTTTAAATTTTGCATTTTAAATATTTTTTTTAAATTTTACATTTTAAATAAATGTTCTTAAATTTTACTTTTTAAAATAATTATTTTTTACATTAGATTTTAAATAAATGTTTTTAACTTTACAATTTAAATAAATGTTTATAATTTTACAATTTAAATAAATGTTTTGAAGTTTTACACATAATTGTTTTACAAATTACATTTTGTGTTTAAAGGTTTCAAAATTTTACAAGAGTATATGTGTGTATGTGTGGTGTTAAAAAGTATAGCGCAAACGCTTCTCAAATTCTCAAATCATTTCTTTCTTTTTAATAGATAAGATAAAATTTATTTTAGGTATAGAAGTAAAGCTGGAGAGCAGGATACTTTAATGCATTAATTCTGTGATTTGTAGTTTTGACATATGTATTTCAACTTAGAAGTGAAATGGCAGAGTTAGCAGTCGTACTCTATAAAGGTTTCGAGAGTGAGAACGAACAACGGACTACGACTAAGATTTTGACTTCTGAATTCTAAGGTGGTACCTTGTTGCTCTGCGGCATATGTGAAAATAGCTAGAACTCATAGTGAATTTAAGTTTTTCATTCTAATCATCTGAGAAGGATATAAAGCAATTTGAGTGACACTGACTGTGTGTGCGTCTTTAATGCAGTGTTATCATGATCTAAATTTTGTGCACACCCAGTAAAATTATTTTTTTTGCTGATTACACGGAAATATAATACCTGCAGTCACATCGTGGAAGGTAACTTAGAACACAAGACCAGGCAAAATCTTGGCTAAAATTCTTTATTTAGATATCAAAATCGGAGAACGGACAGAGGAGAAAACATGCAGTTGTTGTTCTGTGAAAACGTCGTCTTGAAATGGGGAAAATCACATAGATAATTTCCCTTGAGAGAAGTTTTAAATCAGCCTATCTTTGTGGCTTCTTAAACGATCGAAGTGGTAAAAATGCATGTAATGTCATAAAGACGGCAATGATTCTCAGTTTTCCCTGGGAGAACTGACATCTGGTTCATTAACCCTCCGAGTGGAACACATCGGAAGGAAAAGTCTCCAAAAAATACACTAGTGTTCTACTGTGTTTGTAGCCAAAGCGTTCGGTGAATTTTTTTCTACCCCCTTTTTCGGCTAGGTAGACGAAGGGAAGCACCCTCCTTATTGTCCCTTTACTTCCTGTGCACCTCCCAGAGAGAGTGCCTCCAGGGGCTTCAATGATTAACCCGTACAATATAGTCTTATCTATAGTGAAACCAGTCTTATCTATAGTTTGACCCAAACGGCGTCTTTCTATGAACCTCTGGGCTACTTCATGCCGGTCAGTAAAAAACTGTTTTGACTCATTTTTAGGTTAAATGTGAACAAATGCGTGTGATTCAGGGAATAGGGGTGTATCCCTCAATAGATGTCAGTCAAACAGGGGTGCAGTTCCCAAACAACCGACTGGACCCTCTTACCGCAAAACTCCACGGGGAAAATCACTGGCAGAAATGTACGTTACATCCATTTTCGTAGCGCTTTTGGAGGTCGAAAATTGTAAGTGATCACCAGTTTGAAGACATCATCGGCTGGGAGGAATTATACGTGCAAACCACTTAAAGGGTTAAAGGCGTAAGAGGGCCATACGCAGCAGTTATTAATTCAGTTTTTCGTTTTGATAAATGTGGAAGGAATACAATCTCAATAAATCACTACCTTAATTTTAATGCTAGTAACTAAAAACGTTAAGATTAAAAAAACAGAATTTGAATTGGGAGAATTTTAAAGAACTTTAGGGATAATAATTTTTATACGTATATATTACATATATATACTGTAATACTCCAGCTTAAATCAGTAGCGCTAGCTGTTGCTAGGGCGGTATGAACGGGATGATCCCTCAGAAATAGAGAAAGAGTATGTTTGTAAACAAATACGAGTGCTGACTACAACTCAATTTTTCGTTGGCAAAACATTGCTTGTTTTCATTGTATCTTATGAGCTTCGATATGGATCACGTATACAATAGAACTAAATTTTATTTAAGAGAAAGGGTAGGAAACATCAAAAACTGGCCAAGTAATTCAAAATAGAGTTTTTTTTATCACTTACAAAATTATATATTTTTCTAAATTAAACACTTTGTAGAGTACTATTAAGTATCATAATCAAAGTATAACTACTTTGATTATGTTAACAGGCACAATAAACTATTACAGAAATAAGAATCTAATAAAAATGTGCAAAACCTGATCATTTCAAGGACAAAAATAATTACATTTATAGGTACAGTACTTCTCACAAAAGCATAGAAAATACATTAGAAAAAAAAACCTTAGTAATAATAAAAAAAAAATTCTTAGAGCATAATAATTTTACGTAATTTATTACATTACATTAAAGTTAACATTTTATTACCATTCTGAAAATGTTTGCCGCAAATTTTCGAAAAAGATTTTGGAGTCCACTCTTGCCTTTTCAAAGCTTTTATCCAAAGCATTCGCAATGTAGAATCTTTAGGAAAGCAATAAAATCCAACATTTTCACCTTTTTTGAAACGCTTAGTTCAGCCATACGTACATCAGCTTGTTACCATTTTCAGGTAATTGATAAAATTAAAACCCGAATAACAAGCACAATCGGTAAGAAATTCAAATGTTTTGCCAACGAGGAAGTTGAGCTGCAATTTCTGATGCGTCTGACGTCATGCGCACACTCTCTATAAAAACCAGTTTTCTCTAGATTGAATACAAATAAAGTATTTTGTATATACAGTCGAACTTCGATAACTTGAAGTCTCAGGGGACCCCCAAAAATATTCGACTTATCCGAAGTTCGAGTTATCGAAGTTACTTACCATTCCTCTCAACTGGCACTTAAGATCGGTCGCCATGGTTTAAATGGTTTGGTATGTGCAATAAGTGCTATAGATATGTGCTATAGGGTTACGCATTTCAATTTTTTAATAGCTTATGAAAACAACAAGAGAAGAATGGGTTCAAAAGTTTTATTAAAACTCAAGAAATTTGGCCTCATTACATAGTAGTTAGTATACATACCATGTAAAACTCATTTGAAAAAAGCAGTTATTTTTAAGGTTGTTGGCATTCACAAAGTATCTAATTTTTGAACACAGTTAAATAGGGTGTTGTCTGTACGTTCGGTGGTCTCCAGGTATTGTTGTAAGATGTGAATAGCGTCCTGTGCTTGCTCGTGACCTTCGAGAACGAAGGTTCTCGAAGGTCACGAGTGGACTGGCATTCGAATTTGAACAAAATTGTGTTTTTTTACCTGGGAAATCTATCAAAAAAACTTCGAGTTAGAAGATGTTCACTTCGAGTTATCGAGGCAGTTTTTTAAAGAAAACTATAGAAATGATTCGGGACTTGATTAAATGTTCGAGTTAGCGGATTATTCGACTTAGAGGAAGTCGAGTTATCGAAGTTCGACTGTAATAAAGTATATAAAGTGTTCATGCTGGGCGAATGTTGGTAATTCACAGACTGAGACAAACGCATAAATTAAAATGTCGTCAAAGATTAAGTATTATACTCGCCATTAATTGAAATTAATGCCGAGTATAATACTGGTTTAATATAAAGTACTTCTCACATTAGAGCTGATTCGAGATAAACAACACTAGATATTAATGAAGGAAGTTATACTTTGTAACGACGATTATATGAAAATTAAGAGTTTGTCTAACATTTCATGGTACTGTGGTGAGTGACAGGGCAAAATAGATATAAGAAAGGAATCATAAATCCGATCTTAATTATTTATTAGATTCTTTAGGAACAATGAAACAAGTTTTGCTCCATTATGCGTGTCAGTTTTTAAGATACCATTTTAAAATCCACAAGAAGATTTTAATCTTAACTGATCAAGATTTCTCTTTTAACCAGTCAATGAAGGTATTGTTATGTAAATTATTTAACATACCATGAAATGCATTACATGTAAATTTAAAAAAAAAAAAAAAAATTTCTATTTGCTTACTATCCCCTCTCCAAACCCTCCCGATGAAACCTCAGTTTCTGGGTTTATTGAGATGCAATACTACGTCTACACTACAATCAAACGCACGGCCTGTGTCTGTCCATTGAGTTTTGAATTGGATGTCGTCATCCTTTAGTTTTATACATTTTTTTTTCTGTCTCTTTCCCCATGTCGTTGTCGCTAGAGCCGCTTGTCCCCGCCCCGCTCTTTTGTTCCAACTACCCCTACTGTTGCCACTCACAGGAAGTGATTGAAGGATAAATAACTTCGGTCGAGATGTCGCAACCCTTGGAACGTGCTTGGATGACAGTATCTGTCCCTCTGTTTTAAAACAATTCAAATGATTCACGGGAAAGTGAAAAGGGCAAAAATGAGCGGGACAGAATGTGGTAACATAATTTGGGGCATTGATGATGGAGGAAGTTGTGTGCAGTCACTTAACGATTTTAATTTAGATGGCTGACTAGTTATATTTCATGCAATTATGCGTGAAATTTGAAAAGTTTTAATTCATGAAGCGTTTTAGTTAGTCATTGGTAATTTACTTTAAATAAAATATTTTATTCCTTTTTCATTGTATTTAAAGACTTAATATTTTTTGGTTCACGCTGGTGATTTAAAAAATTATAAACTAAGTAACTTTTTAAAGCATTAACAACATAAAAATGGGAACAGTAATAGGTAAATAAAAAAAGGAACAGTAATAGGTAAATAAAAAAAGGAACAGTAATAGGTAAATAAAAATAGGAACAGTAATAGGTAAATAAAAATAGGAACAGTAATAGGTAAATAAAAAAGGAACAGTAATAGGTAAATAAAAATAGGAACAGTAATAGGTAAATAAAAATAGGAACAGTAATAGGTAAATAAAAAAGGAACAGTAATAGGTAAATAAAAATAGGAACAGTAATAGGTAAATAAAAAAGGAACAGTAATAGGTAAATAAAAAAAGGAACAGTAATAGGTAAATAAAAAAAGGAACAGTAATAGGTAAATAAAAAAAGGTACAGTAATAGGTAAATAAAAAAAGGAACAGTAAACCTGTATGTGTTGAAAGTTTATAATTCTTAAGAATATGCGATTTCTCCTGTAATAGCGAAATTTTAAAGACCACTAATTAAAGGCCTTGTCACTTGAACCAAACTTGAACCAAAATTAATCGGTTGAAAAAAATTTCGAGACACACGAGAAATCCACTCATTTTTCATCGGGAAAAGGAATCATAAATTCAAACAGTTGCTTTTTACACAGGTACAAGTTGACGTATGATGAAGTCTGTAATACATCCTGAAACAATAAATTTAGATCAGACTATAAAGCGAGGGAGTTTAGAGATGCTTCATTTTTTCAAAACCGGAGATTTTGTAGAGAAATTGCGACGTAAATGTCTAAAAACATGTGCGTTTGATCGCACAAAGCAAAGTCTGAAACAAAGAACATTTTGCTTCAAACAAAGAATTTTGAAGCAAAGTACAAAATGCTTCACTACTAATAGCCATTCAGAATATTTTATTAAGAAGAAATTTTTAGCAATTCCTTAAAAAACTTTCGCTTGAAATCTAAACATACTTTCTACGAAATGGACTGCAGGAACATTCAAACCATATCGGTAACGAACCAATATATTTTAATATCTTTCTTTTTAAAATACCTCTGATACCTTTGTTTAAAATGTCCCAGTTGTGTAGCATTAATGTTTTCTTTTAATATAAATTCCTTGGTAGTTTATAAGAATGATTCAAATAATAAACTTATAGAAAGTAATAGATTTAAATATCCATTACTTTCTCGGCGGATTTTCAAAAGTTTCTCATACGGATATGCCATGCATTAGGATTTGCATACCATCCCATGCAACATTTACAAATGAGTAGGAAATCAATAATAATGTTTAATAATTATTGCTGGGTATCTTAAGGGAACATAATAGTCGAGTAGGGGTGAAGGTAAAATAATTTGCTAAGAAAATTATTTTAAATCTTACAAATTTATTTTCATGTCTGAAGAAGTTCACACTTATTGCCTAGTTAAAGATCTTTCATTCAAATAAAAGCTACTATTATTTTAAAAATAATTCTTACAAAAATGCTCTATTGAAAGGTTCAATAAATAAATTCATCACTATCCGTAATGTCAGGTACCGTTTGATATAAGTCATAATTAGAATTTATTATCATTTAATTCCATTTAGTCGAATTACTCCAAACTAAAGATCTATTGGACTGAATTATTGAACAAAGACCATTTCCATTTTACACTAGAAGCACACTAAAACCTCTTTAATATCACTCACCTTAAAAATAAATAAATAAATATGCATCAAGCAAATAGCAGTTCACCGGGTTGCTGTTTATGTCATTAGAAAGGACACTTGCTCATAATTTCTGATAAAATCCTGCATATTTGGATAAAACATTATAGCCTTGGTTACAGTAAATGTTTTGGTTATGCAGATACCTCTTCTTTCCTAAAAATGATGTCCGCTGTTCGGTAGGATAGATTTTGAAACTCAATGCGGATTAGCATCTAATTTGTTGACATCAAAAAAATTTTTGATATCTTGTCGTGTACAGGCTTTGGAATTAAGTCAGAAATACCGCAACACGATTTCAGTTCATATATTCATACCTTTGAAATAAATACTATATAGTTCAAAGTTTTAAGCTCTTCTTCAAAGAGCTAAATCATTGACTGAATCTTCTAATGTCCTTAGCTTGATGCAATTCTTTTCAATTTATTTATACTGCCAGGGATATTCCTGGCGGGTGTGCAAGCCTCCCCTGCAGGGAGAAGCCGAGTGCATTGCGGCGTCTTATAAAGAAGGGGAACAATGCCTTTCTTTATAACAAAATATAAAGATTGATGTTCTCACAGTAGAACATGTTTAATATCATCAATAGAATAAATGCTTTGAAATCAATATAAAATTTAAATTACCTTTTTTAAAAAAATGGAAGACGTAGTTAACAATAATTTGCTATTGTCATTTCTAAATTTGTTTTTCGTATTCCCCCCCCCCCTTTTTTTTTTTTTTTTTTTTGTTCAGGCTGTTACTATTGCTAGTTGAGAAAAGAGTTTTTTTAAGTAAAAATTAATAAAATATTACGATCATCAAAGAGTTAAGAGAGACTTTCAAATTTGGCAAAAATAAGAATCAAACAAAATATGTATAATGAAATAGAATTATTGAATATTGTTGATATGTTAAAAAATTTATATATATATGACACGGATGAGTTGAAGAATGGAAGATACATTTCATTTCATATATAAAACCTTCTTTATTGTAATCCTTCTGTCCATGGCTATGCCATTTATATATCCTTTGTTCTCATATTCTGACACAACAAACGTGGAGGAAAAACGTTAATAATCCGAGTTTCCGCACAGAACTGTCTCTTTTGTCGTTGCTACCTAAACAAATTCCTAAGTCTACTGTCACGTTAGCTTTTTTACTCTGTACAGTTCCGCTCGAGGGTGTGTCTTTCTCCTATTAAGTTATCGTTAATGAGTTCTAACTATTTTCAATTATAACTTGCTTAATTCTTAACCCCAATTTTTAAACCTGACACACACACACACACACACACACACACACACACACACACACACACACACACACATATATATATATATATATATATATATATATATATGTGTGTGTGTGTGTGTGTGTGTGTGTGTCAGGATTTAAATTGTAGATTAATTTTAAAAGATTTTAAGTAGGGATTCATTGCTAGGAGTGACGCGGCTTGATGAGTTAGCCACATAAATACGGCTCACTCGCAGTAATCTAGAGCAGAGAGCAGTGTGCACATTCCGCAGACAGAGCTGTGGCTACCCGAGGCAGCTAAGCCTGCCTTTGTTAAAAGTTAGGCTCCAATGTGCGACGCCATTGAAGATAATTGATAATTAGTGTGCTCTGAGATTTGAATAAAGCTATGAAAATGTACTCAGGACTCTAGTGTCATTTAGTGGTACGTGACATATATATATATACATTTATACATACATATATATATATATATATATATATATATATACATATATATATATATATATATATATATATATATATATATATATACCCACACACACATATATATATATGTAATCAGTCCAGGAATCAACTAGCCCAGAACTTTACACTTAAAAACTCATTTTAAAATTGCCCCTATTATTTTCCTCAGCCCGGGCATGCTGGGCTGCCAAGTGTCCCGTAACCGTCCGTTAGAAAGAAGCACATCATTCGTCGTGGCCGAACTTAACTTTTTATTTCATCCTATAAAATTGCACAGAATCCAGAGACGTCTGAACCTGACGGTGTCAGAACGCTCTCTCTCTAAGTAATTGTAATGCCAACCTTCTGCGAGAGACGGCTAAAACCCGTGTGTGGGAAAATGCTGAGGCAAGTGTTTTTTGCTTATAAAAAGTAACCTTTGACTGGAGCCATCTGCAAAGTGTGGCGTCTCAGAGGAGCATTACTGCTGATCATTACAGATTTTTCCTATGAGAGTTATAACTTCCTAATTAAAATGGCAGCTATATCATTTTCTGTTTTGGGAATCATAGAAAGAATTTCGGGGTTACACTGAAGGAATAAAAACATCCTCGTTTAAATTGGATGACTGGGAAATATGGTTAATATAAAGAGAAGAAATTAAGATCTAAAATAATGAATGGGGAAAAGGGATAATTTTGGAATACGCTTAAGGGCTTACATATTGATATTATTACAGATATATATATATATATATATATATATATATATATATATATATCCATACATACATTTGCTTGTAAGCTTTTAATTTTCCATATAGCTCATATATTTTTAAAGTATGTAATATCTAGGAAGCGGTGCGCCAAGGGACGACCACCAACAAGATGGTTGGACGATACCGAAAAGACCTCAAGATTTTGAAAATAAAAAACTGGCAAAGAATGGCTTTGGACCGACTGAGATGAAGAAAGTTGCTGTTGAGGATTTTAAACTTATGTTTCTTCAGAAGCAGATAGGAATAACAACTACTAGATATACTGCGTTATATAAAAGAAAAATAATGTAATGAAAATACACAATAGTATCGTTACTAGAAACTTAATAATAACTGCCTTCCTTGACTTTCATTTTGGAATGTTAAATACCTTATCTATTTATTCTGTTATTATCGTATTCATATTATAGTGGTATTAATATAAACAGACTGTAAGAGTTTAACATCTTAAATTCAGATTTTAAACGTTTTGCACGCAATTAAACTTACAGAATATAAAACATGTGAAAATTTAATAAGTTTGCTTTATTTGGTCGGATAGTTACTTATGAACTCGTCATTAAAGTAAACCATGTTTGTACTTAAAAATGGGGGAAAAAAAGATTGGAGTTTATTTATGTTTCACTACTTCTCCTAAAATCTATGAGCGGAACGATGGCCAAATGATTAGGATGTTGATCTTCAGTACCATATATTTTACTAATGACGGGATACTTGAATCTTAAGGGCTATTACTTCCTATTAACATATTATGAAACATTATTTTTTGCAATAAACATTTCTTTGTTAATGTCATATATTTTACTAATGACGGGATACTTGAATCTTAAGGGCTATTACTTCCTATTAACATATTATGAAACATTATTTTTTGCAATAAACATTTCTTTGTTAATGTCATATATTTTACTAATGACGGAAGGCTTGAATCTTAAGGGATTTTACTTCATATGAACATATTATGAAACATTACTTGTTGCAACAATCATTTCTTTATTAATGTCAGGCGTAAAGTGTTTTATTTCAAAATTATCAGAGAAATTTTATTCCTATAATTAAATTTAAGAAAACAGTGTTGTTGTGTAAAAGGTAAGCATATTTGTTAAGCATGAAAATTTTCCTGACATAGGGAATAGAAAGTCCTAAAAGTATGTAGTAAACTATATTCCATAAAATCTTGACAAATTCCCGTTTTTGATGCAAACATAGACAATAAAATGACAGAAGAAATCAATAAAAAGATGTGGGTACATGTTGTCATCAGATAAACTAACCAACCTGTTCAGTATCGAAAGAGGGTCGATTGGTTAGGGTGCTGACCTTACCGAGTTCTTTAACCACTGTCATTATGCCGTTCAAAATCGGCTTTAAAATGTGTCCATACCCTCATGATGCAAAAAAAAGACTCTCAAAAAAAAAAAATAAAACATCTTAAAATTAAAATCTCCATAAATACCTAAAAAGAAAAAAAAGAAAATTATCAAAAATATATAACTTACACTTAAAAAACTTTGTGCAAAAATATGACTTTCGTAATGTATGATATTACTATTAAAATCAAAACTAGTAGTCATTTCATATGGGAGACCAGTAAATCCAGCCAAATTTAATGCATTCCTTATCAAAGACAGTCAGAAAAGATTATCATTGAAGTATGATTATTTATCAAACTGAATTATAATCCACAAAAAAAGTTTCGTTGAAATGGAAAAATGATAAAATTTATCCAGTTGCAAGACATCCAGCCAAATATTTAAAGCTGATCTCGTGTAAAGACATAATTACACTTCATATTGAATGTCATTTATACCTGACTGTTGTGTTGTGGAAATATGTTGCTTATAAATTAGCCAAAAGACTTAATAATTCGCTTATCCACCAACTGATACAAAATAGATACAAATTTGAATAATTTTTGTTGTTGAAAATTTATTTTAAAATTTTAAAGAAAAAATGGGGACATAAAGTTATTTGTAGTATTATCACAATAAAGGAACTAAAAAAGATCAGATTCCAAAAAAGGTAACTAAAAATATTATACCACAACTTTTGCTACTGAAACAAAATCCTGACACACAAAAGTATTATACACATGTAATATTAATATCCCTTATTTACATATTTTAATATTAATTTAGTAACTTTTGCTCATAAAGTACGTTGGGGGTTTGCGCGGTAATTCTGATTTTTCCCTCCAGACACGCTATAGGCTTAATTCAGCCTCTGTCTGTACTACTTTAGCCAATAGTTAGTGAGTTCTCTTTAAACATGGGTATTTTTTAATCACGTGATCAATTGTGTTTAGGGATTATTCGTAGTCTTTTTACCTGAGAAATCCCTACTTGAAAAGTGTGTGTGTGCAGAATCACATTGTCTGTGTGCACGAGGTTGAAAAAGTGCTTGCCTGTTGTATGGATTTCATGTATCTCACCAGAAATAAACTGTGTTGTGATTTTGAATGAGTCATTACACACACACACACACACACACACACACATATATATATATATATATATATATATATATATATATATATATATATATATATATATATATATATATATATATATATATATATATATATATATATATATATATACATATATGTGTGTAATATTAAAATCCCTTATTTACATATTTTAATATTAATTTAATAACTTTTGTTCATAAAGTACGTTGGGGGTTTGCGCGGTAATTCTGATTTTTCCCTCCAGACACGCTATAGACTTAATTCAGCCTCTGTCTGTACTACTTTAGCCAATAGTTAGCTCGTTCTCTTTAAACATGGGTATTTTTTAATCATGTGATCAATTGTGTTTAGGGATTATTCGTAGTCTTTTTACCAGAGAAATCCCTACTTGAAAAGTGTGTGTGTGTGTGTAGAATCCCATTGTCTGTGTGCACGATGTTGAAAAAGTGCCTGCTTGTTGTATGGATTTCATGTATCTCACCAGAAATAAACTATGTTGTGATTTTGAATGAGTCTCGCCCATTTTACATACATATATATACAGTGTGCATAGTAAAATCCTTAACCAGCCTTTTTCTACTCAACAGTTGGTTATAGACATATATATATATTTCTAATTACAAAACTGTTTCAAGTAAGATAAGCATTCATTTTATGGTATTTTTAAATTTAAAAATTCAACTTTGCAAAAATTACAATATCTAAATTTTTATGCTTTCTCACTTATCCTTATATTTAGTAAAACCTGTAACTTGACCTAAAAACCGTAACACCAAAATTTCCACGTGTCTGTGTCAAAGTTTATGACAGAGACAGAGATATGTGACAGAGATATTTAAAATGAAAGTTAGAGAAAGTTTAATTCTTTTCTCCTTCTTCCAGTTAAAAGATCAATAGCAGTTATTTGAGGTTGCAATCAGGTTGTAATGTCCCTATTCTGGCGGAAGGGGGGGTATAATTAACAATTTACTGAAAAATACAGTGCTTCTCTTACTTACTATAAATACACTTCATCCTGTACTCATAGGGTTACAGAATAGGGAATAATAATCAGGGAACCCTTCTTTAGCCGTAAATGTGACGTTGCAACCAGATTTCAAACTCGAATTACTGTTTTGAATCTTTTGACAGCTCTCTCAAGTAGGGAGAAAAGAATCTTTACATTTTCACAAACTTTAAATTTAAATATCTCGGTCAATTTTTGGTCACAAAAAAAGTGAATTTTTTTGTATTACTTCTCTTAGGATGTTTCAGTTTTTAAATTAAATGATAATAAGAAATGAGCGAACGAATAAAGATATAGGTTCTGTAACTTTATAAATTTAACTATTTTTATTTTAAAGCCGTAAATGTGAAGTTGCAACCAGATTTCAAAACTCGAATTACTGTATTGAATCATTTGACAGCTCTTTCAAGTAGGGAGAAAATAATCTTTACATTTTCACAAACTTTAAATTTAAATAACGGTCAATTTATAAAAAAAAAAAAATATTTTTGATTATATCTTAGGATGTTTATTTTTTAAATTAAATAATAATAACATATAACGAATAAAGATGTATGTAACTTTATATTTAATATTTTATTTTAAATATATATATATATATTTCTTATATAAAATTACATGTTATAACATATAAAAAAATATATGGTCTTATATAATATATATATATATTAAATATATATATATATATATATATATATATAGTGTGTGTGTGTATTTATTATGTGTGTGTATATATATATATACATATAATATATATATATATATATATATATATATATATATATATATATATATATTATATATATATATATATATATATATATATATATATACTATATACATATATATATATATATTTAAACATATATATACAGATTTACAATATATATTATATATACATATACATATATATACATATATTTTATATATGTGTGTGTGTGTGCGCGCGCGCTAGCCAGTGTGCACACGCTATTTTATTTAACGGTTTTATCAAAACTGTACTGAAAGGTATGAATTGCTTAACAACTTTTTAAAACCTTATTAATAGCAATAAGGCTTCTAAATTAAAAGTTTGTATTTTTTTTCCTTTTATGTTTTGGAGAAAGTTAAGGTCATTATATTTAGACTTATTTGGACTTATTAACCAAATGTTTAAAATTTGCAAAGACTGAATTTGTTTTCTAGTGGTGTAGAGTAGACTACTCTTTAACAGATATTGTTTTCCTTTTAACATTTTTTTTACAGAAAATTTTAAAATAACCACGTCAGCTAACTAACAACCAGTAATTTTTAATTGTTTTTAAACATTTAATACAGTTTAATTATAATAAACTCTTTCCTATATTCATGATTATTTAATTTGTATAATCCACCAACATTTTGGCATACTCCTCAAATGTGAAAAGAAATATCGGACAATATTATCAAGCACAAATTCCCCTAATAAAGTAAGCATTAATTTAGCTACTTATAACAGCACTTTTCATTAAGAAAAGAAAATTGCAATGTTGCTTCCCATCTACAAGTAATTCATCTCATTGCTTTCTACGATGTATTACCATCTTTTAATTAATGAACACTTTATCGGAATCTCTAGCTCAGGGAAGGAGGGTCCCGAATTTTTCGCTCTCGGAACTACAAGAGTGGAACCCGAGATTTAGGTGGGGTAGGTGAGGAAAAAATATAAAGAAAAAAAAACACTTCGACCACAACCTCCAGCCAAACCGGTTCTCGTACTTCAGTCCAGATACTCCACAAAAGAAACGCTTCCAGGCTTGGCGCAAGGTATAACAAGTAACCAGAAACGAATTGTCGGGAGGGGGGGAGGCATGCATGGTAAAAAGCAAGGAAAAACGCACCGCCCGCAGTATGAAAGGGACAGCTAAGGGTCATGCCCTTACCGAACAGAACTTGCCACGCCAGATCTGACGCGTCAAATACTCTAATTTCAGGGTTTCAGGGAAATTACGGGTTTTGCAAAGTAGAATCTGCTTTAGTAATGCCCACTTTTTCTTTCGCGGTTATCGCTGGAGGTCGCACTTTCTAATTTTTCGTTGTTCAGCGGAAGGTGGGATGGCCCAGTATTTAATATATTATCTGTTCTTTAAAAGTAATGTTCATTTTTTTTAAAATCGAGATCTTTGTATGTTTGTTCATCAGGGTTCCCATTGTCCTTCAAAGTCCTTAAGAACTCCTTAATTTTAGCTTTCATTTTTAAGGGCCCTTAAAACGACTTAATTTTTGTCAAAGGTCCTTAAAAACTCCTTAATTTTTAAATTAGAATGCAATCAATTTCTCCATTGACGCTATCCGCTTTCTTCACTTCTTATCAGTTTTAGCCGTATTCTCATAACTTTCTAGCTTCATAAGCTTGGAGTTATATTTGCCCCAAACTGGTTCTAATTCCGCCAGTACAGGTGATAAGTACTGCTCAAAGAATATATATATTAAGAATATATAAAATATTTGTTAACGTTCATGACATTCTTTTACATTTTCTAGCCAAAAGTGCAGTTTTAATAAGAAAGAAAATCTTCAAATGCATATATGTTTTCAATGTATTACTGTAGGAATTCAGAATTCCTTTAGTTGATATTCTTAAAAAATTATGAAAATGCTTTTAGTTTATTAGTACTCTTTATGGTCATGAGCTAGAAAACTGATTTGACAAATAAATTAATCTTTCGCATACTGAAAAAGTTTAAAGAATAAAGTCAGCTGCCCTTTCCTAATAGCTAACAGTCATGCAGATTTTAATTAAACGAATCATGGAGGGTGGAGATGGAGTGTAGATATTTCAGTTACTTATGGAAGTTTAACTTTTCTTGCATTGAATGGGATAGAAAAGTCTAAAACTTTCTTCTTTCCCAGGCAACGTCGGGTATATTCAGCCAGTATATACATATATATAAGAGTCATTTTTAAACCTGAGAAAGCACTGTTTATAATGTATTTTATTCACAACTTATGTTTAGTTTGATCACTAAAAACCTTTTTCAAAATTAGTTTTTGTGAAATAGATTATCTTATATTAATTTTTAGGCATTTTTAAAAATTTAATGCTGAAATATTGTAGGGCATTTATTGAACATGCCTTGTCTGGTTCATAATCATTGAAATATGTTCCTCAGGAAATAGGGTTTATGTCGTTATGCTGTGTATTTGAAGTAGGTCCTTATAAAAAATTTCTTTGGTCCTTAGAAAGTCCTTAATTTTTGTTCTGGAAAAAGAGTGGGAACCCTGTTCATAAATTCTGTTCTCATTTATTATGAAATACAAGCATTACATCCATTTCCTAAAATTGAAAGATTTCAAGAATTAGAAAAGAAAAAACAAATTATGGATCAACATGGTTTCAAGGTAAAAAAAAAAAAAAAAAAAAAAAAAAAAAAAAAAAAAAAAAAAAAAAAAAAAAAAAAAACATCTATTTGAACATAAGAATTCGCATTTGTACAACTTTCATATTCTTACATATTCCCTGTCTTATGTATTGCCACGAAAACGTATATAAAGTTTTCATCTAAAAACGGCCAGACTGAAATAAATCTGTAAAAATATTTATTATGTTGTAAAATTTAAGATATGTAACATTGTGACTTTACTTCTGATGTACGCATATATAGACATGTAAGTAAAAATACAGTATGTTAAATTGTTTAAGCTGTATGTTACAATATTATTATACATTAACATTAAGTTTACCTTATATATAAGAGGATTCCCAAACGTTTAAATATTACGAACCATTTTACAATCGGTTTCTAATAAAATTAGGAACCGAATCTCTAGCGGGCCACTTCAGCCTCGTTGCACTGAATTTTTTAAAGCGATGATTGTCTAGCAAAGAGTAAATTTCAATGAACAAAATATCTTTTTATTTCATTATCTTTTTAACTACGCTGTCACTTAATGGAAATTTTAAAGCTAACATCCCATTCATGCAAATTGAGGACATGCATTCAAGGTCTCTTCACAACCCACTGGTAGCTCAGGATTTACAGTTTTGGAAACTTTTTTTTATATTATATTATATCTATAAAATACAAATAGATAATATACTTTTTATAAAAAATTTAAAGTTAAGCATTACCTGTAGCAATTTTCTCCAATGAGATTTTAATCAATCTCCGTAACTCTAATGCAATCAAATAATAATAATGAAACTTTGCATCACAATTCCAAATACTGAATATTTGCATGAGCTGTGTGACGAATGTAAGCAGCAGAAGAGATACAATGTTTTACACAAGTCGAATTCATATTACCAAAAGAGTGAACCTTTAAATATTACGAACCGTTTTTATTGAAAACCAAATCTCTAGTGGACCACTTCAATCCTCGTTGCATTGAATTTTTTTAGCGATAATTGTCCATTAAAGAGTGTACATTTCAATGAACAAAACATCTTTCTATTTCATTATCTTTTTAACTACAATGTTATTTAATAGAGATTTTAAAGCTAACATCCCGTTCATGCAAATTGAGGAACATGCGTTCAAGGTCTCTTTGCAACCCACTGGTAGCTCACGATTTACAGTTTTAGGAGACTTTTTTATATTATATTATATCTATAAAAAATAAGTAAATATAATGCATTTTTTAAAAATTTTAAAGTAAAATATTACCTGTAAATGTCTCCTCCAATGAGATTTTAATCAATCTCCGTAACTCTAATGCAATCAAATAATAATAATGAAACTTTGCATCACAATTCCAAATATTGAAATTAGCCCTCGTGTTGCAAAAAGTAGATCGTAGCACTTCAAAACCAAAACCAAACCAAAAATTGAATATTTACATGATCTGTGTGAGGAAGTAAGCTGTAGAAAATACAATATTTTACACATGGCGAATTTCAGATTACCAAAGGAGTGAACCTTTAAATAAAGTTCAATATCCATAAATATCGGATGTCTTTAATAAATATATGATGTTTGGAAAATAAGTGTTAATAAGTGTAAATATCCCTGTTCATTTAAAGCACTTGTAAATGTCACGCAACGTATGCCTTTACTACACAGGTTCAAACATTGATGAGAAGACAATTTGGAGAGGAGTATTAAATCCAGAAGGTGATTTCCTTATAGACTTCAAATTAAGGAAAAGAGCTTCAGTAGATTTACTAATAGATACGTTCCTCAGTCGATGGTGATATACTTTGAAGGATTTCGCCGCTCTGTCGTCCTCATTATCGATTTTGAAGCTTAAGACATCTACGATAAATATAGCATGGCAGCGTGTGAGTAGCTATTCCTTATGCTAAAATGGTTTATTAAGTTTATTATTTAAAAATGTTTTATTTTTATATGATAATACCAATTTTTGAATGATAGATGCTAGTACTCAAGTATGTATACATTAAATATTTTGTGCGGTAGCAAATAAAGAAAATTATTTGGGAAAATAATATATTATAGCTTATAATGCAATCCATTAAGAAAGGTAGTGACAGGTTAGAGTAGAACATATTAAAAAAGTGTTGATACGTCATTTGCACTCGAAATGAAGTAGGGCCGTTTGGTTTGGTTTGTAAGCCCTACGGTCTACTTTTTGCAACACGAGGGCTAACAAGCAAGGCCGTAACTAGGTCCTTTAGCGCCCGTGGCAAAACACTGGTCTGCGCCCCTGTCATCAAATATAGTGAAAAAATATATAAACATTTTTTAATATCATATATTCAGAATGCACTTAAACCTGAGAAAGCACTGTTTATAATGTATTTTATTCACAACTTATGTTTAGTTTGATCACTAAAAACTTTTTTCAAAATTAGTTTTTGTCAAATAGATTTACCTTTTATTAATTTTTAGGCATTTTTAAAAATTTAATTCTGAAATATTGTGGGGCATTTATTGAACATGCCTTGTCTGGTTCATAATCATTGAAATATGTTCCTCGGGAAATAGGGTTTATGTCGTTATGCTGTGTATTTCAAGTAGGTCCTTATAAAAAATTTCTTTGGTCCTTAGAAAGTCCTTAATTTTTGTTCTGGAAAAAGAGTGGGAACCCTGTTCATAAATTCTGTTCTCATTTATTATGAAATAAAAGCATTACATCCATTTCCTAAAATTGAAAGATTTCAAGAATTAGAAAAGAAAAAACAAATTATGGATCAACATGGTTTCAAGGTAAAAAAAAAACCCATCTATTTGAACATAAGAATTCGCATTTGTACAACTTTCATATTCTTATATATTCCCTGTCTTATGTATTGCCACGAAAACATATATAAAGTTTTCATCTAAAAACGGCCAGACTGAAATAAATCTGTAAAAATATTTATTATGTTGTAAAATTTAAGATATGTAACATTGTGACTTTACTTCTGATGTACGCATATATAGACATGTAAGCGAAAATACAGTATGTTAAATTGTTTAAGCAGTATGTTACAATATTAATATACATCAACATTAAATTTACCTTATATATACGAGGATTCCCAAACGTTTAAATATTACGAACCATTTTACAACGGTTTCTAATAAAATTAGAAACCGATCTCTAGCGGACCACTTCAGCCTCGTCGCACTGAATTTTTTAAAGCAATGATTGTCTAGAAAGAGTAAATTTCAATGAACAAAATATCTTTTTATTTCATTATCTTTTTAACTACGCTGTCACTTAATGGAAATTTTAAAGCTAACATCCCATTCATGCAAATTGAGGACATGCATTCAAGGTCTCTTCACAACCCACTGGTAGCTCAGGATTTACAGTTTTGGAAACTTTTTTTTATATTATATTATATCTATAAAATACAAATATATATAATACTTTTTAAAAAAAATTTAAAGTTAAGCATTACCTGTAGCAATTTTCTCCAATGAGATTTTAATCAATCTCCGTAATTCTAATGCATTCAAATAATAGTAATGAAACTTTGTATCACACTTCCAAATATTGAATATTTGCATGTGACGAATGTAAGCAGCAAAAGATATACAATGTTTTACACAAGGCGAATTCATATTACCAAAAGAGCAAACCTTTAAATATTACGAACCATTTTTATTAAAAACCGAATCTCTAGCGGACCACTTCAATCCTCGTGGCATTGAATTATTTTAGCGATAATTGTCCATCAATGAGTGTACATTTCAATGAACAGAACATCTTTCTATTTCATTATCTTTTTAACTACAATGTCATTTAATAGAGATTTTAAACTTAACATCCCGTTTGTGCAATTTGAGGAACATGTGTTCAAGGTCTCTTTGCAACCCACTGGTAGCTCACGATTTACAGTTTTGAAAACTTTTTTTTTATTATATTAATCTATAAAAATAAGTAAATATAATACATTTTTAAAAAATTTTAAAGTTAAACATTACCTGTAGATGTCTCCTCCAATGAGATTTTAATCAATCTCCGTAACTCTAATGCAATCAAATAATAATAATGAAACTTTGCATCACAATTCCAAATATTGAATATTTGCATGAGCTGTGTGACGAATGTAAGCAGCAGAAGAGATACAATGTTTTACACAAGGCAAATTCATATTACCAAAAGAAGGAATCTTTAAATATTACGAACCATTTTTATTACAAACCGAATCTCTAGCGAACCACTTCAATCCTCGTCGCATTGAATTTTTTTTAGCTATAATTGTCCAGCAAAGAGTGTACATTTCAATGAACAAAACATCTTTCTATTTCATTATATTTTTAACTACAATGTCATTTAATAGAGATTTTAAAGCTAACATCCCGTTTGTGCAGTTTGAGGAACATGCATTCAAGGTCTCTTTGCAACCCACTGGTAGCTCACGATTTACAGTTTCGGAAACATTTTTGTTATTATATTATATCTACAAAAAATAAGTAAATATAATACATTTTTTACAAATTTCAAAGTAAAATGTTACCTGTACATGTCTCTTCCAATGAGATTTTAATCAATCTCCGTAATTCTAATGCAGTCAAATAATAATAATAAAACTTTGTATCACAATTCCAAACATTGAATTAGCCCTCGTGATGCAAAAAGTAGATCGTAGCACTTCAAAACCAAAACCAAACCAAAAATTGAATATTTACATGATCTGTGTGAGGAAGTAAGCTGTAGAAAAAAATACAATATTTTACACATGGCGAATTCAGATTACCAAAGGAGTGAACCTTTAAATAAAGTTCAATATCCATAAATAAATCGGATGTCTTTAATAAATATATGATGTTTGGAAAATAAGTGTTAATAAGTGTAAATATCCCTGCTCCTCATTTAAAGCACTTGTAAATGTACACGCAACGTATGCCTTTACTACACAGGTTCAAACATTGATGAGAAGACAATTTGGAGAGGAGTATTAAATCCAGAAGGTGATTTCCTTATAGACTTCAAATTAAGGAAAAGAGCTTCAGTAGATTTACTAATAGATACGTTCCTCAGTCGATGGTGATATACTTTGAAGGATTTCGCCGCTCTGTTGTCCTCATTATCGATTTTGAAGCATTAGACATCTAGGATAAATATAGTATGGCAACGAGTGAATAGCTATCCCTTATGTTAAAATAGTTTATTAAGTTTATCATTTAAAAATGTTTTATTTTTATATGATAACACCAATTTTTGAATGATAGATGCTAGTACTCAAGTATGTATACATTAAATATTTTGTGCGCTAGCAAATAAAGAAAAATTATTTGGGAAAAAATATATTCCAGCTTATAATGCGATTCATTACAGAAGGTAGTGTCAGGTTAGAGTAGAACATGTTAAAAAAGTGTTGATACGTCATTTGCACTCGAAATGAAGCAGAGCTGTAACTAGGTCCTTTAGTGCCCGTCTGCGCCCCTGTTACCAAATATAGTGAGAAAATATATAAACATTTTTTATATCATATATTCAGAGTGCACTTAATATTTTGTTAATTATTAAAATGTTCTTCATATATTAATTTATAATTTGTTTTCTTCTATTTTTACCTTATTAATACTTGCAGATATTTTTTAACATTTTGGGATATTATTTTGCAGATAAACTGAATAGTTTGGGGGAAATATTTTTTATACGTTGAATTTTCCTAAAAAAATTAGTGAATTTCAAAATTTTAATTTAGTTTTAATAATTTTAATAAATTCAAAATTTTAAACAAATACCTAGAATTACATTAAAGCATATTAGTGATATTTGGTAACCGTAAGAATCTATAATAAGTTTAGTCTCTAAAAGCATTTTTAAAAAAATAAGAAAATTTATAAAAGTAATTTTTATAAACACACTGAATTTTATATAAAAACATTATTTTTCAAATATTCCTAATTTCTACTCGGAGCGAATCATCCTCTTTCGGACCCCATTTTTATCACGGTGCTGATGCCATATTTGCCATACCCTAGTTACGGCCCTGAAATGAAGTCTCAGTGATGTGATGTATATATAATTTAGTTTTAAAATTACAAATCTTCGTGTCTAAGACTGTTTTAGTCACATTAAAGATAATGCATCTTTAAATTTCCTCAAAGACACAGTATAAATAGACAACCTCAGATTTATTTCTCATATTTTCTTCTTAAAATAATATATGGGTCTTAAAAGTATTAAAAGGATACCAAATACCTAATCAAACCAAGAAATATCTTTCACTTACTTTTTAAGGTTAAAAATAGAGAGACGACAGTCCTATATGATTTTTCTATATGAATGATTAAAAACTAAAGTATAGTTCAATCAAATTAAGAAAATCTCTTTCACTTACTTTTTAAGGTTAAAAATAGCGAGGATAGTCCTATATGATTTTTTTATGTGAATGATTAAAAACTAAAGTATAAGTCAATCAAATTAAGAAAATCTCTTTCACTTATTTTTTAAGGTTAAAAATAGAGAGGATAATCCTATATGATTTTTCTATATGAATGATTAAAAACTAAAGTATAATTCAATCAAATTAAGAAAATCTCTTTCACTTACTTTTTAAGGTTAAAAATAGAGAGACGACAGTCCTATATGATTTTTCTATATGAATGATTAAAAACTAAAGTATAGTTCAATCAAATTAAGAAAATCTCTTTCACTTACTTTTTAAGGTTAAAAATAGCGAGGATAGTCCTATATGATTTTTTTATGTGAATGATTAAAAACTAAAGTATAATTCAATCAAATTAAGAAAATCTCTTCCACTTACTTATTAAGGTTAAAAATAGAGAGGATAGTACTATAAAATTTTTTTATATGAAAGATTAAAAACTTAAGTATAATTTTCAATAGGTAATTTAATTTATTTACAATAATAGCTGAGTTTATAGTATAAACGTTGAATGCATAATTTCTTCTTTTGCTGTTTATAATAACAATACACCAAGGTCTTTTGCAGTTAAACGTCTGTGAATAACTGACCAATTTGCATGAACATTCCTTCATCTTGTGCGTGGGTTCAATAAAAAGCTCATAAACTGTTGCAAAGCATTTTGAACAGAACGTGGCCAATGGATATGAAGAAGCACGTATTTTATAAAATCCGGCGTGCTAGATCCGAGGCGTCAAATACCCTAATTTCGTGAAAATTACGGGTTTGGAGAGAGCAGGAGCTGCTTTTGAGAATCGTTATCTTGCTCCAGTTGTTAAACGCTCTTGCATCCATTGTTGGTCGAGAAGAGGATGATAATGACGCCTGATTAAACTGGTTCTTCGAAACAAAATGGATGTGATTATTGTCCAAACTTCAACACCTGTCACTTTTTTTTATTGCTAGCTTGTTTTAGTGTGTAGTAATAATGAAACCTGTTAAGTTTATACAAACGTGTGTAATTTTATTTTTGTAATAAAAAATATACGTTTTCCCGATGTTATTGTCAGTACGATGTTGATAAGGA
This sequence comes from Pardosa pseudoannulata, assembly GCA_032207245.1. Taxonomy (NCBI): domain Eukaryota; kingdom Metazoa; phylum Arthropoda; class Arachnida; order Araneae; family Lycosidae; genus Pardosa; species Pardosa pseudoannulata. Next base: position 90,410,411 of record CM063504.1, on the reverse strand, counting down.
GCAAAGCAGTTGTTCTCACGAGATTTGCTGTCTTATTAGTGTACAATGGTCTGATAATAGTTACTTCAAGAGTTACGGTTTTAATCGTTATAAGAAAACTTGAATGGCTTGGGTAAAATATGAATAATTGGGTTATAAATTATACCATTTTTATATATCAAGGAAATAACACTTTCATTGTATAAGAAAAAATCTTCTATTATTCCATTTTTTCTCATGTAAGTTTAGATCGATAAAACACCAACCAAAAACAATATACTGAACAATGATTTTTTGGAAGGTCATTTATTGAGCCGAACTGATACAAATTTGTTTTTACAGAATAATCACACTAGCCATTTACTGTTTATACTGAAGATGCAAAGTTAAACTGGTGCTAAGCATTACTGGGTCAAATAACATGATCGATAAGATGAGGGGTAAATCATCAAGCTTCTAAAGTTTTAATGATCGAGACCGGATCTCGGGGCTTGCAAATCCCCCAAGAGTCAATTGAGAATCTATCATCATAACACTTAAATTTTACTTTCAAGATAAACTCGTTGAATTCCAGGCGGATGCTAGGGATAAATGACTGCTCAAAAATGTCAGTTTTATAATTGTTTAGGATGATGAATTTTGTCAAGAAGTTTGCCACAATTCAGAATTTATATGTTTTCAAAGGAATATATCTCCAAGGATTGAAATTGATTGAATCTCTGGAAATTTAACCAAATCTGTAAATATATGTAAAAACAGCCATTACTTTTTTTTCAACGACGAAGAACAATTATGGTACTCCAAACCAAAATTTATCTAAATTTTAAAGGACTACAATAATGTGCTCCAAAAGAGACATTGTTTATTGTCCATCCTGAAATGTTGAACAAGAATAAATATTATCACCAATTTCATAAAGGAAATAATTGTGGTTTTATCCCTAATAGCGATACAAAAACTGTATGACTGGTTCTCCAAAGCGAAAAATTTATGTAAAAGTAATGTACAGAAGTAAAATACTAAA
>CM063504.1:90336908-90404408 GCA_032207245.1 Pardosa pseudoannulata | reverse complement strand
ATTGTGCGGTATGGAATGAAAAACTAATGACGAGCTAGACTCGTCATTTTACCGGAAGGGGTTAAGATTTGGACACTTCACAAACTGGATTTCTTTAACTTTTTCAAATGGACTTGGTTCACTTTGGTTATGAATACTCATATTTACTTGCGGAAAAATAAACAATGTTACATTTCAGACAAAATAATGTCGGTTAACCGAAAGTGGTGGTTAAAAGAATGAAAGGTAATGAATATTTTACTATAATCTGACTTCTGATCAGGAAAACGTTTCTATTTTCCATAAATGAATGGCTGATCATTTGTGAACTAGTCAATTTTGCATGCTCACTTCGTAGTCGATTTTACTGTATCGTTTATTACTTCATGTAGGAACTTGTAAATAAGTTGGCGTAAGGAATATTTTGAATTGGATGACTGAATATAACTTTGAATGTAAATAATTTATGCTAGAAAGTTCCCAAGACATTCGTAGGGAAGTTAGGATTAAGGTTCTTTTTGATTTGATGCCTTGAGATGTGATGCAGTTCTTTCCAACTTTATGAAATCGTTTCTTAAAAATTTCTTATGAATAGAACTAATTCACTGTTCCCCGGATAACCTTCATGCCAAGTGCACAGTGTGCTGGTAGTGTGAAGAAAACCAAGGATGAAAATTTCCGATAGTGAGAGCCTTGAATTATTCAACTCAAAACATTTTCGGTATAATAGAGATTCGAGGTCGAGGTAAGTGACCTTACACCAGTGGCGTAGCGCAGGTTTTTGCCGTTTGAGGCAAATACCAAATTTTCCGCCCCCAACTACAAAATATGGTATTGTTACAAACATAAATATTTGAGATCAGGGAAAATATTAAGCTGCAAAGAGTTTTTTCTTGCTCAAAATTTAAAATCTTGCAAACCGGAAAATAAAACTTAATAGCGATTTTCTTTATTTCTATTATTAATAAATTACTTCCCTGTATTATTAATTTAAGAAATTTTATTGTTAATTGTTTATTATAATAGATATTATTCAAATGCTACTGAGTGTTGCAATAAGGTTAAAAAAAATTTCTTAATCGGGAAAAATGAATTTTAGCATCCACTTTCACACACACTTATATATAACACACTTATATATATAGTTTCCTATTATTATATTCAACAATAGATATTTTCAGCCTTTAACAAAGTATCCCTTCCCCCGTTCGCTACTCTACTGCCTCAAAGACCGGGAGATAGCACGAATCTAGCGTTTACTACATAGTGTTTAGAACTAATGAATCCTAAGTGTTTAAGAAGTTCAACTTCACATATTCTTTTTATAAGTGTACCTATATCAAATATTAGATTATTATTATAATTGGTATTATTATTATATTTGATTTTAAAAATTATGCTTTAAAATCCTCAATATCACTTATTATAATCTTTATAATCATAAGTGATGATTTATAAAGTCATGCTTTATAAGTGATGCTTTGTAATTTATTTAATAATTGCTTTAAAGCATAAAACAATTTTGATTAAATGGTAGTTTAAATCAGGGATTTATATGGCTAACTCCATAGTTAATTTTTAGTTCAGCAAATTAAATCGGGGATAAATTGGTAAAGAATGCAAAGCTGGAAAACTTATAAAAAAATGGGTGAAAGTAATAAACTTGATATTTATATTCAAGATAGATAGGAACATTTGAGCCACGTAACAGAGAAATACTTTGAAGTACGTAAATAATATCAGAGTTAAAATATATTCGGAACAGTTAACAGAATGAATAGTCAAACACGTAGTCCATTCCAGAGCCGTGACAGAGAGGGGGCTGGAGACATTTTCTTCCCCGAAATGGTAGTTTAACGTCTAAATTAATGTAATATGGGGTTTAATGTATCGCAATTTAACTCTTATATAAAAGTATGGCATAAATTGTCAAATATATTTTTAATTAAAATTTAGTTTTTACATGAATGTTTGAATTTTTAAAAATTTCCATCTGCTTTTTTTAAATTTAGTATTTTTGACCCACATTTTTTATACACCGACGAAAACATTACACAAAATTATGCATGTTTTTTTTTAAATATGCATAATATTAAATTTTATATACTTTAATGCTATTACTATAATTAAATACTAACATTAAATTTTATATAATTTTTTAATACATTTTATGTGTTTTTAGTTAAAAAAAATAGTGTAATTTACGATTGTATAGTCCAGTTTGAGCTTAAACTTAGGTCAGACTTTTGATTCTTTAGACATTTGCACTCATCAAATACAGAAGACGTGGTTCCACCTTAGAACTTTGGCTTAGAGCCGTTTCAAATTACTGTAATCATCACTATCCTGCTACTTGGTGTTTAACTGTGAATGCGAATTGACAATCAAACTTAGACTGACAACTAATTTGAGCTGAATAAAGCAAAGCCTTTCTCTTGCTTCTAATGACAGTTCAAATACTTCAAGGATTCAATCAGTTTAGAAATGCGCAGTGGGAAAAGCATACTTATTCTATCTAACCTAACGAAGCACTATCAGTTCGACCTGTCTGTCCCAGTTTCCTTTTATTTGTAATTTTATACATCTAATTTTAGGTTTTATAGTAGTTTAATACTTTAATGCACAGTGTTCTTTCTGATAGCAGTTAAAATAACTTGTAGAATTTTTATATTTTCTTAGTACTATATTTTCCTTTTCAGTGCAGGTAGATGTCAATTCAATTAAATATCCCCCTCTCTAATGTTCAACAATGTGTTATTCTTTATAATTATTCACTTCGAGCTAAGCCTTCGGTCTGGGTTAGAATAATTAGTGACATCAATTTTTAAATCCCCTTCATGGGCTGATTTAATTCATGTTAAAACATATAAAAATGCCCTATTTGACAATTTGGAAATTTATCCCTGAACTTGGCTATAATGTAAAAACAACCCCTTATTCTTTTGTATATTATAATCACATAAAATTCTCATCGCGCTTTTCAAAAACACAAAGCAGATCAGTGTGTAACCACAAGAAGATATGAAGGAATCAGAGAGTCAAAATTTGGCGAGAATTAGGAAGAAATGAGAATGCCGACTATAAGACTATGCTTTAAAATAAGCCTTTTTAAATTTGATTTATTTAAATCTTCTTGAAAAAAAAACATTTCAAAGCACGTCGGAAGCAATTTTATCTCTACATAAATTATTGATTGCTAAGTTACAAATTAGCAATCCTATTTTTTTCATACGGCGAAATACAACAACAAAAATAAGTATGTACTGCCATCTGTCGTCAAGCAGTAACTTTAATATCTATTATACTATTATATCAAGTGATAGGATGGGTGGAATAAGTTTAAAGATAAACAGTGATGACATCGAAGAATTTAGTCATGCTCAAATTTAGTCAATATACGGCAAACCATGAGTGTTTGTATAACAGTCATACAAACGGAACGTTTGTATAGATATACGCTTTGAATTTCAAGCCTAACTTTTTCTTAACAGAAACATCGACTGAAATCACTGCAAACAACTCTACTTATTACATATCTGCACTTTAGAATACTGTGTTTACACGTGGTAGCAAGCAAATCTCTAACAGTATGAAATATCTTTTAACACACTTCTTATAATGAGTATTATTATATTAAGGAGAATTTAACTCATCGGTAGAACAAGCTGTAGTGTTGGAGGCTTAAATTTCTTTTCTATTTCTTAACTCTCCAGAGTTCAAAACAACTTAGATTTACTATAGTCCTCAATATATACTATCTATTTATCTAGATGTGTGTGTATATATATTATATATATATATATATATGTATGTATATATATATATATATATATATATATATATATATATATATATGTGTGTGTGTGTGTGTGTGTGTGTATGTATATTATATATATATATGTATGATATATATATATATATATATATATATATATATATTATGATATATATATATATATATATATATATATATATATATATGTATGTATGTATCAGGTGAAAAGCTTTAAATATTTGAACAATAGATAAATTAAAAAACTACGTATTTATTAAAATGTATTAATGTTATAACGCACAGTTTAATAAGAATTTATATAGTTAACCTGTGTGTTTCGAGTATAGAAAACCCAACTAAAAAAAATCTTTGTTTATTAATTACCAAAAATTAAAAATAATCTTAATTACTTCTATAACTATACACACAATATAAATATTAGAATAAAATAGTTAACGTAGTGCATTGGGTTAACCAAACATAGTACATGCTAACCAACTTAGCTAATAGGTCATGGAAAATGTAGAAAATTCTATATTGGTCTTTCAATACTTTCTAGAAACAGGGAAGCGTTAGGTTTTTGCTTGTTGCGTAATCTTTAAATTCTCTCGGAGTATCTACGGTACAACTCAGAAGTCATGAATACCAAAAAAATATTAAACTTATTAAATACTAAAACATCGTCAATTCATCAACCCACATAGTATATGATGTAGTAATGACGATAAGGAATATGTCAACAAGCTCATACGTCAGTTTTGCCCCAATTTAAAACCCTACAGAGTGGATAAGATAAATTGTTTCAGAAGCAAAAACGTATAATCAATTTCGCATTAAATTAACTAACTAAATAAAAACTTAATTAAAAATGTGGAGAAGTGCTTTGTAAAGTTTGCACAGCTGAACGAAGAACCCCTGTAGCCAGGGCCCGACTAAGATACTTTTGTGCCCAGGGCACAATCCAACTTTTGTGCCCTCCATGCAAATATAGTAACAAGTTATCATAATTACAGTCATATAAAATTATAACATTGAATTAGCAAGCAGATTTAAGAAATTAGCATTAAAATAATATTCAAAATCAAAAACACTAAATTTTCATTTTACGTAATCATTATTATCTCTGTTTAGCCATGCTAAAAATTAAGGACTTTTAAAGACCTAGAGTGACCCTCTTTTTTATTTTTACCTTGTCATACTCACAAGCTCTGTGGTGCAGAAAATAAATAATAATAGAATTAAAAATAATTTAAATTGATGAGATGATTTAATGGTTTATAGTGGTACGTTGCTAATAATCTGTCTTATAAATATGCAATAAATCATAGGATTAAAAGAGCACCAGGTTCGTTGAGTAAATAACAGTAAAATTAAAGTAAATAGGAAACAATATAGTACATGACAAACACAATTAACTCGTACAATAATTTATTAAAACTTAACGATGGTAGCGTATGTTTGCAATTTTTCTCCACTTAATATGTGTTTCAAGCACTCGACTAAATTTTCATGCCCCCTAAAATTTTCGTGCGCAGGGCAAGTGCCTGTGCGATAATCAGGCCCTGCCTGATTATCGCACATATTATGATAAGCAAATTTTATGGTTTGTATTTTGTACCGATTGCGCGAAATAGTGTTTACATCATGCACACTAAACATTTTATGTATTAGATATTTATTCTGCAGAAATTATTCGGGAAATTATAGGTTAAGATATATTAAATGGTTTATTATTTAAGGAGATTTGCTCACTTTATATTAAAATATTCGCTCTATGGGATATTCGCAACATAAATATTAGAAATGTTGTTTGATACCATAGCTTCCAGAGCAGAATAAAATCCGTTATGCATACGTAAAATAAATCAATTGAGGAAACCTGATGTAGTCAAGAAGATATTCCTTTGAATGACTAGTTTTATTATTTGAAGGCAATTTCCTGCAATCAACTCTTCAAGAGGCTTAGATCGAAAAGAAATCTACGACACTTGTTGTGGTATGTAGCGCGTAAAACACAAGCGATGTTCTTAAAATTCATAAATATGGACCCGGTAATCACACGAGCGGAACAAATTTCTCAGATGTCTAGCAGAAGAGCATCGGTGCGAAAAATGCCGTGGTCAAACTAATTTTTAAAGCCTTGTAAAGATTGCGAATTTAAAATTCGGTCGTAAAGAATGCTGTTGTCTCCTGCAGGGGTGAACTTGCTAATGGAAAAATTATTCAGTAAGATATTGCTCAGTCTTAAGACTCCCCGTTTATTTGAGAGCCTTCAGATTTTGAACTAATTTATAACTCTTAGAGGCTCAAGGGTCCTGATATTTTGGAAAGTTGGTTAGGTCTACTGATTGGATATCAAGGTTAATCTTCCCCAAAATTAATTAAAGTAGCTGAAAGAGAGAAAATTTTTTCACATTTTTACTCACATACTATCCTTATTATGCTCTAGGAAGTAAATAGTGATTAACAAAAAAAATATCCCATCATTGAGAAGAATATAAAGTACTATAAGTTTAAAGCTTCTTTTCACTGTGCTTTTTAACAAACTTAATTGATTAAAAGAACAATTTTTAAGCTTTAATTCTTGATCTATGATTAATTTTAAATTTACAGATGAATTAAGGAAGTGTAAACGTCTGATTTTTTATATTCTATCAATAGAAATTTTGCTTTCATTCCGCATACGTGGATATATATAAGTGGATATATCTATAAATTTAAAGCTTCTTTTCACTGTGCTTTTTAACGAACTTAATTGATTAAAAAACCTTTTTTTAAGCTTTAATTCTTGATCTATGATTTCAAATTTACAGATGAATTAAGGAAGTGTAAACTTCTGATTTTTTATATTCTTTCAATAGAAATTTGCTTTCATCTCGCATACATGGATATATATATATAAGTTGATATATTTATAAGCTTAAAGCTTCTTTTCACTGTGCTTTTTAACGAACTTAATTGATTAAAAAAACTTTTTTTAAGCTTTAATTGTTGATCTATGATTATTTTTAAATTTACAGATGAATTAAGTAAGTGTAAACTTCTGATTTTTTATATTCTGTCAATAGAAATTTGCTTTCATTCCGCATACGTGGATATATATAAGTGGATATATCTATTAGTTTAAAGCTTCTTTTCACTGTGCTTTTTAACGAACTTAATTGATTAAAAATCCCTTTTTTAAGCTTTAATTCTTGATCTATTATTAATTTTAAATTTACAGATGAATTAAGGAAGTGTAAACTTCTGATTTTTTATATTCTTTCAATAGAAATTTGCTTTCATCTCGCATACATGGATATATATATAAGTTGATATATTTATAAGTTTAAAGCTTCTTTTCACTGTGCTTTTTAACGAACTTAATTGATTAAAAATCCCTTTTTTAAGCTTTAATTCTTGATCTATGATTATTTTTAAATTTACAGATGAATTAAGTAAGAGTAAACTTACGTGGATATATATATATATATATATATATATATATATATATATATATATATATATAATATATATATATATATATAAGTTTAAAAGCTTCTTTTCACTGTGCTTTTTAACGAACTTAATTGATTAAAAAAAACCTTTTTAAACTTTAATTCTTGATCTATTATTAATTTTAAATTTACAGATGAATTAAGAAAGTGTAAACTTTTGATTTTTTATATTCTGTCAATAGAAATTTGCTTTCATTCCGCATACGTGGATATATATAAGTGGATATATCTATAAGTGTAAAGCTTCTTTACACTGTGTTTTTTAACGAATTTAATTGATTAAAAAAACTTTTTTTTAAGTTTTAATTCTTGATCTATGATTAATTTTAAATTTCCAGATGAATTAAGAAAGTGTAAACGTTTGATTTTTTTATATTCTATCAATAGACATTTGCTTTCATTCCGCATACGTGGGTATATAATTCGAAAATATCTCTCTTTCCAAATCAAATAGTTTTCGCTTTTAATAAATTAACTTCTTTCTTAATAAATTTTATGTTTAGACATGTAAGGCTGTAGGGATTCCGATTCATTTGGTTTCAGTAACAAAAGAAAATTGGCTTAAAGTTTTATTCTTAATTAAGGTGATTAATATCAAACTTACTTTTTAAATCATACCATACATTTAAATTTAATTCTTTTGTGAAATTCCCTAACTGTATTACTTTTAAATTTTATTTCTAATTACACTTTGATAAATCATTGGTGTAAACATTTTTACGCTTAACAAACATGATACTAAGGATTCTATCGCAATCTGTTATTCTGCTTTTTAGGGAAGAATTTTTTTAAGCTTGCTTGGATTTCTCCGTAATCCCTCTAGAGCTGTTAAGATTTAAATCACATTCTGTATTTTAAAAAATTACAACGTAAGACGTAATAGTTATATTTCCTCAAAAAGTGAAGTGAAAAATAACAGTTCTGATGGTGACTTCTTTGAGTACGTTACATTTCTTGTAGACAAGATACTTATTTTATTTATTGTTCTATTTTCTTCTACATAGCGATAAAACTAAGCGAATGGATTGCCCATTTTTTCAATAGTAGCTAATCACATTACTGGTTAATACATAATTCGTATTCCAAATTTCTTTTTTTAAATCTGAAATCAATGTAACTGGAATTTAAAATTAGAAATTACAATAATATGATTTAGTAATTTACATGATATTTACAATATATTGAAACTTTTAACAATAACCTTATCAGCTAAACTAACAACAAATAACAGTTATTTAATAAGCAGTTAAAAGTTTTGCTATTTCTTAATAGAAGATATGCTTTAATTACATAAATAGGAAGGTAGTTTCATTGACGAATAAAAACTAAAATAAAACTTCCAGGAAATATTATATAATCACGTATGTCCTCAAAATAAATACGGAAAGGCTTCCATTTACCTTGATTTGGCATTGAATTGACCAACGATGTAAAACTATTTTTTAGAAAATTGTCTTTATTCTTATTTTTCTTGGTATGTCGCATTCAAATATAACAAGAAAGTCCTATAACAGACCACATTTTCATATATGAACTAGTATTATTTTTAAATAATATAATACATTAAATGTTACAATATGTTTAACTCTTTGATACTTAATATATTAGGCCTAATGAAATACTTCAGAAAAACTTTACCCAAGGTTGTCTCATTATCAGAAGCAGTATTGGTAAAAAGCTTACGAGTGTGTTGCAACCGAATGAAAATTGGCATTTAAAAAGAATAAATTAGCATTTTTAAATTAGTATTTACATTATTAGTATTTTTATAAATACTATAACAGATTTAATTTTTTATACTTAATATATTGGGCCTAATGAAACAATTTGAAAAGGCGTTACCCAATGTTAAACCAAGAAGTTTTTTCGTTATGAGAAGCAATATAGCTAGAAAACGTACGTGTGTGTTGGTGAGAAAGATTTGAAAATTAGTAACGGGTCGCCTACCCTAACGGGTGTAAATCATTCCTGATACCAGACTAAAGGTTCCTCAGGAGGCAGAATTTTGTTAATTCTGCACTTCTCTCCCAGCTTCCAGCTTCCCACCGAGAGAACATCTAGGTCCACAGATTTATCCAGCATATTATCTGGGTAGTACAGAGGAAAGTTTTGGGCACCAAGCCAGTACTCAAATCACGAAGATCTCGTGCTGCCCGAAGAATGATTTTAGATTCAATCTTTGAATTGAAAAGGATTTTAACTTATAGATAATTTTCGAAATCATTAAAACAGACTTTCCAGGTTCTTGGTCAACATAAAAAACCCAGATTATATTTCTGTAATTACCAACATGCCTTAAATGCTCGAAAATTTAGGATATTTGATGAATTTGAAGATTCACATCTTGAAAAGTTACCCCTTTTTTTTCTCAGAATTTAGTTTGGTTAGTTTGGAGAGCAACGCTTTACTTTATTAGCGTCTTCTAGGGCTCTAAGTTTGGAGGGTCAAATCCTAAGATTGCCATTGTTTCGTGTCTCAAATTTGATTGTTCGAGAAAATCTCATTTGGATCCCAACCAAGTTACTTTCCAAGTCTGTGTTAGCACAGTGTCTGGTTGCTCCTCTTGATATTTAATTTAAAATTTATATTAATAAAAAAAATTCTCATGAATATACAACGACTGATCTTCCAGCTACTTTACTGACTTGAATTGTGTTTTAAAATTAAGCTGGTAAACGTATATCTTCTTCCTGCCCAAACTCAAGCCTTTTTCCTATTTCAACCCCATTCCCTAACTTAGCTTACTTTTCTCATGTCATGCCAACTCAATATCATTAGTTTTTTCATATACGGTTACTTGGAATATCTGAACTAGAAGGCTTAACCCAGTTGACAATTCTTAATGACAGGAATTCTTCCTGAGAGATCCTGTAAGATCTACTTTATTGCTAAACGAGAGCCAGTGAGACAGGAATCCTATAATCGATTCTGAACGGCAACACACATTCATAGTATCAGCAGTATTTGAACCCAGAGACTCTGGAACCAAAAGCATCGCTTGATTTCACCGTCCTGCCAGATAATGAGTAATGTAGCTGGTTAGATTAAGATATCAAAGAGATGAAAAGACAATTAGCATACGGATAAGACGAGAGTCTGCTGTTGATTTCTTCATCGAGAAGCTCAGCAGGCGATTAAGACGGACAATAACCAAATAAGTAGCGCTATGCCATCCGTTTCTGGAGTCTGCGAATTCAAATCCCGTTCGAAAGCCGTTCATAATCTGCTTTAAATGACAAATATCTGTTTTGACTACCCCATGTTGAAAAAAAAACTGACCGTAGCGCTTGAAACCAAAAGAACAAATATCCATTTTAAAACATATAGCTAAAAATATCGTTGAATAGACTCAAAAGGGCAAATTAGCAAGTAATTTATAAGAGTAAAAGCCATATCAGGAGTTTTGAGGGAAAAAACGGAAATCAATATAAATCAAGAAATATATAAAGTCAATAAAGAGGTATTTTTCTGTTTATATTTAAGCAGAAGTTTTGTTCATATTTTAGCATTAATATATTTTTATTATTATACTATGTTGTGCTAATTTTCTGAATTATAACAAAATCCCTTCGGGCTAAATCTGCGGGTAATAGAACGAAAAACTAAGACCAGATTATAAATTCTGCATGAAAAATATCATAAGATTCATCTATTAGTGTTCAAAAAGTTTTTAAAGTTATTTTTCTTTGGCCTCTGCAATAATTCCCTCCACAATTACTACATCTCTAGAGCATCTTGTCCTCCGGAACAAGAAAACTCCTCGAAAATTCTGAATTTATATCCAATATGTGACAGAATTTCGGAGAATTTCCGTTTTAAGGTCCGAGGCGTGTTAACGAATAAAATATGCAAGGGCGTCGCAATTTTTCGCACGAGTGAATTTTTCGCTAGCAGCTGCAATTTGTTCTGCGCCACTTCCTATAACTAATATTGACAGCAAAACGTTTCTCAAAATTCTAATGATGACAATTTAAAGGGAGGATGGAGGAAACATAAATTATTAATTTAATATCTCACTCGCGAAGTAGGCGAAAAATTGAAATTTGCTCGAAAATTATTTGTAATATGGGTTTTGCCCATAATTTTCGAACATATTTTAATTTACAGAAAATAAATTGAAATTTCCTTGAAATAACCTATTATTAATTTACATTATTTTTGTCCATTTATTAGATATTTCATTTAGATGACGAACTTCATACTGTTGTACCGTATTAAAATATTGATGCAGTAGATATCCCTATTAAAAATTTATGTATTTTTACTGCTTTATTTCCTGTTAATTATCTTGGATATCAATAAGTAATATTAATTACTAATACTAAACAACTTCGTTATAGTAATATTAATTATATCATTTTAACACACTGCGGAACACGTACTAGTACGTTTTCTGACCATTGATACTTGAGCGTGGGAAATGCACTAGTACGTTTTCTGACGATTGATACTTGAGCGCCTCTCACGTACTATTACTGGTTAGTGTAACAACATGGTTTGTTTGTGTGTATAAAAATAACGGTATATACAGGAAAACGAAGCCGAATGTTCTTGTCTACTACATAGATTCTAGAAAAATTTAGACAAATAAAAACTAGTTTTTACATCAGTCGATGCGGAACTACAGAACGGAAAGTTTGATTAAAAAAAATCAATTTAGATTTAAAATTAACATTTTATTTATCCTTGTGAAAAGGATGTTATATATATATATATATATATATATATATATATATATATATTTGTATTTATATAGAAATTTGTTTATTTGTCTATTTATATATTTATATATTTCAATATGAAATACGAAAATTGGTTAAAAAATTAAATAATTTTCGATCTATTGAGATTTAACTGAATAACTAAATATACGTGCAAAACACCCGCTCCCGGTACAGTTCCGCTGCGAAATGTACCCGCACACAATGTGTTAATAAAAGCATGCAGTAATTCAAAAATAAGATTTTCCCCGCGTTGACAACTGCAATGCAAACAAAAAGTTCCTCGGGCAAAGTTAATGGGCTGCATTTTTTTAAAATGGGTTGCAATTGAGTAAAATAATGAAATTAAACACACACACACACACATATATATATATATATATATATATATATATATATATATATATATATATATATTTATATATATATAATATATATATATATATATATATAATATATATATATACATTATATTTTTATACATTTAAATATTAAAAATATATTATTTTATAATATAATATATATATATATATATATATATATATATATATATATATATATATATAAAGAGAATGTTTATAACTGCCACTTACAATTTAATTTAGCCCTTATTGTTTTTAATTGCCCGGGATTATTGAGCAATAAGTGAGTATAAGTAATATGCTGTCGCACCATTACCAAGAAAGCAGCGAAGTAAGTGGTGAAACTTTAATTTTATTTTAGACTAAGAAAAGACCTCTTTCACCAACAAGAGCAGAGTAATTAATCATAAATGAAACACTTTTGTATTACAAAGTTAGTACCACAGCGAGAATGAAACGAATTCTTTCCCAAGAGAAAACAGCTTAGTCAGCGTTATCGACAGTCAGAAAGGAACTTAGATCATTGGGAAAGTGAACCATTTTACTGAAACGGCTGGAAAATGTGGTGAGTAGACAGAAAATTAAGTTAGCTTTGGAGAGAAAAGTAATCAAACACTCATTTAAATAAATCTAAGATATATTATCTAGAATGGAAAAGTATTATAATAAAATGAATAAGATATAATAATAATATATTAATACATAAATACATTAAAAAAAAGTGACTAAATTATATTTTTAATTTCCGCGTACATAAACGGAACACCGATTCAGAGTGCTCAATAACTTAATTTTCCCTGTAGCAGAGTTACTGACTTTAATTTATTTCCATATTCTTTCAATCAGTCTTACGACAATCTTACGAATCTACATAGTATATAAACCTATCAACCACTTTTTTTTTGTCACAAGTTAGCGTTTTGTGCTGTGTCTGAAATACTGATCTAATTTAATTCTTATGTGAATCTATGGTACCCCTTGGGAATGAAAAAAACAATTCTCATTCAGGAAGGACGTTTTGGGGCTCTGTTTTGATTATGACCACAATGGAATTAACTGGCTTTTTTAAGAAAAAAAAGTCTAGCCAACGATTGTCGTCTTGGGTTTTTATTTGATTGGAATGTCTTATTAAAAAGATGTGGACGTTCACCGAGTCTAACTACAACAAATCATCTACGAACATGCTTTTTCCACAAAAATATGTGTCTACATTTTCAGGCGCAATATATATGTAATAAGACGGACTTCTCGATGGGTGGTTGCAGGCATGGCCCATAAAAATGACACCGTTTAAGCTAAAGACCTTTATTAAGATAACACTGGAGGACGGGTTCCCACTTCATCATGGGGACAGGACAAACTGAGGGGTCAGCTAGCATGAAGTTATATGCAAAAGACTCTTAACACCTGGGTCAACATCTGAGTCAAAATCTCTAGAAAAATTTGCTTAAGACAGCTTACATCTCCTTTTTGTTTGGCAATTTCCTAAATTGCCTGCTAGGGCAATGTAGAGTTATAATTGGTTAGACCCCTTCTCTGAGGGAGTAAACTGTAGCCCCAGTGGTCAATTTAGGTTTGGGGTTAAAAAGGAAAAACAAAAGAACGAGGGAATTTTTAGCCCTTGATTTAAGTTTTGAAAACCCCTGAGAATTTTCTCGGGGTGTCTTAGGCATTTTATTCAAAATGCCTACACTACTTTTCCGATTCAGTTTACTTTTCTTCACACACACACACACACACACACACACACATATATATATATATGTATATATATATAAATATATATATATATATGTATATAGATGTATATTATATATCTTATATATATATATATATATTTATATATTGTGTGTGTGTTGTGTGTGATATATATATATGTGTGTGTGTAATGATATATATATATATATACTATATATATAATATATATAATACCGTATTTTATATATATAGACATTTATTAGGATTACGTGTGTGTGTGTGTGTGTATGAGGGTTCCCACTAGTTCATCATGGGGATACCAGGACAAACTGTAAGGGTCAGCTGCCATGTATGAAGACCCTTAACACCTGGGTCAATATCTGTGGGGGAAATATCTGCCACCGACAGCGTGTATCTTCTTTTTATTTACTAATTTTCCTAAAATTGGCTGCTAAGGACATGTAGAATTATAATTAATCAGGCCCCTTCTCTGAGGGCGTAAACTGTAGCCCCAGTGGTCAATTTAGGTTGGGGATTCAAAAGGGGAATACAAAATGACGATTGAATTTTTAGTCCTTGATTTAAGTTTTGAAAACTTTGAGAATTTTCCATATATATATCCGTTTGTGTGTGCATGTATGACTGAGCAATCTGTATACGAGGCATATTTGATTCATATAATGACTTGCACAAATGTAGACTGAATCATAAATGATTCATATGTCATAAATTTGTTAAGATATGATTAGCCTAATATTATGTATTTATATTCAGAAGCATTAATGTATTATTAACTCTTTTTTTAATTAAAAATTTGTGAACTTCATCAACTCTTTTACTTAAAGTGTATAAACACGATTTTGATACTGTAATTAATGTATTGACTGAATTATTGTATTAAATATTGTACTGAATATATCGATTGATGTCAATATATTAAATGTATGCATTGCTTTGTTATGGTACAATACAGAGAGGTGGTCACTTCATGAGGCACCACATGGGCACGGTATAAGCAGCGAAATTAAAACATTTAATGAGCGATATTTTGAAAAGTTGCATCGTATGAGGAAAATTTACGCATGGTGCTGATTGTATGGGTACATTTATATTTTATTATTGAATATTTGTAAATTTGACATTTGCTTTAAAAATACATAATTTATCTTAAATAAACTGTATGGGGAAAATATGTTTATTGCCTTTTATAATTTATTGGTACTACAAAATTGTAATACCAACATTGTAATACAATACCATACAATTGTAATACTATAGTTTAACAATTGAAAAACCCATATAGTGTAATAGAGGAAAGCTATGTTTTATTATAGAAATCACACTGTTTTACTCTCTAACAATGGAAAGACAAATAGTTAAGAGTCAGGGCCGTATTGCAAATTATTTGAAATAGAACACAAAAAGACATCTTCTGCAAAAGATAGAGCAAACAAAAAGTATAAAACAGTAAATAAAGCAATATTAAATACTGTGAAATTCTAAAAGAAATCCTGAATTTTTATTAATAAAAAATAAGTTTTTTCTAGAAAAGTTTGTACTCTTTGTTTATAAACTTCGAAAAATTAAAATGTTTTATGTTGAATGCCTGATAAAAATAAGTATATAAGTGTGAACAATATTTATTTAAACTTTTTGTTTCCTAGTCTTTAATACTGCAAAATTAGCAATAATTTTATCAAAATATTATCCAAAAAATTTTGTTCAATGTATAAAAAAGTAAAAAAATTAATTTCCATTTGCTCAGTGAGTTTCAACAATTTTTCACGTGTTTGAATACTGAGACCAAACTTTCATCAGATGCATTTGACCTAGGTAAAGTTAAATATATTTGCATTAATATTTCTATATTTGGAAAGTTGATACTGTTTTTATGACGAAACCTTGTAACCATATAAAAAGCAATATATTTTAGTTTATTTGTTTATTTTATACAAGTATCCAACAGAGATATAAACAATTTTATTTATAAAAATTTTTCAAAATATTTGATTAGTTTTTTTGAAAAAGGACCCTTAAATATCTTCTCAATTGTCTATGCGATGAATTGGCCAGGGTGGGAGTAATACACTGTTGTAAGAACTGATGTTTATAAGGAAGGAAAACAAAAGGTTGTTGGTGATGAATAATGCCAATATGCGGTTACGATTTGTTCTCATTCCCATTTTGTTAAAGAAAATATCCTTTTAGGTAAGGAGAGAAATTAATTTGCTTTGTTGTTATGCTTGTTATTGCAACTGCTGTTATTCTGTTTCCCCCACCTATGGAAGTGAAAAAAAAATAAGAGTCATCAAGCCATCAATCAAAAATCCATTTCATTTCACCCGAGTTTTCACTTTTGTAAACAACTCGCCGTGGTGACCTTAATTTCTGTGCATGAATGCCGCTGTGGGTTTCGCTCAGTGCAAGGGTGCACTGACTGAAACTAATATTTTTACTGTGCCTAAGAATAGAAAGAAAACCCAGAAAAGAAAGGTCTTTTTAAAAAAATGAATTTACAATACAACCCTGTCTTATAGTATATTTCTGGCTCCTGCTTGCAGCACAACACTTCTCTCGTCAGATGATAAATATCTTTCTTGGTATTACTCTTTATTTATCTACTGACATTTAGCTTCGATTTCTAAACCCATGATTTCGCAACAACAAAACTGAACTGAATTATTGACTCCGATATTAGTTTAAGGCAGAATTTCCCATCCTTTTTTGACTCACGTACCTCTTGGTTGTACATCACACTAAATTGTACCTCTTTGTAAAAATGATGTATTTCATGAAATCTGTTAGTGCGACTGTGTTTATTTATTTGAATTATACATTTTATAAGGTGACCATGTATGCAGATCACATAATGAGACAAACTACATTGAAGCCCACCTAAACATCATACCAGATTATAAACTCACTGTAACATATGTGTGTGTGTGTATTTTCAAAGTTTCATATTTATCTACTATTTTGCCATATTTCGTTTACTGATAAAGGATTTTAATAACATCCAAAAATTCTAAAAAACAATTTATTTTTCTCTCATAATCATAACGATATAGATTTCATGTGCATGTCAACAACTTTACTGTATAATTTTATTAATTAAAATAGTTTCTATTAATTATAGAAAAAAATTTCTATATTATTTTTTTATTTTTTGTGTCCGCCTTTATTGATTATTTTTCACGTGCCATCAACGAACAAATCGCATACCACAGGTTGAGATACACTGGTGTAAGGCATTGAATGTTTTGGGGAGTTCGTATTGTGACGTATTCAATAAGGATAAGAGAGGCTGTCAAAGATACAGAATGAACATCTATTTACTCTTGAGTAAATGCTTTATTCATGGGAATAATAATATACATTTATGTACAGGATTAAGTAAATTCAATTACTTCTGGGATCTCGTGCTGAGATAAATGTTAAAAATATACCATACGTGTGTACAGTGAAGCTAGTAACACAGGAACAGTTCGCTAATCA
Organism: Pardosa pseudoannulata; assembly: GCA_032207245.1. NCBI lineage: Eukaryota > Metazoa > Arthropoda > Arachnida > Araneae > Lycosidae > Pardosa > Pardosa pseudoannulata. The sequence goes on along the minus strand of CM063504.1, from coordinate 90,386,881 downwards.
GTACCGGTAAGTGACTCTGACACTATCATCTACCGATCTGATAATCCGAACAGTTGACTTCTGCACTTGAGGTTCGAAACGCTCAGCGTACGTATCTCGCTCGAGTTCGTTAAGAATCAAAGGATGCAGGATGATCCTAAATAAGAGCAGTGTCACTCTCAACGACCTACTTCAAAGCACGAAGTAAAAATTATTACAGGTAGCGGGAATGAGATCCCGAAGTAGAAGGTCGACTTCTTAGCAAAAAGCATAGACGCTGGTGGTCTCTGAAGACAAGCAAGTTCCGGCAATTTAGAGAGAAAAGTGGACTCGAGCTCCACCAAAACAAAAAAAAAACTCCTCTCTCTCTTGGCTCAGCCAATCTCTTTATATAGGGGTCCCTGTTGCCCTTCGTGTGATTCCATCCAGAACCAGGATGATGCAATTTTGCAATCAACCAACCCGCCTGGATCAGCTGACGCGTTTCAAGATGTGGCTGAAGCTTTTCTTTAACTTAACCGACCAACCATCCATTAGCGGCACCGATAACTTAGGGACCCATCGTCACTCGATTTATGACTATTATCAGAGTCTTTTGATGGCAATAGACATCATAAAGACGTAAGATCAAATAAGACAGTAATTTACCCACTAAAAGACTGCTTACGGTTACACACAAAGTACTGAAATTACCTAAACTTGATTACGAACGCGATTGGGGGAAGGTATGTAAACGGGACGATTGGGAAGGGTGGTCAGAAGAAAAAAGGTCCGGAGGGGCCATAGTGTAATACTTTTGAATGTCACACTGATGTCGTCGTAGAACACATTATTTTATTATATTTTTTATTTTTATTTATTTTTTTTTTTTTTTTTTTTTTTTTGTTTTTTTCTATTTTATTTTTTTCTTATTTTCTTTTTTCTGTTTTTTTAAATTGATATATTTTTTGTATTTTGTCTAATTTTTTTGTGTTATTCTTTTTTATATTTTTAATTTTTTTATATTTATTTAAAATTTTTTTTTATGTTTTTTTAAATTTTGTGTTTTTAATACACTTTTAAGATTATATATAATAGACAATCTATAATAGTAATATAATTTAATAAAATTTTATATATATTAATTTAATTTGTGGATAATTAACTAAGGAAATTGTCCGCTGCGAAAGGTCACCTTCCGTGATTCTTTCGATTGGGTCATGTAACGGATCGTTACAGTATGCCCGCTAGCGGGCTCCGTATCATTTCAATGGGACGATAGAAGGGTCAGAAGCAACCGGGGAGCGTAAGTCTTGGAGGGCAGCCATAGTGTACATACTTTTGAATGTCACACAAATAGATATTCTTGTCTTGTAAACACTAGTTTATTTTAATGCACTTTTTTTTTCACTGCAACAGCTTAAGACACCATTTCCATACAACATTGGGTGCCACTTCTCGAACATAGATTTTCTTTTTCTAGTGAATCCTAAAATGACAATAACGCCCCCTATCGGAGTGAACCTGAATACCTATCTATTTTGAAAAATAATAAAATACTTTGACAATACCTTCTGTTTTATAAATAATTTTATGTAACTATCAATCAGTGAAACTGTCGATTTGTCTAAAATTTTTATGAAGTTGACGAGATTGCAACTAACCTCAACCATCTCAATGTTATTTTTTAAAATTTCTTATTCCTTTTATGCTTACTTTTAAACTTGTAATAAACAAGTTTTTACTACACTTTATGATTGTTTTATTTAATTTCTACTTTGTAATTCTAAATAGATAAACAGACAAATAATATAAGAATACATATAAAATGCAATAAAATTTTAATATTTGGTATAATTAACTATTGAGGATGAGAAAACGGTGGAATGTTTTTCTTGTAAAGGGGTTAGTGACCTAGAAAACCCTGGCGGTGGCCTAGGTCATGTGGCTCAAGATATATCATACCATCTAAAAGAATCTTGATGTCTAATCAAGATTGTGACAAGAATGAAACGTGTCTGTTTTGATCAATTATATGTTTTTGAATACCTAATAAAATTATACAAAAATTTCTGAAATGTTTAAGACATGTTCAACTCTTATACAATTATGAAATTATCTCATTTAATTGATTATAATAAATTAAATTTGATGAGATGGACTTCAATCCATCATTTCTAAATTGATCATTCGATCCATCACTCCCAAATCGAACCTTTAATTCATTTAATCCCGAATTTATTCCCATAAAACCAATATTATTTTTTCTCCTATTCATTATTCTCAAAGTTTCACTTTCCAGCATAAATGGTCTATGATTTTCAGTCCCATCGCTTTATTTTCTCGGGCGTATCGTTTTTGTGAAATTTAGAACTTCGGAAATCAAATTTTTATGTTCGGGGTTGTTTCAAGATCATGCAGGAGGCAACAATATATGACTCATCAGGGGTTATTTCTTTGACTACTATAGAGTCATTTTTAATGGTGGTGACAATTTGGATGGCAGAAGTCCATATTCAGAAGCATAAATGTTCAACAATTTTCAGTCCCATAGCTTTATTTTCTAAGGAGTATCGTTTTTGTGAAATTTAGAACTTCGAAAATCAAATTTTGGGCTTCTGGGTGGTTTTAAGATCATGTGGGAGGCAACAATATATGACTCATCAGGGGTTCTTTCTTTGACTACTATAGAGTCATTTTTAATGGTGGTGATAATTTGGATGGCAGAAGTCCTTATGCAGAAGCATAAATGTCTATCCTTGACTACTATAAAGTCATTTTTAATGGTGGTGACAATTTGGATGGCAGAAGTCCATATTCAGAAGCATAAATGTTCAACAATTTTCAGTCCCATAGCTTTATTTTCTAAGGAGTATCGTTTTTGTGAAATTTAGAACTTCGAAAATCAAATTTTGGGCTTCTGGGTGGTTTTAAGATCATGTGGGAAGCAACAATATATGACTCATCAGGGGTTCTTTCTTTGACTACTATAGAGTCATTTTTAATGGTGGTGATAATTTGGATGGCAGAAGTCCTTATGCAGAAGCATAAATGTCTATCCTTGACTACTATAAAGTCATTTTTAATGGTGGTGACAATTTGGATGGCAGAAGTCCATATTCAGAAGCATAAATGTTCAACAATTTTCAGTCCCATAGCTTTATTTTCTAAGGAGTATCGTTTTTGTGAAATTTACAACTTCGAAAATCAAATTTTGGGCTTGGGGGGTTGTTAAGATAATTTGGGAGGCAACAATATATGACTCATTAGGGGTTCTTTCTTTGACTACTATAAAGTCATTTTTAATGATGGTGACAATTTGGATGGCAGAAGTCCTTCCTTCGGTGGAATATTAGAACAAAAATACAATTAGATGAACTAGACTTATAGTTAAAACTAATTTCTCGTATCCTCACTTCCTCTTTGTATATGAAAAGACAAGCTAACTTTGTCGTATTATATTACTATAATTTACTTACTAATACAATGATAGTGATACCGTGTTTGCACAGGTACAGGAGGTAGAAAGGTCATGTTCTGTAGTTGAGTGATCCAAAACAGATATCAATAACAATAGTTTTTTAGATTTTAAGCATTATTCTAAATATAAATTATAATTTATAAGGTTGAACCAATTAGTGCCTTACATAATATTCATAGTCATACATTTTACCGAACTTCCACATCCGTCGTTTTCCATTTCTGACCACTTGGAGACAGACGGATCACGTTCCAGTTAATGTAGAAAAATTTATTTAAACAGTTAATGTAGAAAAATTTTAAATATGACCCTATTCGTACGGTTTTAAAAAAGTCCAATAAACCTAATTTTATTCCTGCGTGGATATAGTTATAAAATCTGTAAAAAGGAATTAATATCATTCAGATATTTAAAAATTTAGGATAATTTTAATAACTGATTACTTATAATTTCCATATACTCTACGCTTTTTTTAATTTGCATGGGTTTTTTAATCTCTTATATAACAAGAATTCAGGCGGTGTTAAGTCTTTCGATAGAATGTAGTTTTCCTTTAATTTAAATTTATAGAACAATGTCTCTATTCTAAACAGAGTTAACATGCAGGATCTAAAAATATACATATATATGTAAATATATATATATATATATATATATATATATGTGTGTGTGTGTATGTGTGTGTGTGTGTGTGTGTGTAAATACATACACACATATATGTAAGTAAAACTCTCAGGGGTTTTCAAATCTGAAGTCAAGGGCTAAACATTTCCGTGTCCTTTTGCATTCCCCTTTTTAACCCCTAATCTTAATTGACCACTAGGGTTACAGTTTACACCCTCAAAGAAGGGGTCTGAGCAATTATAACTCTACAATGCCCTAGCGGACAATTTAGGAAATTTACAAACAAAAAGGAGATTCACGCTTTTGGAGGCAGATTTTTCTAGAGATTTTCCCACAGATGTTGACCCAGGTGTTACGTGTCTTGTACATAGAGCTTCATGCTAGCTGACCCTTCCGTTTGTCCTGTCCCTATGATGAAGTGGGAACCCGTCCTTCAAAGTTATCTTAATAAAGGTCTTTAGCTGAAACGGTATCATTTTTATAGGACGTGATTGCAAACACCCATCGAGAAGTCCGACTTATTCATATATATATATATATATATATATATATATATATATATATATATATATATATATATATATATATATATATATATATATATATATATATATATATATACATATATATATACATATATATACATACATATATACATACATACATACATATATATATATATATATATATATATATATGTGTATACATATATATATATATATATACATACATATATATATCTATATACATATATATATATATATATATATATATACATACATATATATACATATACATATATATATATATACATATATATATATATACATATATATATACATACATATATATATTAATTTTCCTATATCAGTTATTCTATACTCTTAATTCCATTCAATTAAGATATTATTTCATGATTTAATAAATTTAGATAAATCTTTAATATTTCACAAATTTCCGACGTTTATTGAGTATTTTAAGACTTATAATCCACCAAAAGATTTACACTTCAGCATGCACCAAGAGACTAAAAACTAATTATACGGTGCAAACTCAAGAGAACTACGAATGTTCATATACAATAAACTTGAAATACTGAAGGTTCAGTGACTGGTTTATTCTGCTCATTACTGGGGATCAAGCACCCTTCATCAAGAACGCATAATTATTAGACATGCACACTTTATATAACGTGAACAACTACTACTCCCCCGCTATGGGGGGAAAATGTAGATTAACACAGAGGGGTTGGGAGCAATACGCCATCTACTGGCAGTACAGATTTGTCAATAGACCTCTGTCGAATGTATGATTCCTTTGAAAGTCTATGTACAAAGTTAGTTCAGAGATTTCTTTTGTCTCGGACAGGGCTGGCCCTAGACAACAGACAAGGTAGGCGAATGGTTACGGCTTCAAAATTTAGCAGCGCCAACTTTTAGGAAAGAAAGAAAAGTTGACGTTTTTGTATTAATTGCTTACCTTACAATTAAACCAAATTTGAACATTTATGATATTTGCTACCGCTGAATATAGCTGTTGCTACCGTTGGAAGTATTGTCTAAATCAAATATAATAAAATATTATTTAAGAGCTAGGTCTTTTCAATTATTAATGAATTATCAATGCTGGCTATTGAACATGAATTGAGTATTAAATGAGTTCTGAAAGAAGCTATTCGCAATTTTGTGTAAAAGAAACTTTTAAGCAGATTAATTTAGATATAGGATCTGAATGTTACTGTATTACTTTTGTTCATCGTTTTAAAAGTAAACACTGAAAAAAAAACCAAGAACTAGTTTTATTTTGTATCTTTGTAGTCGTTAGCTCATTGAAAGTACAAATTTTTATATTTAATAAAACATTTTTCCGTAAATTTTCCTATAAGTATAACTGGCTTAATTATATCATTTTTCGGTTAACACACACACACACACACACACATATATATATATATATATATATATATATATATATATATATATATATATATATATATATATATATATATATATATATATATATATATATTTATATATATATATATATATATATATATATATATATATATATATATATATATATATATATATATATATATATATGTGTGTGTGTGTGTGTGTGTGTGTGTGTGTGTGTGTGACATGTCGTGGTGCAGAGTTAAGGCGAATGGAAAACAGTCTTCTTGATAATAATAAGTTTTATTAACTCATCGTTCTTAAGGAAAGCAACTTGCGCCATTTTCATTAATCGACGCGGAGCTATGCGTGGAAAAGGTGTTGACCGCTCCATGTCCACGCGTTGACTGATCTTATCTGTTTGCAATCTCATCAAATTCTTCCAAAATGCTTCCGCCTGACCGGATTATCCTGAAAGCTTACGCGAGCGTGGGTCTTTTTCATTTATTTTATTATTATAAAAGAGTTCTCTTTTTAAAATCGCTTTTAACTCACGTAATTTCCAACTACCCCTTTTTTAGACCTGACATATATATATATATGTATATATTGTATATGTATGTATGTATATATATATATATATATATATATATATATATATATATATATATATATATATATATATATATGTGTGTGTGTGTGTGTGTGTGTGTGTGTGTGTGTGTGTCTTATTTTGCGAATTTGTGGTGTATCTCTCCTTCGCCATTCTATGCTTGAATGTTTGGAAGTTCGTGACTGGGACATACGGATTAACGCCGATTATGTACGACATGTAAGCTAGGATGGCTTATGCACCCGAGACTACAGTAAATACCTTTAAAAGTTTTTGTCAAAAAACAAAATAAATTGTAACTTTTTTTTTTCATTTTCTCTTTTAAAGTATCTGATAAAATAGCTTTTTTTTCGTTGAAAACATTAAAAACTAAGCAGTTACTGAAGCAGGCAAAATGTTTGTGACTGCACGTTTAACGATTCCCTTATTTTTAATCAAGTGTTTCATTATTTTCCTAGTTAACTTTTAGACAACTGTTATAGACGTTTTAATTTTTGCCTTATATTAATTATAAATTATAATTTTTCATTTTTAAATGAAGTATCTTCACTTCTTCTTTCGGTAAAGACGCCAAATTTGCATTCACCAAGCTTCTAAAGTTTAAAATTTTGTTTTTTGAAAAATGAAAGATTTATTATAGTCCTGTTTCAAAAAGCAAGAAATTTGTACGCCTTCAAGGAAAAAAAAATATTTCTGCTTTGAGGTTTCCTTTGTCACGATAGATTAATTTACTCTCTCCGCTTTATGATATATTTTTTTCTCGTGTTTTCCGTCTTGTTTATTTTGTCGCAGAAAGCGAGCGAAATTAATAAAATTCGAATTTTGGGAAATATGCTAGTATAAAGATATAACACATTAATAAAGTTTTCTAAATCTAAGACCAACATTCTTTTTCCCACTTTTCTTTATCATTTTAAGAATACCTATATCTTAAACATTTTTCCCCTTAGCCCACACTCTTAAAATTTAATATGAATATTTTCTGTTAGAGAAGAAGGTTCGTTTTTTATTTTTAATGAACATTTGCCTACTGGAGCAATTTTAAGAATGAGTATAAAAATATAGTTGTGCTATATTAATGAAAATATACGAGATTCTCAAATTATGGTTTTTAAGATAAGATTGTCATCTTATTATAACTTTATAAAAACCATAATAGCTTGCTAATTTTTTTTCAAATCCTATGAAGAACTATAACTTTTCAACTTTAAATATCTAGTTAATATTATAAGCCTTTAGAATAGGAAAAAAAATCAAATAACTTTCCACGAGTCTAAGAAAAATATACAATAGAACTGCAGTAATATTAACTTTTCAACTATAAATATCTTTTAAATATTATGAGCCTTTAGAATATGAAAAAAAAAATAAAATAACTTTCCACGCGTCTAAGAAAAAGATACAATAGAACTACAGTAGTATTAACTTTTCAACTATAAATATCTTTTAAATATTATGAGCCTTTAGAATATGAAAAAAATAAAAAATAAAATAACTTTCCACGCGTCTAAGAAAAAGATACAATAGAACTGCAGTAGTATTAACTTTTCAACTATAAATATGTTTTAAATATTAAAAGCCTTTAGAATATGAAAAAAATAAATAACTTTCCAGGCGTCTAAGAAAAAGATACAATAGAACTACAGCAGTATTAACTTTTCAACTATAAATATCTTTTAAATATTATGAGCCTTTAGAATATGAAAAAAATAAAAAATAAAATAACTTTCCACGCGTCTAAGAAAAAGATACAATACAACTACAGTAGTATTAACTTTTCAATTATAAATATTCTTTAAATATTATAAGCCTTTAAAATAAAAAAAAAATCAAATAACTTTCCACGCGTCTAAGAAAAAGATACAATAGAACTACAGTAGTATTAACTTTTCAACTATAAATATCTTTTAAATATTATGAGCCTTTAGAATATGAAAAAAATAAAAAAAAAATAAAATAGCTTTCCACGCGTCTAAAAAAAGATACAGTAGAACTACAGTAGTATTAACTTTTCAACTATAAATATCTTTTAAATATTATGAGCCTTTAGAATATGAAAAAAATAAAAAATAAAATAACTTTCCACGCGTCTAAGAAAAAAATACAATAGAACTGCAGTAGTATTAACTTTTCAACTATAAATATGTTTTAAATATTGTAAGCCTTTAGAATACGAAAAAAAAATAAAATAGCTTTCCACGCGTCTAAAAAAAGATACAGTAGAACTACAGTAGTATTAACTTTTCAACTATAAATATCTTTTAAATATTATGAGCCTTTTGATTATGAAAAAAATAAAAAATAAAATAACTTTCCACGCGTCTAAGAAAAAAATACAATAGAACTGCAGTAGTATTAACTTTTCAACTATAAATATGTTTTAAATATTATGAGCCTTTAGAATATGAAAAAAATAAAGAATAAAATAACTCTCCACGCGTCTAAGAAAAAGATACAATACAACTACAGTAGTATTAACTTTTCGTCTATAAATATCTTTTAAATATTATGAGGCTTTTGATTATGAAAAAAATAAAAAATAAAATAACTTTCCACGCGTCTAAGAAAAAGATACAATAGAACTACAGTAGTATTAACTTTTCAACTATAAATATCTTTTAAATATGAGCCTTTAAAATATGAAAAAAAAAATAAAATAAAATAACTTTCAAGCGTCTAAGAAAAAGATACAATAAAACTAGAGAAGTATTAACTTTTCAACTATAAATATCTTTTAAATATTATGAGCCTTTAGAATATGAAAAAAAATAATATAAAATAACTTTCGAGGCGTCTAAGAAAAAGATACAATAGAACTACAGTAGTATTAACTTTTCAACTATAAATATGTTTTAAATATTATAAGCCTTTAGACTATGAAACAAATAAAAAACAAAATAACTTTCCACGCGTCTAAGAAAAAGATAAAATAGAACTACAGTAGTATTAACTTTTCAACTATAAATATCTTTTAAATATTATGAGCCTTTAGAATACGAAAAAATAAAAAACCACACATAACCACACAGTTTGACTATATGAATTCAACGTGTTCTAAACTGCAATCATAGTATTGGTAGACTTTAGAGGAGTATGAAGATAAACAAATTATTGACTGCGTACCAGATAATTCTCAGCCAAAAAAACAAAGAATTTTTTTAATTTCCTCATGGGGTACTTTACAATTCTAGCAAATTAAAAATTTTACTAATCCCGTCATATGACGGGCTATTTGCTTGTATCTGATACTTTTTAACATTTTAAATAGGTGGAGAGTGATACTTAAAAATTATTGTTTACAAAAAAGCAAAACTTAGTTATGAAACACTTTGTATATTGAAATATGATGACACACACTTGGCATTAATAAAACACACTTTGGTTGCACGTCTGCGCACAGTGCATCAGAAAAATTTAAAAAATTTTCATACAAGTTCTCACTTTCATTTTATATAAAAAGTTCTTATCTTTTAGAAACAATGTAAATTCAGCAAAACGAATGAAACAAAAAAGAGAACACTGAATACTGAAAATCCCATGTACTTAAGAAAATAATTAAAAAAGATATAAGGCAAAAAAATATCTTCCATTTAAATCTGTTTAACCTTTTAAAGGTCCCCTACATGAATTCTGTTAAATTTAATGAAATTAGTTTATAATTATTATATATGAACCTTATAAATGCAAAATGTATTAAAGGTTTTCTTTGCAATCCTTAGAGGAGTTTGTCTTAGAGGATACCATAGGAAGAATTGAGAGGGGGTTAACTCTCAAACCCATCCCCTTGTATAAAGTGAATATAATACTATTTAAAATTTAAATTATATTAGAAGAAAAATAAAGAAGTGTTCTTAAAAAATAAAATGAATAATTAATTTAACAATTTATAAGTGTTGTTTGAATAGATACTTTTGTTTGATGTCTTAAGTGAAAAATAATTTCATTATTAACTTTCCAGGTACAGCAAATACAAATACATATATTTCAAAAGAATAAATAAATTAAATATAGTACTGTAATTTATTGTAAGCTTTAAATGTCAAAAACATAAAAAAATTGAAAAAAATTCATATTTTTCTAAAATTTAGAGAAAAAAAATGTTTAACAGGAGGTTTCACTGCGAAACCACTATCTTCTAAATGGTTAAAAGTGATGTGTTCCCTCGAAGATCCGATCATACGCTAGCATGAAATGAATAAATCAGTTGAAAATCTTTCACTGATTAAATTAGTTTATAATTATTATATATGAACCTTATAAATGCAAAATGTATTAAAGTTTTTCTTTGCAATCCTTAGAGGAGTTTGTCTTAGAGGATACCATAGGAGGAATTGAGAGGGGTTAACTGACAAATCCATCAACTTGTATAGCGTGAACATAATGCTATTTAAAATTTAAATTATATTGGAAGAACAATAAATAAGTGTTCTTAAAAAATAAAATAAACAATTAATTTAATAATTTATAAGTGTTATTTGAATAGATACTTTTGTTTGGGGCCATAAGTGAAAAACAATTTCATTACTAACTTTCCAGGTACAGCAAATATAAATACATATATTTCAAAAGAAAAAATATATTAAATGTAGTACTGTAATTCACTGTAAGCTGTAAATGTTAAAAATAGAAATAAATTGAAAAGAAATCATATTTCTCTAAAACTTAGAGAAAAAAAATGTTTAACAGGAGGTTTTACTGCGAAACCACTGTCAGCTAAATGGTTAAAAGTGATGTGTTCCCTCGAAGATCCGATCATACGCTAGCATGAAATGAATAAATCAGTTGAAAATCTTTCACTGATTAAATTAGTTTATAATTATTATATATGAACCTTATAAATGCAAAATGTATTAAAGTTTTTCTTTGCAATCCTTAGAGGAGTTTGTCTTAGAGGATACCATAGGAAGAATTGAGGGGAGGTTAACTCTCAAGCCCATCCCCTTGTATAACGTGAACCACTGACATCTAAATGGTTAAAAGTGATGTGTTCCCTTGAAGATCCGATCATACGCTAGCATGAAATGAATAAATCAGTTGAAAATCTTTCACTGATTAAATTAGTTTATAATTATTATATATATGAACCTTATAAATGCAAAATGTATTAAAGTTTTTCTTCGCAATCCTTAGAGGAGTTTGTCTTAGAGGATACCATAGGAGGAATTGAGAGGGGTTAACTGACAAATCCATCAACTTGTATAGCGTGAACATAATGCTATTTAAAATTTAAATTATATTGGAAGAACAATAAATAAGTGTTCTTAAAAAATAAAATAAACAATTAATTTAATAATTTATAAGTGTTATTTGAATAGATACTTTTGTTTGGGGCCATAAGTGAAAAACAATTTCATTACTAACTTTCCAGGTACAGCAAATATAAATACATATATTTCAAAAGAAAAAATATATTAAATGTAGTACTGTAATTCACTGTAAGCTGTAAATGTTAAAAATAGAAATAAATTGAAAAGAAATCATATTTCTCTAAAACTTAGAGAAAAAAAATGTTTAACAGGAGGTTTTACTGCGAAACCACTGTCAGCTAAATGGTTAAAAGTGATGTGTTTCCCTCGAAGATCCGATCATACGCTAGCATGAAATGAATAAATCAGCGGTTGAAAATCTTTCACTGATTAAATTAGTTTATAATTTTCGACTTCCAAAAACGTTGTGATAGTAAATGCAAAATGGATGTATTAAAGTTTTTCTTTGCAATCCTTAGAGGATACCATAGGAAGAATTGAGGGGGGTTAACTCTCAAACCCATCCCCTTGTATAGACGTGATAGCTTTTCATAGCTTTGTAAATCTCTACTTCGAAGTATTTCGTTTGCGGTAACAGGTGTATCTCTAATTGCCCCACTTAACTAATTATTTTGGAGAACTTTCGTAAAAATTTATAAATAAGTCTTTCAAAGAATATTTTTAAAGTTTGTACTTTTAGAATCCATCATTCCTTATGAGGATACTTCAGACTCGACGAGCTTTATGTGTATTAAAAATAACAATCTATAATGTCTATTTATATATCTATTTGTAACCGAAGTAAAGGGACAATAAATTGGGTTTCCCGAATTCCAATCTAAAAAGGGTGAAGTAAAAAACAATTAATTTGGCTACTGACACAATAAAACTTTAGTGTATTTTTTGGTGACTTTTTTTCCTTGGTGTATTCCACTCAGAGGGTTAAATCAGTTGAAAATCTTTCACTTATTAAATTAGTTTATAATTATTATATATGAACCTTATAAATTCAAAATGTATTAAAGTTTTTCTTTGCAATCCTTAGAGGATACCATAGGAAGAATTGAGGGGAGGTTAACTCTCAAGCCCATCCCCTTGTATAACGTGAACCACTGACATCTAAATGGTTAAAAGTGATGTGTTCCCTTGAAGATCCGATCATACGCTAGCATGAAATGAATAAATCAGTTGAAAATCTTTCACTTATTAAATTAGTTTATAATTATTATATATATGAACCTTATAAATGCAAAATGTATTAAAGTTTTTCTTTGCAATCCTTAGAGAAGTTTGTCTTAGAGGATACCATAGGAGGTATTGAGGGGGGTTAACTCTCAAACCCATCCCCTTGTATAGCTTGTACCACTGACATCTAAATGGTTAAAAATGATGTGTTCCCTTGAAGATCCGATCATACGCTAGCATGAAATGAATAAATCAGTTGAAAATCTTTCACTGATTAAATTAGTTTATAATTATTATATATGAACCTTATAAATGCAAAATGTATTAAAGTTTTTCTTTGCAATCCTTAGAGGAGTTTGTCTTAGAGGATACCATAGGAAGAATTGAGAGGGGGTTAACTCTCAAACCCATCCCCTTGTATAGCTTGTACCACTGACATCTAAATGGTTAAAAATGATGTGTTCCCTTGAAGATCCGATCATACGCTAGCATGAAATGAATAAATCAGTTGAAAATCTTTCACTGATTAAATTAGTTTATAATTATTATATATGAACCTTATAAATGCAAAATGTATTAAAGTTTTTCTTTGCAATCCTTAGAGGAGTTTGTCTTAGAGGATACCATAGGAATAATTGAGGGGGGTTAACTGTCAAACCCATTCCTTCTATAGCGTGAACATACTATTTAAAATCTAAATTATATTGGAAGAACAATAAATAAGTGTTCTTAAAAAATAAAATAAATAATTAATTTCACAATTTATAAGTGTTGTTTGAATAGATACTTTTGTTTGGGATCATAAGTGAAAAACAATTTCATTACTAACTTTCCAGGTACATCAAGTATAAATACATATATTTCAAAAGAATAAATAAATTAAATGTAATACTGTAATTTATTGTAATCTTTAAATGTCAAAAACATAAAAAAAATTGAAAAAAATTCATATTTCTCTAAAACTTAGAGAAAAAAAAATGTTTAACAGGAGGTTTCACTGCGAAACCACTGTCAGCTAAATGGTTAAAGGTGATGTGTTCCCTCGAAGATCCGATCATACGCTAGCATGAAATGACAAAATCATTTGAAAGTTTCACTATCACACGAAAAATCAGGGCATTTCTCTATGAGAAAAGGAATGCTAATCTTAATCCGTTGCTTTTCCAATACGTACTGTAATTTGACGTGTGATAAGGCCCAATATTAAATTTTTATAAAAGAAGTTATGATCTCATTTCCTGCTAGCATAAAAATGTTACTCTTTAAAGTTTCCAAAATTTGAAGATCAAAAGTTTTTTTCAACCTTTTATTATCACTTTAAAAATGTCTACTCTTAAAATACTCTTTCCATTAGCACACACTCTTAAGATTTATAATTAATATCTTCCGTTACAGAAAAAAAAGACAATTAGGATTTTTCTTAAACTTTGGCCCGTTGTAGCAACCCACAGAGCGTATGGCATAGCATAAACCATCGTCCAAGATCTAAATGAATTTAAGATAGATGCTTGTAGACTGCATAAGGTACAAGCCAATGCAAAAGAACAAAACTGTGACTAAAGAATCGCTTTTTTTTCATCCTTAAGTGCCCAGAATTAAATTTTGATGCAAGAAGTCCTTATCACCCCATTTCATCAAACACCAAAACCTTCCACCACCCCCTCCCCTCACTCAGTGTAATCCTGGAATTTTATTTTCTCTTCCCTCTCTTCCTCCCCAATTTTTTTTTTCAGTTCGTCGAAGGGGGTGCCTCGTAAAGGGGGAGTCGGTATGTTTACTTCCAGGAATTGCAAACATTCCATTCCAGAAGCTACTCCCCCTTCCTCCTCTTTCAGGCAGACGGGGGTCGAATACCGGGGGATTAGGTACATATTGCATGAGTCGAAGATATTCCATTTCCCTGATTTTTACAGTACAGTGCTCCCCCGTTAATCGGATAATGCTTAATCGCATACTTCAGTTAAATACAATTTCCCAGAAAAATGTAATTTTCCTTCAGAGTGAGAATTCATTTCCTATGTTTGATGTGTACATTTTCCTTTCTTACTTTTAAGTGATTAAACTTCAAAACAGATCTCTTGAAGTAGGTAAAACTTTCGTGTATCCCATTATATCTCAGTACATTTTACTATACCAGTTCTGTTCTCTAAGTTTTAAGTTTTCTATTTTTCGAGAATCTCTTTACTATCTTGTCAAAAAGCTTAATGTCCCCATACATCTCTCTGATCTGTTTTATAAACCAGTAAATACCAGTTACATAAAATTGGGGAAACTATTGAAAACTGATGCTTTAAAAAAATCAAATAATTTTGTCCAAATTATCCTGCCTTATAAGATTTCTCAAGCTATGTTATCCGCTGGGATGTTATATGCTAGACTATGATAAAATAAAATTCTCCTCACATTTATAGACCACTTTAAAAAGTTATACCACCTGAAGAAATTTTTCTATACTCTTTTCAAACGCAAATAAGAACATGCAATACTCAAATTCAAAAAATGAAAAAGATAACATCCTAGAAAATTTTCTGTTCTATCACGTGGTGTAGCTTTTTTTTTTCCTAAAGAATTTTTTAAATGAGAGACTGAGAGAGGAAATTTTATTTTTTTTTCAAAGATTTATATTCAGCTAGAGGAATCCAGTATGTCAGTTACAGACCCACCTTAAAACTAAAATTATCAAAAAAGTATATATTGCTTAATAGAATAGCAAAGCTTGTAGAGTTTGAATTTTATAGAAAACATCGAGAAAAATACATTTAAATTTAAATTATTTTACCCATTCAAAACACACACAGAAGTACCAATTTAAACTTTAAAAAATGGAAAAGATAACATCCTAGAAAATTTTCTGTTCTATCACGTGTTGTACCTTTTTTTCCTAAAGAATTTTTTAAATACCAGACTGAGAGAGGAAATTTTATTTTTTTCATAAGTTTATATTCAAAGAGAGGAATCCATATGTTCAGTATCCAGTACCCACCTTAAAATAAAATTATCAAAAAGTATATATTAAAATTATCAAAAAGTATATATTGCTTGATAGAATAGCAAAGCTTGTAGGGTTGGAATTTTATAGAAAACATCTAGAAAGATACATTTAAATTTTAATTATTTTACCCATTCCATACACACACAGAAGTACCAACTGAAACTTTGAGAGAGGAGTTCAAGTAATTATCTTCTCAAATACCTTATAAATCACTTTATGTAGGGAGAAATGTTTCTTCAGAATGCCTTCTTACGTACATACACACATATTATTGTTTAGATGTCAAAATGTGTATACAATTGTATATGCCGTATTTGCTTATTTATAAAAGCACCCTGTTTATTACAAGGAAAAATGGCGATTAGCGAATGATATCTCATGTATCATTCTCATATATCATCATAAACTAATTACTACGAGAACCCAATGAAACAAGCTTCGACTCTTTTTCAATGTCATTGTGAAGATTATTCCATTCTTAAAAGAAGACCTTCACTCTTGTTATCAGTTGCGTGAGGTCGTGAAGAGACCAACATTGGCAACAATGAAATGACAACGGAAACTGAAATTGAAAACTTCCTACATGCCATTTTTATATTAGGGATAGTAGTTGTTTTTTAATCCTCTTCATTCGATAATAAAAGAGGATTTTTTGATAACCTGCGAATAAGACGGAGTTTTAGTTATACTGCAGATTTGTTCAAGCAGTGTACAACAAAAGGGAAATCGAGCTTAAAGTCAAAAATTCGACTTTTAAAGAAGATATTTAGTGCTGTTAGCACTGTTGTATAAGAAGTGCAACAGGAGTTAAATATAAATAAAGAAATACTTCTATTGTATATTTGCTTTTTATTTTTTCTTTAATGTCTGTCTTTTTTACACTCATACAGGTGATCACAAGAAGCAATACAAATTATTTTAACTCTCACCTGGAGTTTTTGCATTAAATTTTTGAAAACAAAATGCATGTTATAGACCAGTAAATAGGTTTGATTTGATTTGGAGGGCTACGGTCTACTTTTTGCAACACGAGGGATAATGAGAGAGGAACCTACAGTTTAAAGCCGATTTCAAACGGCTACGAACATCTATGGCACAGTGGGTTTAGAACCCATGAATTCTGATACCGAATGTCACCACCCTAACCGTTCGGCAAATAAATAGGTAAACTATATGTGTGAATGTATGTTTATATAGTTATGTATGTATGCATGTATTAAAATGGTCTTTCTGAAAAGTTTAACTTTATTTTGTTGAATGACTTAAAAAATAGAAAATGTAAATAAAAATTGACTTTAAGATTTTAAGTACTTATAAAGGAGAAATACTGACTACTTTTTTAAAAAAATCTGATTTTTCTCCCATCGGGAGCAGCCCTAAAACCGGACTAACTGCTCGAATAGGCATGTTGACTGAAAAGAAGCCTAATTGAAGTACCAGTTAGAACCCAATTAGGGCCCAGTTAGAGGAAAATGTCTAGGACCTCAAAGTGATGTAACCCAGGTCTGTTTGCAACACTTGGATTCCAAATTGTTCAAAAATCTACTTCTCGACTTTGGTAAAGTCCGCGGGTTCGAATCCCACTGGGACATGGATGTTCGTAGCCGTTCGGAATCGGTTTTAAGAAGTAGATTCCGATCTCATTAGCCCTAGTGTTGCAAAAAAATAGACCGTAGAGTGCCCCAAATCAAACCAAACCAAACCCGACTTTGGTGTGATACCTCCTAACTGAGGAATGGTGAGGAAATCACCATAATCAGGTTTAATTTTCCATTCGACAATTGTATGCAATAAACAAATAAACAAAAATATATTGCTTTTTATATCGTTACAAGGTTTATCTCTATGTTTAGTAAGACCAAGGTTTAATATTTCCCATTATTTGTTTTAGTTTTATTTATTATTTCATATTTTTATGCTCTATTTTTTGTAGGAGAGAGAAGGGTCCTGATAAGAAAGTATTTAGGGCTTCAAAAATGTTTATTGCGGCCGTCCTGCAAACCTCCCAGTGAGACGATATCCAAACCCACAGATTAAAAAAAAAATTAACTACGCGTATGCACATACCTGTTAAGTATTCGCCCATATAACTCCTCAAATTTTGTTAACTATTTTATTAAGGGTACACCATACGGGTGATCAATATTACTTTCAATGACAACACAAGCAAACAAAATGGGTCTCGTATTTTAGAAGCAGGGACCAAGCTGAAAAAACCCCAGGCTTGGCCTGACACCTCCACAATTGTCGTTTGAGAACTTGGAAAACACTGCGATCACGAACGTATTTTACATGCCCAATCCACCATTAACGACCACAAGGGATCTTTGACTGACTCGAGCCTCGATCCCCCCAACCTTCCAGCTATGAGATCTATGCCTTTGCCGACTGTTAATCTTTTAGTATACAGGTAGATATTTTTGTACCTCACACGTTTAGTTTCTAACCCCTCACGCTGATCACTGGGCCGCCTTGGGCACCTATCAAAACCTATCAAAAATGTATCTTATTAATAAGAATTTTCATCGTAGGAGGGAGGTCGACATGTTGAATTTTTATACAAGGATGCAAAGTAGTTAGAACCAGTCTTTCTACAACTTTTAAAGACACTTTCCTTGGGACATTTTTAAAGTGTAAAGAGAAGGCAAAATCGGTTCTATTGAGAATCTTGACGTGAATATCAGAGAAACATTTTATATACATACGACTATATATGCACACATATGAAAGCAAACTTATGTATAAATAATCAAATGACGGTAGATATTCGCATATATGTAGGCACATATCCAAAATTAAATAAATATTAGCACCAATTTTACTACTGGCGAATGTTTTGAAATGCCCCATGAAACGATTGACTTAACGGCAGTAAATTTCAGCACTCATGACTCAGAAGTTAGAAAACGATGGCACCGAAGATCAAAATTTCTAATAATAGAATGCATACATCATGCTTCTAGTTTTGTACAATTTTATGAAATTATCATGCATTTAAACTTTTACTCGAGTGTACCGATTCTTCTTATTTGTAATAAATTTATTAAATAAATGTTTGGTTTGGAGCACTACGGTATATTTTTTGCTACTCGAGGGCTAATGAGGTCATTTGGGGAATGAATCAGTGGTCACATTTTATTCCCTATTGACCACTCGTACATTTCCAGAATTTAATTGTGAAGTTATTAAGCATATTTGATTACCTAAATTACTTATTTTTCTTTTATCGATTTTGTTCTTCCGTTTAATGTAATATTTTGAATCTAATTTTGTACATTCATATAATCATTATAAACACATACGTGTGTAATGTCCCTGATACAAGGGGACTTCGCAAGGAGATACCTCCTATCTTAAATATCTTAAATATTAAGTCATAAATCTACATATTTACTTAATGTTAGCTTGTTAAATTTGAAAAAACAGCTGCGAACAACACTTCAACTAAAAAGAAAGAAATTCTAAAATATAATGACAATTCATACATATTTCCAAATCACATGTTGCAAAAAACGAGTTCTCATAGTCATAAGTAAAGAAAAATTTAGTACGGGCATCTGGGAGAGGTAGCATGTACCCGAAGATGTCAAGTTCTGTAACATGCCCTCAGGAAGGTTCACTAAAAATTACATCCACCGCAACTGCCAAATGAGTAGAAAGTTTATTTAAAAAAGTAAATAAGAGAACGGGTTAAATGTTAAAGTCTTACTATTAATATAAACTAGCTATGAATATTTAAAGAAAAGCAATACAGAAATATTGGTTATATTATTGAAAAGCTATGAAATAGTATTCTCTTCAAGGAGGTAATAATTAATCTGTTCCCTGATTCTAGCGACAGCTAGCTGCCCAACTATAATTTTACCATTCTGTGGTACTTTTCTATACATGTTATTTTTTACCGCCAATCGACAACAATATCGAGAAAAAACACTGGTAATTGTTTGCTAAGATTCTTGGAATTTAAAAAGTTATATAGAGTAAAAACTTAACTTAAAGTTAAATTTTTCATATGTAACATATATATGTATATATACATATATATATATATATATATATATATATATATATATATATATATATATATATATATATATACATACATATATATATACATATATATATATATATATACATATATATATATATATGTTTATATACATATATGTATATATACATGTATATATATATGTATATATACATATATATATATATATATATATATATATATATATATATATATGTATGTATGTATAAATAATTTATAGTGAGGGCCACAGACTATGCACTTGTCAGTATAATAATCGACCCACACATATGTGTACAGAAATACCGTGTATGTGTGATAAGATAAGAATGATTACATCTTCACTACTCGCCATCATTCTAATTGAGAACTTCTGAAATGAATACACATGCCGGCATTTTCGTATTTTCTTTCCCCGTAATAAGATATAGCCTACAAATCGCCAAAGCAAATACTTGACCCACATATGTCTCCAAACAAACACTACACAAAACGGAACATCTCCCAAAACAATGGTCAGCGACGTACGTTACAAACCGAAATGCTGTGTTCTCCCTTAGCTAGGGCCGGGGGAAGAAACGAAAGAAGGTTAGGAACAATAGAAAAGGAGATATACTGAATCAACAGCATTTACAATTACTGTATGCATGTGTAAGAGGATGCTGTAGAATTCGGACATGAGGTACGGATAAGAGGGAAGCGTTCGGTTGGGGCTGTCTGTTCGATCGATATGGGGAAGGGTAGGTTGGATGGAACATAAACGTGGCACGGAAAAGAAACTGCGGGGCTGAAAGGATGTAAAACTTATCAGTTATTACAGCTAGGGCCAATAAAGAAGAAATGTGGGATGCGAGGGAAAAAATCTTCAGTGAATTTTATAATACTCTGAGGCTCGTATTTTGCATGTTATTTATACTCTCTACATGGAAAAATGTACATGCTAAACTATGATTACCTTGTGGTGAACTGGGTAGTTAAAATATATTGAATCAAGGTTTGACTCCAACTAAGAACCCCAATTATAAAAAATTTACTGTTTAACAGTTTAATGCCCTAGTTAGTTCTGCCAATTATATATCGATGCATATCTTAAATCTAAGTTATTATGGATTGCACATAATAAAATAAATATGCAGTTTAAACAACTTTAACACTAGATTGCCCGAGATTTCTTGTATACCTATATTGCCCCAAAACAGTCAAAATGACTGCATTGGGAAAAATAACAAATATGCAAAGAAATTTGTTTAAAATTAATTTTTAATATTATACAATAAAGGAGGGCGGAAGTAACTACAATTATTCATAAACCCATTTATATGTTATAGAAAAAGTCACCAAATTCTAAGAAATTGTGTCATTATATTTCATAATTGTTTTTCTAATTGAAATTAAAAAAACAGTCAAAATGACTGCCTTGAGCAATCTAGTGTTAAATACTACAGTAAGCCACTTTAATGATCAGCTGTCGTTTTATACTTCGTGGATGCCATTTATAAAAAGGTAAAAATGCGAAAAAAAGATTTATTTGGAATTACACATGTAAAATCGGAGTTTTATAATAGATAAAGTAATTGCCATGCTTTCAGTCTATATATCTTCCAAAAATGTAACTTCATGTGCGCTGTTCGAAAAATGATATAATGTCGATCAAATGGGAAAACTTGTAAATAACAAAAATTACTTGAAAATTTTGAGATTGTTTATAAGATTGCCGTCTACCTACTCTTAAAAGGAAAACTCGTTTTAAGAAAATATAAAAATTATATAGGTTATTTTAACGGTATCTGAAATAAATCGCCATACATTACAGGACTAGTTAAAGACTCCAGTAAAAATAAGCTACTTCAATTTAATACAATAGCTAAAAATGGGCATAAAATACTCTGTTCATAACTGCGGTGACTAAAAGAGAGCCATATTTCTTTTACAAAAACATTCCAACTACTGAGAGTTGAAGTAAGAGTAGTTGTTGTCTACGTGATTACATGAAATACTCCAGTGAGTGTGGATACATCACCAAAATCTTCACCACCATTTCGTTATCAGTCGTAGATTTTTTTTTACCCACCCAAAACTACACTCATGTCCATAAATTAAGGATAATGAAGTTCAGGCAATGAAAGAGACAAAAGCAAAACAAATTTGACTTATTTGTAAAGTCTATTTATTAAACAAAAGGTAAAGAGCAAAAAAGATGCTATATGTTTGACATAATTAATAAAAATTGCGATTTTTACTCCCTGGAGCAAATTTTAAAAAAGAACCTATTTACAGAAAACAGTATAACATGGTTAGTATGATGGTTAATACGGAGTATGTCTCCCTGACGATGCAATACAAGCATTACAACGCCTACGCATGCTGAGTATCAGATTATCAATCTGATCTTGGGGAAAATTACACCACTCATCAAGTAATACCCTCCGAAGTTCCGATAGACAGTTGGGAGGGGGATTGATGGGCTGCAATTCGTCGGCCAAGCATGTCCCACACATGCTATATTGGATTCAAGTCCGGGTGAGTATGCTGGCCAATCCATACGGGTGATATCCACCGATTGAAGGCATTCGTCTACAATGTTTGTACGGTGAGGTCGGGCGTTGTCATCCATATACAGAAATTCAGGACCCATGGCGCCCCGAAACAAACGTACATGTTGTTCCAGAATGACATTCCGACAGATGTGGCCTGTCATCGTTACACTCTGAACATGCAGGTCAGTTCTGGAACCAAGAATAATTCCTCCCCAAACGAGCCATCCTGCACCACCGTAACGGTGTCGGTCAATGGTGATCTCTTGGTGGTAACGAGTACCTGGTACTCTCCATATGAAAGTCCGGCGAGAATCAGAATGTAAACTGAACCTGGACTCGTCGGAAAACATCACACAAGACCACTGTTGCGGTGTCCACAATGCATGCTCTCTAGCCCAGCATAATCGCAGGCGACAGTGAGTTGCGGTAAGGGGAACACATCTGACAGGCCTACGAGCATATAGACCAATGTTCCCTAAGCGTCTGTACACGGTCTGCCTTGAAACTGTCGTACCGGTAGCTGAAGAGAGCTGACGAGACAGGTCTAATGCTGTGCTCCGTCTGTTTCTTTTGGCAGTAACTGCCAAATACCGGTCATCATTCGGCGTAGTAACTCGGGGGCGACCTGTACTGTAACATCTACTCACATTACCATAATGTTTGAATCGTTGCCAAAGCCTGGAGATGACACCCTGGGCGATTCCAAGTTCCTCGGATACTTCCAGCTGGGTACGTCCACATTCCAGTCGTCCGATAATTCTACCACGTAAAAAATCATCCAAATGCTTCCTTTGTGCCATAACTATGCGGTTATTGCACTGAAAGGCTTTTAAAGCGCTTGTGAACAATTTTACTTCTTTGCTACCATTCCTTATATACCCCTTTCATACACTCTCATGGTGAAGTACTATCCGCGATATCTGGTGGTTTCCTGCAATTTGCATATTCTTCTTCAAGATGTGTGTGATAATTCTACAGGTGAAATTTTTATTTTAGAGCTCAATTTTTGTGTGATTCTGAATTATCCTTAATTTATGGACATGAGTGTATTTGAATTTCTCATTCGCATTGACATTTTTAACCTTGTTTAATTGAAAAAAATATTTCAATGTGTATCTTTACGTTGTTTTTTACTTGTACTTTTTTTATTTCACGGTTATTTTCTTCTACTTTTAAATAATATGTTTTTTTGTTTTAGATTTTCGCTCTTTCGTTCGGCGCAGCATATCCTTGTTTGGATATTGAGCCAATAAACCCCAAACAATTAACCAACCAACGGTAGCATTTTAATAATTAACAAGCTACTTGTTCACTCCTGTTTTTTTTTTAATAAAATCCTAGATTTGTTAATCTTATATTAGAAAAATCTTAGGTCTTTTACTCATGGGAGATATTTACTGACATAATAGAACTTTTTTATAACATTATATTGTAAGTCTAAAAATTTTAATCGAATAATATGCGAAATTATTCGTAAGGCATGAAATTTTCAACATATATTTTAAAAATTTGTATCTTGGATCCGTCAACAAGAGGCTAAAAAACGAAAGGAAATAGATTTAAACTCTCGCGTTCATAAATATAAGAATTGGTGCCCCTCCATCTGACGATATAAATACTCGAGAATTGCCGAGAGTTTTCCGAGAATGTCAGTTGATGAAGAATATTTGTGATGTCATTTGAATACAACGTTTCCTAAAATCAAAGCAATTTTGACACAACTAAAACCATTAACAAAAGGTAAATATTGTAACTGAAATAAAATAGTAACAATATACATTATATATTACAAGTACATTGCCTCTTGTAAGTTCAGAAGAGAAATAAACAAACTCTTTATCTTAGTGTTTACGTAAGTACAGTCGAACTTCGATAACTCGACTTTCTATAAGTCGAATAATCCACTAACTCGAACTTTTAATCAAGTCCCGAATCATTTCTATACCTTTCTTAAAAAAACTGTCTCGGTAACTCGAAGTGAACATCTTCTAAGTCGAAGTTTTGGTGATAGATTTCCCCTTTAAAAAACACAATTCTGTTCAAAACTTCGAATGCCAGTCCACTCGTGACCTTCGAGAACCTTCTTTCTCGAAGGTCACGAGCAAGCACAGGACGCTATTCACATCTTACAACAATACCTGGAGACCACAAAAGGTACATACAACACCCTTTTTAACTGTGTTTAAAAATTAGGTGACTTTGTGAATGCCAACAACTTTAAAAATAACAGCTTTTTTCAAATGAGATTTACATGGTTTGTATACTAATTAATATGTAATGAGGGCAAATTTCTTGAGTTTTAAACCTTTTGAACCCATTCTTCTCTTGTTATTTATATAGGCTATTAAAAAATTGAAATGTGAACAACTATAGTATTATGGAACATATCAAACCATTTAAACCATGTCGACCCATCTTGAGTGCCAGTTGAGAGGAATGGTAGGTAACTTCGATAACTCGAACTTCGGATAAGTCGAATATTTTTTGGGGTCCCCTGGGACTTCGAGTTATCGAAGTTCGACTGTACTCAGGTTTTCCTAAAAGCATACCAGCCTATTCCCCCCCCCCATTAAAATTTTCTGTAAAATTCAGGAAAATATATTTTTTAAAGTTTTAAGTTTTGTACAAAACAAAGCTGGAGGGAACTTACTGGAGGGATAATTATCCCTTTGTATCGCTCTGTTTCAGACCTGAAACGTACTCCAAAATTGATGGTATTTACACAGCGAACATTTAAAAGATGATTTCGTTAATTATTGCTATCCTCCAAAAAAGCAATTAACTCAATTTACCTGTAAAATTCCTATCAAATACTCAATCAAATGTTAATTTCCCATATCAAAAAGATTGATTCGTTATTTCTTCGGATGTACATATGATTATTACAGAAATAATGTATGATCTTAATGAATTTATACAAAATTTGTAGACGTCCTAAACGAAGATAGTTTCAAATTCTTTACGTAAATATAATTTTGGGGCTAAGCAATTTATAATATTTATGAGAAATATGCATTTTGTTATTGCCGAGGCCATCAATGATACAGGCTGGACAACCGTTTACTCTGGATTAAATACTTTATTCGAGTGAATAGTTATGTGCAGGTTTCAGTAGATTCTAAATCTTCTGAGATCTTGTGCTGAGATAACGTTAAATCAATTACAATGCGTGGGCACAGTGAAGATAGTCCTTCTCGAACACTGGAACAGTTCGCTAATTAGTGCCGGTACGAAACGCTGACATTATAACCTCCGGGCTGACGATCAGTACAGTCGGCTTCCACACTAAGGTTCAAACGCTCAGAGTGCGCATCACGCTGGAGTGTGTTGAGGAAATTAAGGATGCAGTACGATCAAAAATTAGAGTAAGGGTCAGTCTCAGCGACCTACTTCTAAGCACGAAGTAGAAGAAATGTTAAAGATAACGGGAATGAGATCCCAAAGTCGAAAGTCGACTTCTCAGCGAAAGCAGAGACGCTGGCGGTATCTAAAGCAAAGCAAGCTCCGGAAATCGGAGAGACAAGTGGACTCCTCTCAAGCTCCACAAATCAACTCCTCCAAACAACTCTCAAAGAAAAAGCCCCCGTTCTTGGCTCAGCCAATCTGCTTTTATAGGGGGTCCCGGTTCCCCTAGCGTGACTCTTCAGGAACCTTCCAGAACCAGGGTGACACAATCTTGCAGTCAACTGCCTCCTGTATCAGCTGATTCGTTTTCAGATGTGGCCGAAAGGTCGTGTATAAGTCAACCGACCGAAACAACTTAAATTCATTTACAGCACTGGTAACTGGGTCCATATGTGCACTACAGCGTCGCTCTATTAATAATTATTACTCGAGTCCTCTGATGGCAGTAGACATCATAAAGGCGTAGACACACTGGTTCCGGCGTACTGACAGTTCTTAATGTACTGCCGCCCAAGCGATTGTGCCTGAGACGTTACTACACAAACGGCATTGTCCAGACCACGCGTGTCTACTTACCGCTAACCAGAATGGTCCGCTACGAAAGGTCACCTTACATTCTCCTTTCTCTCGGATCACGTAACGGATCGTTACAATACATATACACACAAGTTTCCGTGCAATCAAGTGTTAAACGCCATCAAATGACTCAAGTTTCTTAAACGGTTTTAAATACTTTTATAAAGAAAATATATCAAATGGCACCAAAATAGAGTAACCAAACTTAATTCAGATTTTAAAAAAATAGTGGTCCATATCCACATTTTCTTGACCTCTGTATAATTTGGCCTGCTTAAAACTTTTCCAGGGTTGACCTGAACCAGCAGGAAAAATATTATGGAGATTCATCCAGCTATTTAAGAATGCATAGCATTCATGCATACATACACACACAGAAAGGATTATATAGATATATATGTAGATTTTCTCAACGAAAAGAAAACTTTTAACACAACACAGAAATCTAAATCAATAAAAAAGGAAAGTTTGTTACACATTTACGAAAAAAAAAACTTTTAACTATACCAAATTCATTTATCTCGGGTATATTTAAAACAGTCGTACCAAAAATAAATCAATGTAGCAAAAAGATTAAAAACAAAACCTAGAAAAGACTGATTAAAACTGAATTAATTACTTCAACAAATGCTCCGTAGTTTGGCTCAGAATACTTAAAAATTCCCAGAAAAAGACTAATTAATACAGAACTAATTATTTTAACAAACAATGGAATACTTTTGTTCTGAATTTCAATAGTGTTTTGCTTGATAAAAATGCGATTGTTTTATACTATGTTTAAAGTAAAGGTCTTGTATAAAAGTTGGAATTTTTTCAGAAATTTGAATGATTAAATTTTTTAAGGTTCACTGATAAGTGTAGCGTAATCTTATTATTTCCTTTTGTAAACTTAAAATATTCAAATATAATAACATAGATAAATATTTGAAATCTCTCCTTTTTTTAGTTTTTCAACACATCTTTCCTGCATTCAAGATGAATAAAAAAAAAGAGTCTTTGTTAATTCAACTACATTTCTCCGGGAAGCAAACAAAAATCTTGATTATTGTAATTTTGTTTTCAACATTTTTCAAACACACTTGAAAATGTTGCGCAAGTTGTTTATTTAAAAACCTTATTAAAATTACTTTATTATAACTGGATCTCTATTATATGGAAAAATGAATTTTCCTTTTATAAAACTTTGTTATAATAGAATTCGTTAATAGAACTTCTAGTTGACTTAATCAAGGTACTATCTAAAATTTTAATTATAGATACTAATGAGCTTTTTTACTCTTTATTAAGCTCCTAGTAAAAAAAGACCTTTGAAATATATATAAAAATTGTTATAAAAGTTTAAAATTTCGTTGCAGAAATGCTTGATTTTTCATTCTTTTCATCTATATACTGATTAATTTTTGCATAAACTAAACTCTTTAACCATTTGCAGGGCCTGATTATCACACTGGCACTTGGGGCACGTGCCCTGGGCACGAAAATTTTAGGGGGGCACGAAAATTTAGTCGAGTGCTTGAAATACAAATTAAGTGGGGAAAAATTGTAAACTTACACAACCATCGTTAAGTTTTAATAAATTATTGTGCTGGGTAATTCTGTTTTTCATGAACTATATTACTTCTATTTACTTTAATTTTACTGTTATTTACCTGATAATTAATTCCCTCAACAAACGTGGTGCTCTTTTTATCCTATGGGTTATTGCATATTTATAAGACATCTTATTAGCAACGTACCAGTATAAACCATTAAACCATCTCATCAATTTAAATTATTTTTAATTCTATTATTATTTATTTTCTGCACCACAGGGCTTGTGAGTGTCGCAAGGTAAAAATTAAAAAAAGAGGGTCACGCTAGGTCTTTAAAAGTCCTTAATTTTTAGCATGGCTAAACTGAGATAATAATGATTAAGTAAAATGAAAGTTTGGTGTTTTTGATTTTGAATATTACTTTAATGCTAATTTTTTAAACCTGTTTGAATCAGTTCAATGTTATAATTTTTTTTACGGCTGTAATTAAGATAATAACTTGTCGCTATAAATTTGCATGGGGGTGAAGGGCACAAAAATTGGATTGTAACCTGGGCACAAAAGTATCTTAGTCGGGCCCTGACCATCAGCGGTACAAATACTTTCCACTGAGATTTGAAATATATTAGTGAGATAAATATATCGCAGAAACTAAGAAAATCGTTCCAGGTATAGAATTTGGCTTTGGCTTGGAGCTTTACGATCAACGTTTTGTTGCATGCTAATGAGATAGATATATTTTGGCATATTCCGAAAGGCTACGAACATCCTTGCCAATTACAGGATTCGAACACGTAGACTCCGGTGCCGAAACCTGGTTTCAATCTTCCCCACTCGCATCGAGTTTCTCTCACCCCATTCTATTTCGGCTCGTTTCTACTGCAGCAGCGTTCACTAAAGCTACACTTTGGTGGGTCAAATCCTAATGTAGCCTCCTCACTATGGCCAATTGTTCACCACTTCCTAATGGTGACCTTGGATGATGGTTTACGGGTTGCATCCACACGCTGGCCCACTAAATGAGCCGAGCTCCGGGATACGTCATAGGGCTTACTGCGCACTTTAGTTGCGCATCTGGCTGCCTTTGATGTTTGGAGAAAAAACGCCTCCGAAGCCATCGTCCGCCAAAGCTATTTTATCGTCTGCCACCATCGACCACGATAAGCCATGCTCCCTCCAGACGGTGGTGATGGCTTACAATGGACCATAGTGTGGAGGGGCCTTAAGATTGCTATTGGTCGTCGATTCAAGTTCAGACTGGATGAATTTTTCGAATTTCAATCTCAATCACATTGATTCTCATCCCGTGTTTTGTATATCTTTCTCTCCCCCTTGCTTTGAGAGAAAAATAAATAAATAAATAAAAATGTATTTCTTTACATCTTTTTTTCCCGATAAAACTACTCCAGATAATTTATTACTGTTTTGCATCTTGTTCTAATTATTCATGATATGTAATCTTGCCGTTTCCTTCACTTTACGTTCTACCTGCCCAAACTCAAGCAACTTAATATTTATTCACCTCTCCCTCCCTTATGTTTATACTTTTAATTTATGTCATGCCAACTCAATCTCATTAATGTTTGTGTACTATTACCAGTAATTTCTGAAGTAGAGGGCACGGCTCAGGAAGTTCAGTTGATAACCCTTCCTGTAAGATCCTGTAGATGTCACCACCCGCCTTCCCACCAAAACTCTTAGTTTATTCAAATCTTTTGTTAGGGATGTTTTGCTTTTCAGTGAATTTTGTAGACTGGGGAATATTGTACTGATTTTTTTAATAACATTTGGCAGTATCTGTAATGAATACATAAATTTTTGCCTTATCTAATTATGAATACTTAGCATACACAAAAAAAAAATGTGCGTGGTCTGGGACATATGTATCCCATACTAGGAGATATACATATGTGAGGATACAATTTAATAACAATTTTTCAAAGAAATTAAAGTTAAAAATATTTTTTTAATTTTCGACCTATTTATTCCTCGAATACAGGCAGGGCAAACTTTTTTTATTTTTTAAAAATTTGTTATCAAAATGTTAAGAGTTACCTTTGGTTTTAAACTGCTACATCAGTGATATTCAACTGCTAACCCGGAGGCCACGTGATTGAATTGCATTCTTTGTTCAGTCTGAGTTTTCAAGCCACCGAGTTCACTGGAATTGAGAATTCTGCTTGCAAAAACCATCGAGACAACTGTCTACTTACTATTTTTTGCTCTTTGTACTTTACGTTGACTTTACATTTTATTCTACAATAAGGCGCATCTTTATCAAGGACCCCAATAAATATATATATATATATATATATATATATATATATATATATATATATGTGTGTGTGTCCAGGTCTAAAAAAAGGGGTAGTTGGAAATTACGTGAGTTATAAGCGATTTTAAAAGGGAACGCTTTTATAATAATAAAATAAATGAAAAAAACCCACGCTCGTGTAATCTTTTAGGATGATCCGGTCAGACGGAAGCATTTTGGAAGGCTTTGATGAGTTTGCAAAGAGATAAGAGTTAGTTATCGCGTGGATATGGAGCTGTTAACACCACTCTACAATTGTATTCGCCACGAAAAATGAAAATGGAGCTAATTTTGCTTTTAAATGAAACGATGATTTAATAGACTTATTTTTATCGAGAAAGACTGTTTTCCATTTGCCTTAACACTGGACCATTTCCTATATATATATATATATATATACTCTGCTACATCACTGAAATGTAGGGAGATTTTTCTTATTCCCGAGGATTCAGATATGGAAAACAAAATATTATACTATATATATATATATATATATATATATATATATATATATATCCAGCTAATAACTTTTTTTTTGTCTGTACCTGACCTAAAAGTTTAATAATCTACCAAACTATTTGAAGGCGCACTTTGACTTTTTTAAATGAAAAAACAGACATTCAATCGCCAGACACATTAAAAATACTTAACTATTACTATTAGTTTCTTTTAATTTCTCTTTAATAATTAGACTTAATATAATAATGCACTTTAAGGTGATGTGCTGAAATTGTAGCCCAACAAATATGTCCACAAAGTCCTCATTGAAATTTTGCATATATTTTATTAAATTTAAAAAATATTATATTTTGTGTGAATAAAGTAACTATTGGAACCATTTTTAATTGCTCCGTTTCTTTAGCTCCCGAAATGTTTGTAGAAGGTAAAATAACCCGTGGATTAATAAAAGTTAGACAACTCTTTGCTAGGTAGGACAATGATAGACAGATTTATGGTATAAATGTATTCTAACTTCGACTCCCAAATTCTTAATAGTGTTGTAACAGATAAAAGTATTTGAAGATCTTAAAATTTTCAGAATTAATTTTTTTCATAAAATAAATGTTTTTGATATTATAGTAAAAAAAGATAATGCATTTAATGTAAGAGCATTCATTATCAGAAATTTGATCGCCATATCATTTATTATCCGAAAAGAAATTCAGTTTTTAATTGACATATAAACATGTTAAACATCTTATTTCTATTTTTATAACATTAAATTATTTAATCATCATATATATAATTTAATGTTAAAATGATGAGAAGTGTAATCTAGAATCAGTTAACTACATAAAGAATGAAACTCAACAAATGTTCAAAATATGTCTAGAAATTGATTGATGATTTCAAAATGATTGATAAATTGAGGATTGATAAATTGATAAATGATTGGAAAATAACTTTAAATTTAGGTTTAATCTTAAATAATATTCCAAGTAATAAAATATCTTCATTATATTGCATTATATTGGCTCATTCAACAAGCATATGTATACTAGCATATACAAGTCTTATTCAAACAAATTGTATATAATAACATATTATATATATACAATATAATATATTATAATAAGACTTATTCGCCATATTATTAGCATTTTTTTAATATTATGAATAGATTTGAAATTTATAGCTTTTAGAAAAAAAACCGTAATATTAAATTCTGAATTATAAAAAGATTAAAATATAAAAGTATGGCCCTTAAATATAAAACTATGACAAAGGGACACTTATAGAATACTCGATCTATAACTCGAGTTCTACTATAAATTTTTCTGTGCTTATATTTTTATTTGTTTAAAAAAATTGCAAAAAAAAATAGTTCTTTATATATTTTACTTTTTATACTTTTTGACCGCTTAAAGCTTTTAATACCTGCAATTAGTTTGAATGCATTTAACATTATACTTAAGGAAATATTTGTTATGATTTTAATTTGATGAAAATTTTTCTTTCATCTCCCCTTGATAACTATATTTTTCTTCACTATTCAACATATGAATTATACGTAGCTCCTCGGTATCAGAGATGGTGTGTTTGAGTACAACTGCTATACAACTATATTCGTAGGTGTTCGGAATTGGCTCATTACATCTCGTGTAACAGTACACTGGGTAGATATATTTCAAACAGAACAAAATCAACATATGAAAATAATTTTTAAAAAAATCATTAAGGAAAATTAAAACAGGGCTTAACATATAAAGTAATTTTTACTTTTTCTTTCAATTACACACAAAAAAATTGAATATTTCCAGGAATTAATTAAGTATGATAAACTGTAACGTAGGTATTATATATGAATATCACCTACAGCGTTACTACAGTATATTTCTTCCGAATCAAGGATTGGTTAGGCTGCTGGCCTTCGGTACCGTAGTTCGTGGGTTCGAATCCCACATTAGCATGGATGTTCGTATCCATTCGGAATCGGCTTTAAACTGTAAGTCCCGGCCTCATTATCCTTCGTGCTGCAAAAAGTAGACCCTAACATTCCAAACCAAACGAAACCAAATGTTCCGAATCAAGAGCTCTAAGAGTCAATTCCTAGATTCAGGAATTTTGATTAAAAACATCATCCAAGAGTGGAATTGAAAACTATGTTTATTAGCGATAACTGTCAAAGTTTTATTTAACGAAGTAAAAAAAACGTACGGCGAAGAATTCCTATTGGGTTCATTAAGGAGACAAGGGACCTTGAATCTTAGCTTTTAAAATATTCAATTTTCACCTGCATTCTTATAATGAGAATAAATAATGCAGTTACGTAAAAAGTATAGGACACTAAACTCTACTAAAAAAGAATTTGATTAAAATGTAAAATA
This sequence comes from Pardosa pseudoannulata, assembly GCA_032207245.1. NCBI lineage: Eukaryota > Metazoa > Arthropoda > Arachnida > Araneae > Lycosidae > Pardosa > Pardosa pseudoannulata. Next base: position 90,353,668 of record CM063504.1, on the reverse strand, counting down.
ATTTCTTAAAATAAAAGTCGTTCTACAACATTCATTAACTTCTCTGTATCTCACCCAATTATTTTAATTTTTTTCATTATATGTTTACTATTTCTGTAGAAAGAAAACAAGGTATCATTTTTTATATTAAATACAATTTATGTAAAATAATTATTTCCAATTATACAATGTCAGTCATAATTGTTTTCGTTGTTTGATGGTATTTTATCTTTTGAAACTCGAAAAATAGTTTTAAAAATATACCCTGTGTAATGGCACACATTGAAGACGCTAAAATAATTGAGAAAAACTGTAAAAATTAAGGCATCTGGAACATATAGTAAGTAAATCATACGCTAGTAATATGATTTAATATTGCTCAAAACATCAAATTGATAATTATGATTTTTAAGTTTTAAAATATACGAGGATAATAGGGTTTTAGTAAAAAAAATAATTATTAAATCGGAACATTTTTTTCATTTCAATATGAAGTATAAACCTAACTTGAATTTTTCATATTTTTCTCCAAGTGTGGATATTTGGAATGCTTCCTGTTCTTTTGATAGCAGATTTAAACGTGTAATAATCTGACAGGAAAATAAAGTTTAAGATTTCTCCTTTAAATTTTTTTCTGTTTTCTACAATGCAGTATTTACTAGTATAACATGTACTTTAAAAACATTAGGGTGATAACCAAAGTACGCGTTATACTCGGAATAATTTTTGCCGCTTTTTTTAATTACCCGACATGCTTCTTGTTAGTGTCAAAGTATAGCTTCTATGTAGGTATTTACTAATATATAGTCATCAGAAATGTCCGGGCGTTAATGGGTTAAAGGAAGTGCTGTGAAAATATCTTAATTAAAGAAGTCACAGTAAACCGAAAATGTTATGAACCACTGACATAGATAACTCACTTTTCTCATTTTTCTAATGTCTTCTAAACACGTAGGGTTATTCCATGTCAAATCGACACAATTTTAGAACAAATTCTACCTGACCCCCTCCAATTTTCATTAAATTTGGTACAGTAAGCGACTTCATGGTAATAAAGAAAAATCCCCAAATCTTATGTTCAAATAATAATTGGTTTGGGAGTTATATGGCTTTAAATTTGCCAGATTTGTCTAAAAAATACACTATCGGCATACTTTAAATTACACTTGCTACTCACCTAATTAAGCTAGAAATATGTGAAGGTGTTATTTTAAACCTTTTTTAATGGGCTTTCATATGATATACAACATATGATGACTTGACAATTTTTTTAAAAATTTAAATTTAAATTAAAATTTAAAATTTAAATTTCTCAAAAAGCTAAGTTTTTAAAATTTGTAAAAACATCTCAAAAATTGCTCATATTATTGTTAATTAATCCTCAAAGTTTCATGTTGGGATCATAATGGGATCACAAGCTACAAAAGTTTTTTGTTTGATATATTTACTATTGCAATAACGAAAATGAGAACATGCATTCATTACTTTTAATCTAACTCATCTGTATAGGATGGCATTAATGTTTACACACTACCTTATCGACATATACTCTAGTAAATAGCACATTTAACATTTGTGAAGATTTTAGAATGAAGAAATATCATTAAAGTGCATTACTTTTGATGGATGGTGCTAACTTATGTAGTTGAAACTGATAGAAAGCTTTATGTGTTTTGAGAATTTCTACTTCAGAAAGAATATACATTGGTCCTGTTAGAGTTAAAGGATTCACCTTACACATAACATCTGAAATTGGAATTCATAGTACATCTGGCTTCATACATTGTGACATAGTACATTGGGATTATAATGGGATCACAAGCTATAAAATACCAAATTAGCTTCCATTAACACATGGAAAAATTAACACATACAAGGACTGCCTTGCTATGATGATTTGTAATCCAGTATCAATCAGCTGCCACATGGGAGAGTGTACATCATGTTCTGGGACTACATAATTAAAAACCATACTTGGTGAAACATTCGATGAAAATATGGTGGAAAAGATCATTTTCAATCAGTGGATTTCTGTTGATAGGATCTTTTTAGAAACAATACAAAAGTCAGCATCAGAATTTATTGACTTATTTTGTGAGAAAATGTCTGTATTAGTTTATCATTACTTTGTGATGAAACAACAAAATTCATTTATAAACAATATAAAAGGAAATTTAAAAGATTCAGAGTTTGTAGTTCTTGATTTTGCTGAAAATTACTCATTTGTTATACAGGATGAGACCCAGAGCTGCCACTGGACTAATGTTCAATCTACAACTCACCCATTTGTTGTATATTACAAAGGGAAGTTTGAAATTTACCACTTTACATACATTGTAATTTAAGACTGTTTGGAGCCCAATACAGTAGCAGTTTACTGTTTTCAAAAGAAGCTTATTACTTTTTTTAAGACAGAATTTTAAAAAAAAGTGCAAGGAAAATATTTTATTTCTCAGATGGGTCATCTGCACAATATATAAATAAGAAAAAACTTTGCCAATTTATGCTTACATAAGGAAGATTTTGGCATTGAAGCAGAATGGCATTTTTGGACAACAGCTCATGGTAAAGGACCTTGTAATGGGGTAGGAGGTACACTCAAGAGTTAGCGGCTTGAGCAAGCCTACAACGACCATATACAAATCAAATACTTACACCCCAACAACTTTTTAACTGGGCACAGGAAAACATCACAAGAATACATTTTGTTTTTCAACCCAAGAAGAACATGTTTCTACAGCTGTATTTCTAGATGACCAATTTAAAAATGCTTTTGAAATTCCTGGGACTCAGAAATATGCTTTTATACCCACAGAATCAAAAACAAAAGTCTTTGAGAAGACATTTTCCTTTTCACAAGATTTATTGATGCAAACTGGTATAGCATCACAATAAAAGCTTCTATTTGCTGATAAAAATGACTATATTACTGCTGTTTATAATTGAAATTGGTGGCTTACATTTATGTTAAGAGAAAGAAGAGAAAAACTCTGAAGAGGTAAAAGTGACATTCCTTCACTCATCTGGACCATCATCATCTTTTTTTTATATCTATATAAGCCAGATGTACTATGGATTCCAATTTCCGATGTTATGTGTAAGGTGGATCCTTTAACTCCAACAGGATCAGTATATTCTTTCTGAAGTAGAAATTCTCAAAACACATAAAGCTTTCTACCAGTTTCAACTAAATAAGTAGCACCATCCATCAAAAGTAATGCACTTTAATAATTTTTTCTTCATTCTATAATCTTCACAAATGTTAAATGTACTATTTACTAGAGTATATATCGATAAAGTAGTGTTTAAACATTAATGCCATCCTATACAGATGAGTTAGATTAAAAGTAATGAATGCATGTTCTCATTTTCGTTATTGCAATAGTAAATATATCAAACAAAAAACTTTTGTAGCTTGTGATCCCATTATGATCCCAACATGAAACTTTGAGGATTAATTAACAATAATATGAGCAATTTTTGAGATTTTTTTCAAAATTTTAAAAACTTAGCTTTTTGAGAAATTTAAATTTTAAATTTTAATTTAAATTTAAATTTTTTAAAAAATTGTCAAGTCATCATATGTTGTATATCATATGAAAGCCCATTAAAAACGCTTTAAAATAACACCTTGCACATATCTCTAGCTTAATTAGGTGAGGAGCAGGTGTAATTTAAAGGTATGCCTATAGTGTACTTTTTAGACAAATCTGGCAACTTTAAAGCCTTATAACTCCCAAACCAATTTTTATTTGAACATAAAATTTGGGGATTTTCTTTATTACCATGAAGTCACTTACTATACCAAATTTAATCAAAATTGGAGGGGGTCAGGTAGAAACCTTGTGTCGATTTGGTATGGAATTACCCGTACATGCCTAAGTGTATGATAAAATTGCATTTTAAATAATCTTGCTTCTATTCTTAACAAATAATAATAGAATTATTATAAGACAGAATAAAGTGCATTGCCATTAAAAATAACTTTTATCCATTCTCATTTATTGAATTTATATTTGAAAAAATTGCTTTTGTTTATGGTGGATAGTAATTTGCTTAAATTTTCGTTATCAAGAAAAACGACGACTACATAATGATGTAGCCAATAATAATGTAAGCGTAAAATTTGAAAATAAATTTTTCAACGTGGATGGTAATATTTAAGTTATTTTATGACATGAATTTCCTAATTGATTATAAAATGTTTAAGTTCAGCGGAAAGAATCTCGCTTTTAGTCTTTTGCTTTTATAAAAGAACTTTCTTTTACAAAGTTAAAAAAAAAAATAAGCTTTCGCATTTTATTTTGTTAAATGAACTGGAAACTTGTTCAATCACAATAAAAGGAAAAAGAATGAACAAAAAAAAAAAATTATAAAAGATGTTCGAGGAACGCCATTTTAAATGAAAAATTTAACTATACATTATTTTACACCCTTCATTAAACTTATACTACGAATAGAAACGAACAAAGAACTTAAAAAAAATCATATTTCTATCCTTAAAAAATGAGCAACGGAAAAGAACTAGAACAAAGGGTTGGAAGAGAATTCAGTGACAGCAATTAGGTTTAGGAGGGGGTAGAAGGGGGAATGAAACAAACTTAGTGCAGGGGTCGGGAGGGCAGAAGGAGAGGGGCGGTCTATGTCGATCGATATGAGAAAGTGCAGATGCTGGAATAGATATCTCCGCATTTCTCATACAGAAACGTGCTCCATCGGGGAACACGTAAAGATAGTAGAGTTTCCAGACAGTGGTCATTCCGAGAACCTCGTAAATTCTAGCATTAGTCACATCACATTTTGCAGTGGAAGAGTTGGCCGATTTGTCTTCTTTGCGTAGCATTTCTTTCCGAAATTTTTAAAATAAAAGTTTCATTTATCGTGAAATTATCGCCAGATGTACAGTCGAACCCCGTTATAGTAAACCATATGTGTATCTAGTAAAATGTTCACTTTGATGAATGGTTCACTATATCCAATTTTACTGAGACAGTGAAATTTCTAATATTTGATGATGGCTTTGTTGGAACAATCATTGGATAATTAGATAATCATTGGTCCGAAAATAATAATTAAAAAAGGACTAAAAAGCGTTTAATTATCATTTCCATTGTTGAGTTGGGGTGAATAAGTGAGTGTATTCTTTTTTTCATTCTAGCGACACTCTTTAAATGAAAGAAGCATCCTTCGACCAAAATTTGTGTAGCATCTAGCTCATATGTTTGGCTTGTCCAAGTAGAATTAGAAACAACAACATATTATATATGTATAGCCCTTTTAAAGAATGCTAATATCAAAACTAATTAATAATTTTGAAAGCTGTTAATTCCTACTAAAAACAATATTTACACTCCCTGTTGCAATAGCATGCGACTTACAACTTAAATGTTTCAGTATAACTAGATTCCATCTCCATCTTACTCGTATAGTCCCATAAAATACTCAAAATACTCTTTTTTGTAGTATTAGAAGGAATAAAGAAAATACAGCCCCGAGTAAAATATCCCTTTAAAAAGGAGATTCCGAGATCTTCAATATCAACTTCCATGATTACTCACAGTTATCTAATCCCCCCGTCAGACGTAATAATGTAATACAACTAATAACAGAAGCAAAGGACTTCGTAAAGAATAGATTCATCATTAGAATATCTATCATTAAAAGAGTAACTGTATATTTTTCCCACTTAGCAAATAGTTTAGAATATGAGGAATCCTTTATATATGTTACATTTTAGATGCACTTTATTCACGAAATAAATTTTTTTTTAATTTTTTCCTGTAAAAATCAGGGATTACTTTATACAAGTGTAAATACAGTATTTCGAAAGACAGAGTATGTTAAGGAAATCTGCACACATCCAAATCTACTGATATGCTGCTGAAAAGTTTCGGTTTTTAACTGCTGCATTTTAGTAGGTTTCAACAAGAATGTTTTATATACGTATTTCTTTTTATGAAACTCTTCTAGATTTTATACAGATATGAGACACGTCAGAAGTGGCATTAATTATAAATTTTGGATAACCCTACATTTTTGTATTTCAAAATTTATTAGTAATATATTAGTACATTAAACTATTAGTTAAGTTTTCAATCAAATGAAAGTTTTTCCTAAAAATAATTATAATATGTAAGTATGTTTATATATATATATAAATATATATATATATACATATATATATATATATATATATATATATATATAGTGTGTGTGTGTGTGTGTGTAAGGAAAATTCTCAGGGGTTTTCCAAACTTAAATCAAGGGCTAAAAATTCCCGCTTATCTTTTTTCCCCTTTTTAACCCCTAACCTAAATTGACCACTGGGGCTACAATTGACGCCCTCGGAGAAGGGGCCTGACCAATTATAATCCTACATGGCCCTAGCGGACAATTTTGGAAATTTCCAAATAAAAAGAATATACACTCTGTTGGAGGCAGATTTTTCTAGAGATATTTTCCCACAAATGTTGACCCAGATGTTGCGGGCCTTGTACATAGAACTTCATGCTAGCTAACCCTTCAGTTTGTCCTGTCCCTATGATGAAGTGGGAACCCGTCCTTCAACGTTATCTTAATAAAGGTCTTTAGCTGAAACGGTATCATTTTTATGGCCATGACTGCAACCACCCATCGAGAAGTCTGTCTCATTACATATATATGTAATTTTTAAAGGAGCTCAATTAAATGAAACTTGTTAGTGAAAGTAGATTAGAAAGGGCATTATCTCTGATTCGTCAAGCAAACCTAGTTAAGTTCAAGTTATGTGAAAAGCACGTGAGTATAATCAAAGTAGAGGAAAAAGAATTTTGAACATTGTTTCAACATGCAGCATCTTCCTTCAAAACATCAAGACTCAGTCGTATAAAATTAGTACTTCGTTTGTAATTTGTGTCTAGCTAATCTTAATTCTTTTACAGCTAACATTTGTAAATGTGAGATTTCTACTAACAAACTATATAGTGTAAATTATAGTACTTTTGCAGAGTTTATAGAGAATTTACAGAGCATGGTAAGAAACTTATCATCAGGCAGCATCGGTGCTATGCCTGAAGCTACAAAAGGCAAGTAAAATAATGAGCAAGTATCGATGTATCAAAAGTGAAAGTGGCAAAGGAAATGACAGAATCGATCACCAGTTTAATTTGCAGTTTGAGAAAATGTACAAGGGTTTGAAAGCTCCCGTCCATCCCAATAATTATTAATGTAATGTGGATGAAATTAATAACAAATAAATACATGGATTTGTTCAATCATGCAGTTATATCAATTTTATCTGTTTTATATCAATTTTTTTCTCTCTTGTGATTAGTCATATTTACTTAACCCATTAACGCCCAGCGTTCTTATTTGAGGACAGTCAAAAAAGGGTTTGTAAAGTTTTTGTTTTCTTGAAACGATTCTTCCTTTTTAATGGAAATAGATATTAATCTTATGAATAATCTCCCAAGTTTTCAAATATGGTCTTATCTATAACTTTGTCATTTCCATCGGCATTTTATGATTTTCAAGCTTATAACAGGAACGTATTATGACATGTATTCTGAACGTATACCGATCAAAATCATGGCGAATAGCCATATCTGTAATAAGTCATCTCTTTTCAGAACTTTTCTCATATATGATAGCAAATAAATCTCTTATCACGAAGTTTTCCCTTTTTTTAAAGGGTCCTTATTATGTTTTAAAATGACACCTCCTCACTAATGATCACTTGATGTCAAATTTAAAGGTGTTTAAATTTCATATTTTGTTTTACTTCCAGGTGTCTATAATAGTTTCTATGTTAGATATTTACTAATATATAGTCATCAGAAATATCCGGGCGTTAATGGATTAAAGGAAGTGCTGTGAAAAAAATCTTAATTAAAAGAAGTCACAGTAAACCGAAAATGTTATGAACCACTGACATAGATAAGTCACTTTTCTCATTTTTCTAAAGTCTTCTAAACACGTACATGGCTAAGTGTATAATAAAATTACATTTTAAATAATCTTCCTTCTATTCTTAACAAATAATAATAGAATTATTATAAGGCAGAATAAAGTGCATGGCCATTAAAAATAACTTTGATCCATTCTCATTTATTGAATTTATATTTGAAAAAAATTGCTTTTGTTTATGGTGGATAGTAATTTGCTTAAATTTTCGTTATCAAGAAAAACGACGACTACATAATGATGTAGCCAATAATAATGTAAGCGTAAAATTTGAAAATAAATTTTTCAACGTGGATGGTAATATTTAAGTTATTTTATGACATGAATTTCCTAATTGATTATAAAATGTTTAAGTTCAGCGGAAAGAATCTCGCTTTTAGTCTTTTGCTTTTATAAAAGAACTTTCTTTTACAAAGTTAAAAAAAAATAAGCTTTCGCATTTTATTTTGTTAAATGAACTGGAAACTTGTTCAATCACAATAAAAGGAAAAAGAATGAACAAAAAAAAATTATAAAAGATGTTCGAGGAACGCCATTTTAAATGAAAAATTTAACTATACATTATTTTACACCCTTCATTAAACTTATACTACGAATAGAAACGAACAAAGAACTAAAAAAAAATCATATTTCTATCCTTAAAAAATGAGCAACGGAAAAGAACTAGAACAAAGGGTTGGAAGAGAATTCAGTGACAGCAATTAGGTTTAGGAGGGGGTAGAAGGGGGAATGAAACAAACTTAGTGCAGGGGTCGGGAGGGCAGAAGGAGAGGGGCGGTCTATGTCGATCGATATGAGAAAGTGCAGATGCTGGAATAGATATCTCCGCATTTCTCATACAGAAACGTGCTCCATCGGGGAACACGTAAAGATAGTAGAGTTTCCAGCCAGTGGTCATTCCGAGAACCTCGTAAATTCTAGCATTAGTCACATCACATTTTGCAGTGGAAGAGTTGGCCGATTTGTCTTCTTTGCGTAGCATTTCTTTCCGAAAATTTTAAAATAAAAGTTTCATTTATAGCGAAATTATTGCCAGATGTACAGTCGAACCCCGTTATAGTGAACCATATGCAGATCTAGTAAAATGTTCACTATGATGAAAAGTTCACTATATCCAATTTTGGTGAGACATTGAAATTTCTTATATTTCATGATGGTTTTGTTGGAAACAATCATTGGAATATTACACAATATACTAATGAATTTTTTTATGTTTAAATAGACAATCATTTTATGAAAAATGAAGAATTTTCAAGTATTGTGCTTACTTTTATTTTCTCGTTTAGGTATGGAATATAAAGATAGTATTATAATCAATACTATCTTTATACTCGATAAGTTCAAAGATTCGATCTCGAGATTTTGATTGATCTTCACTTTTGATTGATTCTTCTTTGGACGTCACTAAGTCCAAAAATACCATTTCTGGAATTATGCCTATGTGTGTGTTTGAATGTGAACACGTATGTTGTGGCATAAAATAAACGAAATTTGAATATGGACATTATAGCCAATTTCTATCAACTTTTGGTTTACTACGGACAATCGGAAGTTGCAGTTTATCTACTACTTCAGGTTACTGCTTGGTTAAAATCTGATTGTAACTATGTATGAGCGCCTTTTTCACGAAGAGAAGTATGTTGAAAGGCGCCAAAGATTTTATAAGATGAGAAAGGATTTGAGGAAACCATTTTGGCCATTTACATTTCGAAATTCCAATTAATTAAAAATAATAATTAAAAACGGACTGAAAACCGTTTAATTATCATTTCCATTGTTGAGTTGGGGTGAATAATTGAGTGCTGTCATTGTTGCTCTCATTGTTGGCATCATTATAGCCCGATATTTGGAATACCGCGCAACACAAACACACACACACACACATATATATATATATATATATATATATATATATATATATATATATATATGTGTGTGTGTGTATGTATGTGTATATAAAGATGTATATATATACATATATACACTACTAATTTCGATTGTAAACAAATGTATGTAGTTATATACATGTATTTATTCCTGTATTACTTCACCTCTAAATGTATTGCTCTATTTTTTTAAATGAAACTGGAATTGAAGATATTACCGTTACATGTATCCCACAGAAATCCCGTGTCTTAATTACACAGAATTTTAAGCTTTAAAATTTATAGGCTTTTGTAATAGAGATCTTCACCAAACTGGTTCGATAGTTTCGTTTTAGAATCAATTATTCGATGCCCTCTCTGCAAAATTAATAAATAGAAGTATAAAACTAAAATTTTTAAGTACAAAAATATTTTTGAAATACAATGTGAAATTAAAGCAATTGGATTCTATCTTCTCATGAACCCCTAAACGCTAAATTTATTTAGGCTATTTAAATTCCAAAATTACAATTAGTTAAAATAATTAAATAAAAATGCAAAATTAATATGTGGTCCCATATAATGACTATAGTTTCAATTACCAGACATGAGCTATAATTTTCTGTTTTTTTATTCATCTGTCTTTAAACTGTCTCAATACTAAAACCACTTTCATCTATGACCGTGCGTTAAAGTCAAAGGGAGGCTAATTCCAATTTTTCTTTACATCTAACGGAAAAAAATTTAATTTTTGATTGAGTTGGTTTGAATTTTAGGTAAAGTTATTATCAACGAATGAACGATTAGGAAATATTCCACAGTTTTTGTTCACGATGGCCAAATGGTTAGGGCCTTGATCTTTGGTACCATAGTTCGTGGGTTCGAATCTCACTGAGGCTCGGATGTTCGTAGCTGTTCGGAATCGGCTTTACAAAGTCGGTACCGGTCTCATTAGCTCTAGTGTTTCAAAAAGTAGACCGTAGGGCTTCAAACCAAACCGAACTGGGGAAAAGAAAAATATTCAGAACTGAAAACGCTCTTATATCACTTACTTTTTCTGAGAATGGGGAATTATTTTCCTCAATCGAATCGTTATCTTTTAGAATTTAGGAATCCTAACTCGCATGTGTAAAATTACCTTTTAAAGACTTGAAAAATCTTTGGAAGGAAACTTCCAAACAAATATATGTGGAACAACAAATATATAATAATAAATGTTTAAAATATCCTACTTTTTTGAAGTGTTATATCAGTGAAATGTCTATAGCCGTGATGAATGTTAAATTAGAGATAAAATGTGATGTATATTTTAGGAAAATAGAGACATTTTGTAATTACCATCGTCAGAGACAACACAAAGAGACGAGTAATGTATATTACGATGCATATATAGAAAAAAAATCACATATCGGTTACAAACATTCCACAAGAAGTCAAGAGCAAAAACTGTGACACTTTGTAGTAGCTTTACTCGGGAACAAATCGGCGTAAAAGAATTGTTTATTATCATAAGGGACCAAATTAATAATACTTTTTTATCAGTAAGATTATAATTATCACACTATGTCTTAATGGGAACTTGTAATATAAGATTTCTTCTTGGCGGGACATTTTTTTGGCCAAAATACTGACTTTCAAATTTAGTGATATAAAAGTAGAGTCTGAATCTTTACAAACTCTCTTACAAAGGGATTCAGTAGGAAAAAAATGAAATTCATGGATCAATAATTATTAGACAATTATTTAAGAAAAAATTATAATGTATAAAAAATTATGATTGCTTAGGTAAATTTCACTTTCTTCAAATTTAAGTAAAAAATGGCAACGTGATATAATAATTTTTATATGTCAGATAACTTATTTACGATCTGATACTAACTTTTCTAAACTTTCTCATCCTTGTTAATTATACCTAAATTTTTATTTACTGACATTTTTAGTGATTTACTTCAAGCTCTTTATGTAAGTTTATTTAATTTTATGAAAAGTTTTCGGTAATATAGTGCCTAATTATATGTCTCTAAAATCATTATAAAATAATTTTTAGATAGTTTCTATTATCCAAAACATTATTTCTTTGAATTGAAGCCAAGTTCATTATACTGTTACGAATATTCGTATCAAAACAATAGTTTTCCTTAGGAAGTTCAATAAAATCAATGCACACAGTACAAGAAATACCAAATAAGTAAACGCATACAATTATATTGCACACCGAAACAAAAGTTTAATGTATTTTGGTGTAAATCATCTCCAAGACTAGATAGTTATTTCCATTGATGCAATCCCTCCAGCACGTTTACAGGAACAGTAAAAAATCAGCATGTTTAATTCTTTATGCTAAATAAAGTTTTAAGTTCGTGGTATACGAATAATAGATACTGAACAAAGGCTCTAATCGCAAGGAACTATGGAGTCAGCAATTAGGAGGAAGGTAAAGGGGGCGAAGCAGTGGTGGGAAATGAATTTCGGACCAACTCAGGAGGGAGGAGGGAGGGAGAAAGGTATGTCGATCGATAGAATAGAGAAGGGATATTCAAATATCGTACTACGGGACAAAATATTGGCCATGAAACTGGAATATCCTGTTCTGTATTGAGTTAACTTTCGACTGAAAGGAAAAGGTTTGTAAACAGGAATTGGGAAGTGGAGTAATTTATTTCCAAATATGAAATGCATTACTTTGCAAACTATAAATATCAGTTGTTTCATATTCATAAAGATTACTAATTTATTAGATTAAAAGGTGAATTCTTGAAAACTGTCGATACTTTCTTAACTATTTTTTTCTGTTCAAAAAGAAATTACAGACAAAAAAGGGTTAAGGTAAAAGACAGCTGAACAAAAAGTTTTGTAAACAAGAGAAAAATATCACAATTCTCAGACAATGCAACCAATTACTTTTTATTTAATTTAATATTTCTGATTCGCCTGTAGTTTCCTGATTATCCTTTAACATGGCATAAATTATTATTGTTTTTTAAATTAGGCAATGTATGTTTTGAGCTCTCTAATGATGATCAAAATAGCTCCTGCGACGTTTAATTAACCCCTTAACGTGCATGCTCGAGTTAACTCGAGCGCGCTAAACTGACCAAACTGTGCACACTCGAGATAATTCGAGCGGCGTTTTATTTTATGTTGCTATAATTTTCCACACTCGAATACAATCGAGAATTGAATATAACAATGTGAAAGAAAAAAAATGAAAAACCGTTTTAGTGATATTTATCATTTAAATGGGATTGTGAGATATAACACTTACTTATTCAAGTATAAAATATTTTTTTTCTAAATTCAACGCTCTAAATTGTGTTTTTTACATTTAAAAAATGATTTTTTTTAGCCGGACTTTTTCAAAAAAATTGTGTATTAAGTGGTTAAGATCTTAGTCAACATTCGAACTGCCTAATGTGCTAGATCTAGTTTTATAAATCTATACCACAATTCATGGGTTATATCGCCAGAGAGTATTTCTCAATATGATCATCCATGAAAGGAACCAACTCTTAGGCGTGATTAATATACAAACCAATAAGTCAAAAGAAATCTACATTATATTGAAAGCAATATTACAAAGCACCTGCACATGGTCAGAGGGAGAACAGTCTTGTAGTTTACTGCTGCAAAGATTAAAACAGAAAATGCAATCATTTTTGCTAATAATCTGAATATTACATCCCTTTGAAACCTACTTATAAGATAGGAATTTACAATCATGCAATAATCACAAAGTCAGTGCCATAGAGTAATAAATTACAGTATCAGTCACTGATACGAGTAGTTTTGATCTTGAGAGCATTTATGGATATTTCAGCTGATTTTGGAGAAAGATTAGAAACTCGGTTTTGCCAGGTGATACCAAAAGACATTGTAATATTATAACGTTAAAAGTGATACCATCTGAGTCCAAATCCTGGCAATAAGTTGTACTGAGCTCCATATTTTTGAACATGGTTCAATGGAAAGAGAGCATGCCTCTCGTAAGGATTAGACTGCAAAGTTCACCCAATTGGAATCCTATAAATCATAGGTAGGACGCACTGTCAGATGTCTTGTAATTTGCCCACGTTCACTGAACAATGTCCATCAACTGAAACAAGCACAGATGAGTGAATAATATTATCAAGAGCTTATCGACCACATCTGGTTAAGCATGGATAAGCGCTGCAAATCAACTAAGTTGCTAAAGATCATCTATTCCTTATTCAGCAAGTAAGGCAAGCACTTGTGCACATGCATAAATACAACGGTTAATTTTCTGATTATTTATTCATTCTCTACTTGCGATTTTCAAAATAGTTCCAGTTTGAGGACTGTAATGTAAGACGGTATTAATGCAGATTCTGCTTTCACTTTCCTTCACATATTTTTAAAGAGAGAAAAACGATGGACGAATATTTTGCCTATACAAACATATGATTAATTTTCAGTTTTTGCCTTTGTATTATAAAACTAACTATATAAGGCAACCGACATTGCCCGGGTTTCTTAATGCTCACCAGTATTCATTAGATAAAATAAAACAGAAAAACGCAAAAGATAAAAATAACAGAAAGTGAAAGAACTATGATATTTTGGTTGTGGTTAGAAATTAATGGGGCATGTGTGATATACACGTCAATACATGATGTTCCAAATATGCTTTACTTTGTCTTTATGTTTAAATCTCAACATTTATTTTCTTGCTTTCGTGTATACAGTATTATTAGTTTTTCTTTTAGAAGCATAAACGTACAAATTTTATTTTAGATGACATATAAACACACAGTTCCTATATTCAAATTAGAAAGTATTAATTTATAAAATAAATGAGCTATAAACAATTTTAAAAATTGAATAATTTGCATGATATGTTAACGAAAACCTTTAAATCAGTATCATGGATGATTTCATATAATAAATAGAATGGATTTCATAAATAATCAACAGCTTTTCACCTTCATTTCAGATCTCTTAACATATCAGAAAACAAATGGTCTGTATTATATCTTCTATAGTTAATTTAATTTCAAAACGTTGCCCCAATTCTAAAGTCCGAAATCTATCAAGATATGGACTTAAGTCTAAAAAATCATGACATTACTGTAAGAGAAGTGAATAGTGAATAGAAGACATATAGAAAAAATTACAAATATCATGAATACCAAAAAATAGAATAGAAAAAAATTATGCTCATAAAAAATGATAGAATCTTAAATTCCTTCCTAATTTATGTTTTTATATGTTGCATTATTTTGAAACGGGAAACATGTCAAGTCGTCGAATGAAGCTCTCGTAAATAAGCAAATATATATATATATATATATATATATATATATATATATATATATATATATATATATATATATATATATATATATATATATATATATATATATATATATATATATATATATATATATATATATATATATATATATATATATATATATATATACATATATATATATATACATATATATATATATATATATATATATATATATATATATATATGTATATATATATATATATATGTATATATATATATATATATATATATATATATATATATATATATATATATATATATATATATATATATATATATATATATATATATATATATATATATATATATATATATATACATACATAAAGGCAATTTTTTCTTTGATCTTTATGTAAATCCACATTAATTACGATTCAGGACAATACTATTAGGTATACTTAGGTTTAAGAGATCAGCACTGTCCACTTAAAATCATAATTCTAAATATACTCCTTTACACTCTTTTAGAGTGCCCTTTTTTACAATTTCGGATCTCTTTTATATTGAAAATGTACAAGCAGTTTTAAAATATTAGAGCATATCTATAAACTAAATTAGTCCGTATTCTTTCAAAAAATGGCATATCCAGGGACGTTACTGTTTAATTTTTAAGAGTGGAGTAAAAAATTAATCGAGAATTAACTTTCAAGCTAATACAAGTTATATTAGTAAACAATGAGATATTTAAAGATATTCAAATATTTTATGGCATATGCCATATAAAAATCGTGGGATATATTTTTTTTTGGAGATAAAATCGAATTCAAACGGAAAAGAAAGATATTTAAAAAAAATGTAAAATTATCAATGAAGTTTTTGTTTATTTTAAGCTACATTATCAATTAGTGACAGAAAAACTTATCGTTTGAGATAAAATGTAAAAATAAAGATTGATATAAATAAATAAATAAATAAGAAACCAGTAAAATCACTGTTTTTGAAAGAACACGGAATAATTTCATTTAAAGATATGCTTTAATATTTTAAAACTGCTTGCACATTTACAATATAAAAGAGATCCGAAATTGTGAAAAAGGGCACGCTAAAAAAAGTGTAAAGGAGTATATGTAAAGTGATTTTAAGTGGACAGTGCTGATCTTTTAAAACCTAAGTATACCTAATAGTATTGTCCTAAATCGTAAGTAATGTGGATTTGATCAAAGAAAAAAGTTGCCTTATGTATATGTATATATATATATATATATATATATATATATATATATATATATATATATATATATATATATGTATATATATATGTATATATATATATATGTATATATATATGTATATATATATATATATATATATATATATATATATATATATATATATATATATATATATATATATATATATATATACATATATATATATATACATATATATATATATATATATATATATATATATATATATATTATATATATATATATATATATATATATATATATATATATATATATATATATATATATATATATATATTTACATATATATATATATATATATATATATATATATTCGTATATATATATATACGGCTTGTTTACTACATGTTACTACATGTTTCGGTTTCAGAATAATGCATCATATGAAAAAAAAATTAAAAACATAAATTAGGAATGAATTTAAGATTCTATCATTTTTTGTGAGTATAA
>CM063504.1:90311908-90331908 GCA_032207245.1 Pardosa pseudoannulata | reverse complement strand
TGCATTTATTTGCAGAATTCTACTTCCTCCACGACTTCAAAAAGTTTGAGAATTACTGTCTAGGCTATTTCATACGTGAGGCACCAAAACTCAAATTTTAGATGCAGAAAATACGGGAAGAAAATATTAATTGAAACATTACCAGAGATGAAGGCAATAATACAATAACATTATTAGTAATACTTATGAGAAAATATTGATGACCATAAAATTAAATATAAGATTAAATATATAATATTTTACCTATACCTATACCTTTTACCTATTTTAATAATTCCGAAGCAGCAGAGGATCATTTAAAAGCTGTTAAAGACTTAGAAAAAGTTATGTTAACAACCAACAAAAGGAAGCAAACTTATATATCTGATTATTTTTAAATACATTGAACATGAATGTACGTATGTACGTATGCTGTACTTAGATTAGTAAGGTAAGCTAATAAATTCCCCCCCCCTCAAAAAATATTGAATATTTTTAATGTAGTTTTTACTTCTCGAATTAATTTTTAAAATATATAATTATTTATTTATTAGGTGACTATAATCCTGCCACAATTCAATAGCGTTGTATTGTGCCGCATATATGGTCACCCGCTTATATAGTCTGATTTTTCTGGACCTCTGAGCTGACCATATAACCAATACAGACTGTAAAATTATTTAATTGTATTTTGTAGGCACATTTTAACAATACAGTTTTGTTTTTGAGATAGTTTATTATTTTCTAAACTTGTTATTTTTTTATAATCTTAAAAAGATGCATTCTAACAGCGAGTAACTATTTTTGAAATGAGAGTTGTTGCAATACAAAGGGTTAATTTGCTAAATTGATATCCAGCAAAAGTTCTTACTAAATTTTAGAATAAAAAAAAATGCATTCATATTCCAGCTTCTATATTTTCTTATATCGATCAATATGTCGTTGTATTGTTCCGTATATATGGTCTGATTTTTCTGGACCGCTGAGCTGACCATATAACCGATACAGACTGTAAAATTATTTAATTGTATTTTGTAGGCACATTTTTAACAATACAGTGTTGTTTTTGAGGTACTTTATTATTTTCTAAATTTGTTATTTTTTATATTCTTGATAAGATGCCTTCTAATATCGAGTAAATATTTTTGAAATGAGAGTTGTGGCTATACAAAGGGTTAATTTGCTAAACTGACATCCAGCAAATGTTCTTGCTAAATTTTAGATTAAAAAAATGCATTCATATTCCAGCTTCTATATTTTCTTATATCGATCAATATATCTTGCCTCACGTCCGATCCTTCCCCCAACTAAAATCACCTCTCCCCTCCAGGACTCCCCTCTCTGCCTTTGTCTCTTATCTTCTCTTTTTATTCCTTTTCCCTTTCATATATTCTCTTCTTTCCCCCCAGTATTTCTGCCCTCTTTAAATAAACCTGACTTTTTGGTTTTATGAGTATCCACCTGATGGATATAAGTGATCGAGTAACCTTTTTTTTTTTCGCTTTTTCCCATCTTGTTTGATGTAAATATTTCTATGACTTTTTTACGTATCTAAAATAAAATGAATCATTCCAAAAGAAAACGAATAAGTCAGCAGAAATTAAAAGTGTCTCTCTTTAAATGGTCCTTGTGCCAGATACGTTCCATTTGAAAGGAAATGAAAATATCTTCTAGGATATGAATAAAAAAATATCGTTTTTAATTGCATGGCTGTCATGTTAAATAAAATAAATATTAAGACTTGTTTTAGAAAATTTGCGTGCATTCTGATGGTTTCAATGGCTGACTGTTTCAAACAGCATTCAAAATTCCAACAAAATTTGTTTATGTCACTTATTTCCAAAACATTCAATCCACCTTCCAAACAATATTAATAATTACTACTTCTAAATGAAGAATGGTTACTTTTAAATGAAGCCAACTACAAGAATAAGGCGATTTCACGCAGTTCGGGCAAATTCTCAAATTATGACAATTCTGGCTTTAGTTTCAAACGGAACGGCAGTTTATTGTGTGTCTATTGGCTGTTATAAACATGAAAATGAATGGGAAGGGCATTATAGTAGTTCGTGACGTTGCGACAAATTGTCTTATAAAATTGGTGGAATTATGCTTACATACAAATAAAAAGTCATTTTATAGCATCATTTATTAGTTACCATTTTATATCAAACAAATACAACAGAATTACTATTGCAGACGATTTTAATCAAAAGCTGTGCTAAATAACTGTATTCATTCTTACATTTTTCTAAACTACGATACATCTCTAGAGAAATTTTATACAGTTGAAGTAAAGATATCAGAGGAAGTGTATATCATTCTTAAATAAATGATACATACTTATACTTGTAACCAAAAATGGAAGATTACAATTCTATTTAAGTACTAATCAAAAAGATCTCGGAGCTTCTGAAACTCGTCAACTGAAACCAAAAAGACAGTTAGAATTGCTTGAATTCACCTCCGCAACAAAATGATAGAGCGGCGAATGTGCAAATGGTTACAAAATGCTAATTATGTCATTTTATATTATTTTTATTATTCCCAGGTATTCATTTCGCTTTGATTCTCTATTTCATAGCAGGACCTCGGTAAACATACGTTTATTTAAGTGGCATTCAGGTAGCGAGATTCTTATGATTAATTCAAGACACATCACAGTGAAACTATATAGCAAAGGAAAACGCAGTGAAATGAACAGCTAAGGTACTTTTTTAGAATAACTAAGTATCTGAAAGTCAATACTGAGAAGAAGTGTTCGTAAACAAAGGTATTATTTAGGAGTAATAAGACAGGAGTTAAAGAACAATTGTTTGATGACTTATGCTTGATACCGCATTCGTTTTTGGTTAATTTAAGGAAATACACCTATCTTACTTCCAGGATATGATCTTATCAATTTTACTAAATCTGTTCGTTTTACTGATAACGCATAGATTATCAATAATTTTTTCAAAACACTAAGACTACAAAGCAGTCAATACATAGGGATTTCTCTTTAAGTAAAATTATTTACGTACGTTAGTTATAAATATCAGTTTAAGATAACTGCCTTCTTCTCTCAGTATTACTGGCTAAGCTTTAGTATAATATTTTGACTGTTATCATGCTTGAGACTTCTGAGGGTACAACTTGAAGAAAACACACACACACACACATATATATGTGTATATATATATATATATATATATATATATATATATATATATATATATATATATACATACATACATATATATACATATATACATATATATATATATATATATATATATATATATATATATTTATATTTATATATATGTATATATATTTATATTTATATATATATTTATATACATATATATATATATATATATATACATATACACATACATATATATATATACATATATATATATACATATACACATACATATATATATATACATACATATACACATACATATACACATACATATATATATATATATGTGTGTGTGTGTGTGTGTGTGTGTATTATAATGACGCCAAATGCTCGTCCAATACTTAGTCCATCTATTTATAGAGTGACTAAGGAGTAACACGCAGTTACTAATAAAGTGTGAAGCGGCCGATTGGGAGCCACGGTAGCTCAGTCGGCAAAGGCAACGCTCTAGTAACTGGAGGGTTGCGGTTTCGGAGCCCGAGTAGGCATAAGATCCGCCGTGTTCGTTAAAGGTGACTGGGACACATAAAATATGTTCGTGGTCACAATGTCCTCCAAGTTCTCAATCAACATCTCTGGTGGTGGCAGGCCAAGCTTATGGGTCTTCTGTTTGATCCCTGCTTCAAAATTACGAGGACAAACTTGAGCTTAAGTCGTAATTTCACCCTTGAGGTTCTCCTCAAAGCGAAAGGCGCACCCCCTTGCCTTAATACGAGTAGCATCCTGCTCAATGGTGCTTGGTTTGACCAAGTGGAATATGCAACGCAACAATATTACCGATTGGACACAGCACGTTTTCAAAACTTCATGTCCCGCAAATTTCTATAGACCAGTGACTCAGAGGTTTTTGAGCTCCTCTAATATTACCGACCGACGAAATTCCCGAAGGTAGGACCCAGTCTAGAAGACACTATAACTAGACTACTTAAAGGAAACGAGATGAAACCAAGACAGACCTTTGCAGCAGTTCCGATGAATTACCTAATCCGAATCAACTATGGAGATGGTTTTAATAACCACTCCTACTTTAACCAAGTTTAAAACGGACGGAGACAAATTAGAGATGTCCAATTGTTTGAAGATACTGGGGGTTAGAAATCGATTTGGTTAACCATAATGTTAAACGGACAGCGACCGGAACTTTTCGATTTTTTTTTTTTTTTTTTTTAAACCTTTCTTGATGAACAGTTTTTTTTTAGAGTGCATAGGTGATAGCACTGATTTTTCTAATAAACTCGAAAGTAAAACTTTCTTTCAAAAGAAATATTTAAAAACAAGAGTTCTCAATGCTATCAAATTACAGTTAATTTGATAACCTAACAGCCTATTTAATTCTTAATATTAAAATTCTTATCATTCAAGATCAATTACAGAGGTTTACTTTCTGAAGTAAAACTTAATTTTGCAGTTTTATATTCAATAGCAATAATGTAGTTTTATTTTTAATAGTAAATAATTATACTCATTAAATTGAAATCTTGAGTTTTAATAATGAGAATAGTTTTATTTGATTTATACTACGAAAAGAAAGAAAATTAGTTTCCTTTAATCCTTGATTAAATGGTACTTTTGTAAGCATATTTTGGCGCCTTATTTTGAAATATTTAACCTAAAAATTTTATATAAGCACATAAATGCAGATAATTTATTTTCTACGTATAATTTATAACATTGAGGATGTTTGTGCTTCAAGGAAATGGAAAATTTAAAAATTGTCGAACGAAAAGCTTTTATACTATAAATTTTCTTACCTATAAATGTACCAGCAAGTCTAAAACGGAAAATATTGCAAAAAATCAAAAGTTTTTCCTATTATGCACAATTGAATAATATAATCTTTTATATGGAGGAAACGCTAGTCAAACTATTTTAGATATGATCGTTGTTATTTTAAATATGAATTGATCTAATAGCTAAAACGCTATAAATTTTAAAACACACAAAGACTCATTATATTCCTTTTTAAAGAAAAACATGTACCAGCAGTGTTGTAATATTTGTCAAAAGATTACAAAAGTTTTTTGCTTCGTCGAACTGATATGTAAGGGTCTAATACAAGCGATGTAGAAGTTATTGGAGAGAGTGCACGGCACACAACAAAGCGTAGACTAGCTCATCACTATTGCTGAGAGATTTTCTAGATAAATCAAAGTTATACAACAACCCTCATTTCAGTGACCGAATCTTGGAGAGTCAGTCAAGATCGATATTAAATATCGAACTCTGAAATGATGATTCATTCCCTACAGCTCAATGGACACCAGTACTTTATTCCCACACCACAGTTGAAAGAAGATGATCTAGCTGCCACTTCGGCCATCTATATTTTCT
This sequence comes from Pardosa pseudoannulata, assembly GCA_032207245.1. NCBI lineage: Eukaryota > Metazoa > Arthropoda > Arachnida > Araneae > Lycosidae > Pardosa > Pardosa pseudoannulata. The sequence goes on along the minus strand of CM063504.1, from coordinate 90,326,408 downwards.
GCTGCATTCGACACTTTATCTACAGATGACAAAGCCAACAATAGTTGCGTTCCTGCCATCCTATCGGGTTCTGCATTGAAAACAGCGATTGCATCTTTTTTCATTCGATAATCGATATTGATGTCCTGCTGATATGGACAAAAACATCGATACTGTTGAAATATAGTTTTTGTAGGGAATAAAAGCAACATTTTATGCGATATAATTCTTCGAGATTGTTTACCTATAAAATATAGATGCTTCTGTGAAGAAATGTCCGAGAAAGTTTTACTATAGTATCCTGATTTCAATTATATAAGCAGGCACAATACTACAATTATCGAAGTACGTAATCATGTTTCTCAGCAGAATTTATCAAAAGATTTAAAAGCTGATGAATCTTTTCGATTTCATGAGTTCTTAGCCATCTCTTTCAAGACAGTAACCTCATTTGATTTACTCCTTTCAAAACAAAATTAAGTCTTTCATTTGGACTTTGTTAAATTTTTGAATTCTTTTTTGGAAAGTTATTAAACGAACGTAAACTATAACAGTAATGTATCTATTTTTGGGAAAAATAAAATAAAAAGTTTTGTTCTTTAAACTTTCAACATTCATCGTAAGACATGGATCGTGAAAAAGCTAATTTTTCAGGGAATTAAAAATTCTTTCAGATTTAACAGAATTAGGTTATAAACGTTGTCTGTGAAATTTTTAAAAGAGGAACCATATGAAAACAAATTTTACATTCAGTTGGGAGGTTGGATTTTTTGGGGGGAGGGGAGTAATTGTGAAACATTTCCCTTTTACAACATGAAAATAAGAGTTTTTCAATATTAATTATAATTATAATAATGTATAATTATCCTCAAAATGATGCAAGAAATAGAAAACTACATAGTTTTTCATTGTTCTTTTGGATAGGTGTTTTTATTTGAAGACAAATTTGAAAACGAACTCGTATTTGAAAAATCAAATTCAAGATTTTTCATGTAAAGCAATTTTAAATTAATATATTTCAAAAGGAAAAATAAATTATCAAAAATTCTATTATCTATTACTACATCAAAGAGTCAATAACACAGAAAATAGAAAAAAAAAAATATTTTTAAAAAGAAGAGAAAAAAAGTATTAATAGGTGGTTTCTCTGTGAAACCACAGCCCGTTAAAGGTTTAATGGGAGTTTATGGAGGACAAGTTAAACTGTTTTCAAATTTCTCTTGACCTAGGTTTAAAAATTTATTGTAGTATTAATAATATAGTTTCACTTTTGATCAGTGGAGGTTGTATTTACAAAATGTTTAACTTTCATTTCCTTTACAGTATTTTGTCACAGAAGTGGATGACTGTACTACATAACTACTCTTTCAATTTGTGTTCAAGTCAGTTATAACTACACTTTCCAATTCGTGTAACTTCACATTTTGAAGACTCTAGTGTAGAATATAACACAGAATATTTTACTTTCAGTTAATCCTTGCACAAGAAAAATATATTTTATATATCACCAAATATCCATAAAAACTGAGGTATTTTATAAAGATTACAGAAAATCTAAATTATTTTTAATTTATTTTCCCAGAGTAGCACTAAAAAAAACTTTCCTTTAAAATAATTATCTAACAACTAATTTATTTATGTTGCACTATCTAAGGTCTTTAATTTTAATATATTATTATTATAATAATTATATACTATTATTATAATAATATATAATATATTATTATAATATATATTATTATAATGATATATTATTATAATAATTTAAAATTAATTAATTTTTACAGAAAATCTAAATTATTTTTAATTTATTTTCCCAGAGCAGCACTAAAAAAAATCTTTCCTTTAGAATAATTATCTAACAACTAACTTATTTATGTTGCACTATCTAAGGTCTTTAATTTTAATATATTATTATTATAATAATTATATACTATTATTATAAAAATATATATTATTATAATATATATTATTATAACGATATATTATTATAATAATTTAAAATTAATTAATTTTTACAGAAAATCTAAATTATTTTTAATTTATTTTCCCAGAGCAGCACTAAAAAAAATCTTTCCTTTAGAATAATTATCTAACAACTAACTTATTTATGTTGCACTATCTAAGGTCTTTAATTTTAACATATTATTATTATAATAATTATATACTATTATTACAATAATATATAATATATTATTATAATAATATACTATTATAATAATTTAAAATTAATTAATTTTTACAGAAAATCTAAATTATTTTTAATTTATTTTCCCAGAGCAGCACGAAAAAAAAATCTTTCCTTCAGAATAATTATCTAACAACTAACTTATTTATGTTGCACTATCTAAGGTCTTTAATTTTAATATATTAGGATAATCTAATTTCTGAAATTTTAATTACCCTACATTAAAGTTTTCGTAATAAATTAATACTTTAATTAAATTTTCAAAGAAAGAAGCCAACGGAAATTCCTCCAAAATTAAGAGAAGGGGGGAAGGATGATTCATGTGTTAACTCAAACACAGAGCCTCACTTTTATGTCAAAACAATATCATAACGCTAAACCTTAAACGCACCTTTTCCAGATAAAGTATAAAAGACATTCCCCGCTATAGAGGCAACGGAAATTAATGTTCGGTCACTCCCTCCCCTCCGCCTTGTGCTATTTTCTTTCTCCCATTGTTTGCAGGCGCATAAATCATGCTTTGTGCTTTATTCTGACGCGAAGCAAAAATTAACGCCAAATATTTCTCTAAATCAACATCATTATTTTGATTAGTGAGCCCCGGGACAATTTGCATCTTCACCCTCCGCACTTCGCTTATTTTTACTGTTGCATTCACACGATAATGGAAATTGAAATAACCCTCTCTTTTAGTTGGTTCTGGGAGAATAACATGCTGCATGCTTAAATCTTCAAAGAAGTCAAATTTTAACTTTAATTTCTCGATAAAAATCATCGGGCCCTAGCATTTTCAGAGAGGGGTGGGGTATTTTTTGCCAATAAAGATATCATCTTTTGCCATATCATTTTTTTGCCATATTGGTTGGTTTGGTTTGGAGCGCTACGGTCTACTGTTTTGCACACGGGGGCTAATGAGACCGGGACCTACTGCTTAAAGCCGATTCCGAACGGCTACGAACATCCATGCCATAGTGAGATTCGAACCCACGAACTCCGGTACCGACGATCAGCGCCCTAACCAATCTGTCAGCTTTCGGCTTTTTTTGCCATATCATCTTTTATTTATATGAGTTTTTTAAAGTTTGAATATTGTTGAACTGGGTAGATGCAAAGAGCAAGTCATTCAATCTCTCTCAAACATAACAGATCAATTATATGAAATGGAAAATAATAATATATAATGGAGCTTATACAGACTAAAACAACTTTGCGAGAAGGTGAAAACTTTGTGCCAGAAGATAGCATAATAAAATGCAAATAACGTAAGTAGGGCCCAACTAGTTTGAGACAATTCTCAGACAGCGGTTACGTAGTGTAACGTATCTTGTCCCTGTTTTAGGTGACACAAGGAAGAATCAGGTGTCTCTTGATTAATGAATTTATTTACACCTCTTCTATATACATTATTTCACAAATACACAAGAAAAAACAATTTCCGATCACAGGTAGGTGATTAGATACTTGTAGGCCTGAGTAGAGAAGTGCAATAACCAAGATCAGACTCTGCCGAGATATTGATGATCCGACGGAAGAAACAATTCGGTAGCTCTCGCGAAAGTTCACTGAAGTACTGGTAGAATATCTAAGCACAGTTAGAGTTCCAAAGGAAAATGTGCAAACAATCCTGTAGAGGATTATATTAGAAAAGGAAACCCAATGCACGGGGTATCGTTTCAATCTCAGCAAGAAATATATCCCAAGACGGGATTTCGCTAAATAAAACTCTCCGATAGAGAGACTGGTCAAAGCGACCTCCGAGTTAGCTGATGCGGGCTACTCTTTAAAGAAAAGATTCCAAGGTGGGATTATAGAAAAAAAAAAAAAAAAAAAAAAAAAAAAAAAAAGCTCTCTCTTGTGGAGGGACTGGTAAAGGCGACCTCTGAATTAGCTGGTTGCTAGAGAACTAACTTCTTCTCTAAAAAACAAATCTTCTCTCGTCTCTTTCTAGGGGAGGGGCCTCACTCACAATTTCATTATTGGATCATCTAGCGATGACCTCACCTTCGACCAACTGGATTGGTCTGGGTTAAACAATCATCTGCCGCAAACCCAGGGGTCCCTGGAATTCTTATCGGCTAGATCCAAGTAGCAGCAATTCCTTTGTCGTTCCGATGTTCATATTTCTGGCTGTCAGTGAAGGTGCCGGGTTGTCTGGTATATTGTTCTGCTACTATAGGGCACGACAGTATAGACATCCTGGTGCCGGGGAAAACAATCCCTTTGTATCCACACAAGCGAAGTCCACCTCTCAAAGCAAAGTTCTTTGATGTCGACACACCGCTAAATCACGCCGTTACAGTAGCTTCGAACGATCGCATTCTCAGTGCGAGGTAGCTCATAAGTTTGTAAGTACAAACTACGCTAGTAATATCCAAACTAATTTTAAGTGGCATTTTTAGTGGCACCCTCTCTCGTCCAGAAAGCATGATGTCATTCTCACTCGTCTCCGTATCGGACATACACGGTTCACTCATCGTCATCTCTTGCTGGGAGACTACGCACCTACATGTAAAATTTGTAAGGTCGACATGTCTATTAAACACGCCCTGATCGACTGTCCCATCTTTAATCAACATCATCTCCATTATTTTAAATCTGCTAGTCCCGATATCAAATATCTTTTAAATGCGTCGACACATCCTGAACTTTTTAGCTTTTTAAAAGTCATTGGTTTTTATCCTCATATCTGATAATTTAATCACACCTCATTCACTTTTTTAATTCTACATTCGTTTCTCTTCGTTTCTTTGGTTACTTTATCGCTTCGTCTTTAAGTTTTAATCTTTGAAATTATTTTTAAAATATCTTGCTAATTAATGAGTTCTTGTGTTTGGCACAATATATCCCAGGAGGATGCAGTGCCATTAACCCCTTAACAGTTTCAATTTTTCATGAATTCGATCCAAAAAATGTCACCTTTTTTATCGCATATTTTTGTTTATTTTATATTTCTGAGCTGGAAAATGTCATTAAATTAATATTTCTAATTATTTTAAGCATGTATAACAACTTTTTTATAGGAAATGTTTTTCTTGGATGTTGTCTTTTCTCTCTCATGTACTCCAGACAGGGAAGTCATGTTTGCAGTTGTGCATATGGAAAATAAAAATTTTTTCGATTACAGTTACTACACAATTATTTCCGAATGCATATACTACAAGCACATTTATTTAACCTCTTTTTTTTCAAGGATGAAATTTAGTGCGATAAATATGAAAGAGGGCAAGAGGCATAATCCTACGTCACTTATCCTTCTTCAGCAACACTACAGCCTACTGGAGGCCAAGGCTTTCTCCATTCAGCACGGTTTTACGCAATGTTTCTCCATCTATTAATGTCCAGTACTCTCAATCTACTAATGTCCAGTCTCGCTCTCAACACTATCCATCCACCTTATTGGTGGTCTTCCTCGTTTGCGTTTACCCTCAAACATTGAAAACGTCAATTTTTTAACAGGCTCTTGGTCCTCTTTTCAAAAGATGTGTCCCAGCCATCTGATTCTGTAGGACTTTATGACTCTTATCCTACGCACAGTCCGGACCAAAATACCCAATCTCTTTTCTAATTCTTTTGCTGCTGTCAGTTTTCTTTAGTGAGCACACATAGCACTGGTTTGCCTGTTTTAGTTTTTGTCTGTAGGTGGAATTACCTCTAAAAAGTCTCTCTCGGTCGGTCTCCTAAAATCTGAAGCTAAAGTCAAGAAAAACACTCAAAAATAAAAACTCGTGAAGTAATGCAAAACCTATCAGAAAGCTCGCACTTTTAAACCAAACAGAATACACTTCGAAAACTAACATCTTGTGGATATCTATACGACTAATGCAAAACCTATCAGAAAGCTCGCACTTTTAAACCAAACAGAATACACTTCGAAAACTAACATCTTGTGGATATCTATACGACTAATTTGACATTAAAATTACAAAAGATATGATAAAATCAGATTGCCCGTAAGCCGTAAGGGCAAATCATTAAAGCAAGCTAAACACGCCCGCATGGTGTACGTGCAAAACAGGCAAGAGGTTAAGTTCCAAGAAACCAACCAACCTAATTAATTTTAGGTATAAAAATGGGGAGGTTAAAACTGGTATCTAGTTATCTGTATGAGTTTTCTCTTTCTGCACAGGATTAGAAAGTCTACTGAAAATGGAATCAATTAACCACGATGCACAACAATTACTTTTCAGATGATTTTGCTAAGATCTAGATAAAATGGAGGTAAAACAAGTATTCAAAGTCCAATGAACAAAAGTATTTGCCGGACGCTGGGCGATTGGTTAGGGCACTGATCGTTGGTACCGGAGTTCGTGGGTTCGAATTCCACTATGGCATAGATGTTCGTAGCCGTTCGGAATCGGCTTTAAGCAGTAGGTCCCGGTCTCATTAGCCCTCGTGTGCAATACAGTAGGCTGTTGCGCTCCAAACCAAACCAAACCAAAAGTATTAAATTTTCGCTCAGTCTTCTTTTACAAACCTCTTGATGTGTTTGCACTGAGAATACTTCTCTCTGGAAGATACGAAACAGCTGTCTGTTTACTTTCTCTGACTATTTGTGCATTACTTACATTGTTTTTGCGTTTTATGATATAAAACACCTTTAACTATTATGTAAACGAAAAAAAAGCAGATGCAGTGCGATAGTTCATGTACGAGAAAAAATCATAGGAAGAAATCTTTTTGATAAGGTCTAGGGCATAAAAGTCGCTTAAACAAAATCACACAGTTTTCAGTTTGCGTGTCACTTTGTCAGTAAACTGTCATGCTTGTCTCTCACACAAGCAACAAATTTCACAAAAATTTGTAACGCCTGTGTCTCTCATGGGTTACGCTTTTCTAGTAAAAAGCCGTAGAAATTAGATTTTATTGCGAACTTTTGGGTATAAGTTAATATGATAAACAAAATTAGCGGTGTGTAAACGGAGTTGTTTAAAAAATGCGATTTCTCGTTTGATTATTTTCAAAAAATAATATTTCATAATCTAAGAATCAACAACAGATTTATCTTTATTTAGAGCTTATAAATCAATTTACTTTTATATTTAAAATAATTTTATACAATATATATTATATGTTTTAATAACTATTTGTAACTAGTAAATAGCCCGTCATATGACGGGATCAGTAAAATTTTTTTTGATTTTCCAGAATTGTAAAGTACCCAATGAGGCAGTTAAAAAATGGTTTGTTTATCGACTGAGAATTATCTTGCAACAAAAAATAATCGATGATTAAATTTTGAATTATCCCATATGTACCTAATCTATTATTTAAACCAAACATAAAAGAAAATTATTCGCGTAATATCTAAGTTCAGTGATTAAACGTATGAAAATAATGCGGACGATATTTAAATAATTTAAAATAAGAAAGGATTAAATGAGATGGTTAAGGAAATGAAGTCATAATGCTAGATTGATTTGGTTTGGAGTGCTACGGTCTACTTTTAGCAACACAAGGTCTAATGAGACCGGGACCTACAGCTTAAAGCCGATTCCGAACGGCTGCGAAAATCCATGCCAGGGGGGATTCGAACCCACGAACTCCGGTACCGAAGGCAAGCACCCTAAACAATCTCATAGTGCTAGAAACAAAATGTTAGTTTCACCTATTCATTATGTTATGAATTGATAAATTTAATCACCTGCTTTTAACCGGGGAAAATAGGGCTTGAAATAAGGGCATTAAATGCTCGAAAAGGGGAGAAGGGATGGATTTCGAACATTTTAAAGACATTATTTTTAACTGTGATATGAAGAATATTTATACCAAAACAGTAGACCGTAGCTCTCCAAACCAAACCAAACCAATATTTATACCAATTTATTTTAGAATGGGATGGATAGTTTAGGATTAGATCAACTTTACTCGCTTTGAATTTTACTAACCCTAACTCATCAAGAATTCAATATGGATGCCTCTATCCATTCCAGGTCCAACCGCTTCATAAATTCGAGGATAGACGGACATATAACGTAGGATATTATTATATCGGGAATGGTTAGTAATATAAATCGATAATTAAATATATCGCTTCCTCACCCGGTTACAAGCTTTTGGACAGATATAAAGAAATGTTATGTATTATGTTTTAGTGAATCACATTTAACATATTTTGGAAATTTTACAAAACTAGATATTGAAAAAAGATGTTATACTCATTTCGGGTCATTACCTCAAATTATCTTGTCAATTATCGAGACATTGCTTCCTGAAGTTGCAGTATATTAATGAATACAGCCAAACCTCTATTTTGTAAATAACTCTGTTTTGTGAAATTTTCCATTCAACAGTAGGGGATATATTGTTTTACATTGTGTAGAATACAACAAAATAATTTTCAACCAAAAATAATTTTTTTAATATTTAAATAGTACATTAAATCTAAACAATGGATAATCTATTATTTCAACAGTTATGGATAGTCTATTTCTATTGCATTATGTAGAATGAACTTGTACCGAGGTACTTTCCCACGGTGATCTGCACGTGCATGCACAGCTGTGGGAGGATTTTCCTAGAGGAATTTAGGACTCCAATTGTTCACGTCAAGTTTAGGGACCCCTGCAGAGAAGGTATAGATCACGGAATGGCAGCGTAACGGTCAAGCTCGCACAGAGATGTAACCGTGAGTTATGGGAGCAGGGGCTAAAAAGTAATGTCAGCTTGCACAAAAGGGGCTACTTTAATGAGCCCACCTGCACTCCCGAAGGGGAGGCAGATGTGGGAAAATTTCCCGAAAACAAGCGATTGGATAAGAAGAAAAAGGGGCGGGACCGAGCTGAGGAGTTTGGAAACGAAGTTAAGGAGAGAGTGGAAGTCGGTAATCGAAAAAAGTGAGACAAGAATCCACCAGCATTGACTCGTTCCGTGCGCCCGAACACCCGGACCGACTCATCGTATGAAAAAAGTTTCTACCTGACCCTCTGCACCAACTGAAGACTGACGTAGGGAGAAAAGCCCCTGCCTGCTCCCCTGTGACTTTAATGGAGGTAATTTATAAAATAATATTTACAGTCATTTAACTTAGGCCTCTGTTAATAATAATAATTCCTTATAAAGAGATGTGTGATAATTATAGTGTAAATAGAAGACATAAATAATTGATGATTATGATATATGATAACCAAGGATCTATTTGTAAATGAATGTATAGAATAAATGTCTGAATCTCAATATAAAGTATTATATTCATTCTGTGTTTCCCCCTTGTAACGAACACTGGTGTATAGGTTGTATGTACATTACAACAGTACTAAAGTAAATTTTATCAAAAATACCGTTCGTAAAATTTAAATAGTCCATTACGAATATGTTCATAGATAAGATCGTCGTACGTTTGCAGGAAAGATGTACTGGCTGAGTCTTCTCCTAGAAATTTTTTTAAAAAAGGTTTGTGACATTACCTAATGTGACCATTTATTTTTTGACTCAAAACGGGCCATCGGTTTATTTAGGTTAAATCATAGGTAGTCAATGAAAAAACAATACTTTTTTAAAGTTATTTTTTCAGAAAAAGTTAGTTGGCTTAAAAGTTACGAATCACAAAATATAGGTACCCAAAATGTTTAGTTATATTTATATCTATCAGAAGAACAAATTTGTTTTAATATAGCTGGAAGTAAGAATAAAACTCTTAACAGGTTTTTTTTTATTCACCTTAATTATCAACATCGCCTTTAGAACTGAAGTTTGTAAATGGGTTTTCTCAGATGTCCACAATTTGTTCATAATAGAAAATACTCTTTCTACTGGAGCATTTGTAGCAGGTCAACATAAAATATATTCAATTACAGTAGAAAAGCAGGGCGATGGCCGGCAGTCTGCTACTCAGATTTTCGCGTGGTTTCTGAAAACGGGACAATTTTGCATCCCACAGCCCATTTTGTTGACACCGGGACTCGTAATTGTAAAGAGGGACAATCCCGTTCAATACGGAACGTTTGGTCACGTTACTCATACCCCATGCTAACAGAAAAACATAACCCAGACGCTCCAGTATTTTGTTTAAACATATTCTTTATCTAAAATTATCAAAAAAGATTCTTCCAAGTCATTTTTCGATTTTGCATGCTACAAAATGCATGTACGTATTTTTTTCAGTTTTACTTACTTCAGATCAATACATGTAAAAGGTAAACAATGAAAGCAGCTGAGCGTGAGTCGTGACTTCAGTTCCGTGTTTGACAAATATAAAGCAATTTCACACAGCGATGTCACGACTCAACTCTTGCAAAAATGATGGAAAAAATATTTCTCTTAATGCTCAGATTACTGAGATTCTTGTAGAAATTCTTCCCCAAGACAGAAGGCTCAATATGCGCGAGTACATAGAGTGACATCTTTCATGGAACATTTCGTCTTCTTGTCGCATGAGTCATACGTAACGTGACCATTTATTTTATGACTCAAAACGGAACATTGGTTTATTTAGGTCAAATCACAGGTAGTCAATGAAAAAATAACCACTTTTTTAAAGTTTTTTATTCAGAAAAAGTTAGTTGGCTTAAAAGTTACGAATCACAAAATATAGGTACCCAAAATGTTTAGTGATATTTATATTTATCAGAAGAACAAATTTGTTTTAATATAGCTGGTGACGATTTCAAGTAAGAATGAAACTCTTGTAAAGTTTTTTTTATATTTACCTTAATTATCAACATTGCCTTTAGAACTGAAATTTGTAACTGGGTTTTCTCAGATGTCCATAATTTGTTCACAATAGAAAAGACTCTTTCTAATGGAGCATTTGTAGCAGGCAAACATAAAATATATTCATTTACAATAGGAAAGTTTTTATACTGAAGATTGTTGGCGTAAAAGTGTTTGAATACTTCCACCCAACGGGTTTCCGTTAAAACATTTAAAAATTATTCCATTCCGTTATTTTTTGCAATGTAATGTAATTAGAAATTAATGAAAATTCGTCAAAAACTTCAGTATCTTTATTACAGACAATATATTACTTTTCAATTAATACAGAGATTTTTCGAGCGGTTTCTGAAAACGGAAAAATTTTGCGTCCCATTGTCCATTTCGTTGACACCGGGACTCGTAATTCTAAAAAGAGATAGTCCCGTTCAAAACGGGTCAAGTTAATCATACGGTTAGTAGATTACTTTATTCAATACATACTGAAAAAGTTTTAGGATTCAAATGTTTCCATTAAACAGCTGTCAGGAGAAAAAATTTAAAGCTATATTTTCCATCCTGACTATTAATCAATAAGAAAGAATTTGAAAATATAATTATCAATATGAAAATGCTAAACAAAATAGGTAATAACGAAAAAGGATATTTAAATTCAAAATTATTAGTAGTAATCCTATAAGCTATCAGCAATTATGGATATGAGTTCTAGATAAATTATATTTCTCCAGTTTCCTGACGTTGAGATAATCATTTGATTCCTCATTAAGGGTTGTTTTACACAAATGATACGAGGTTTCGTTAAGAAATCTATGGTAAATTATTTACTAAACAAAGGAAAACTAGGCAGACAGACATATAAGTTCACAGTACACTTCATAGAGTTCGAGACTTCCAAAGGATAAGACGGGCTGTTTAGCCCATTCCAACATTCTTCAAATTCTGAATATATCATTGTCTAGTCATCTTAAATAATTAAGTCACCACCATACAGTAAAACTTCCCTCAATTTGGATTTACAATATGTACATTATATCTACAATTAAAACTTTTGTAACAGTCTAAGTCCCAAAAGCATCCGTTTGAACGCACGCTCACCCGGTATAAAGTAGGAGACATTTATTTATTGATTTTGATCAAGAAACTCATCTCTCCTAATCAATTTAAGGAAGAATCAAATTAAGAAAGAATGAAAGTATACTCCAAGAAATGATAACGTAGATATAAGTTTGTTTCAAGCGTCCTCTGACTCAATTTGCCTCTCCCGCACTTCATTTCTCTTACCCCTTCTCTCTCAGCTATGATACTTGAACCATGGATTCAAATACTTATGTATCCAATTTACCCCAATCTCGTTGTATCCTCATCAAAAAAATTTGATAGAAGTATTAAATTATTCTTATAGCAGTAAGATCTTGTAGCGGTACTAAATTATACACTTTTTTTATTATGATTGTATTAGTGTCAAGGTTCAAAGTTAATTTCGTTTATCAAGGTAACAAAGTTATCTCAATAGAGCTCAAATGCAACAATCTTGGCGATCTGCAGCATTAATCTCCATTATATTGAATTTTTAATTATATAAATGCATTCTTATAAAGCGATATTTTTCTAGATTATAATACTAAACTAACTCCGTTCCAGATATGAAATTTAGAATCATTGCTTTAACTGTTTACAAAGCTTGATCTAACTGCATAGGAATACACAGATGTATTGATATTCAGTTATATATTGATATATTGTTGTATTGATGTATGTTGTCGGTGACCGGCAGCATTAAAATACGTTATAAGGACATTTTTTATTATATGTAGTGCGGATTGCAACCCAAAAGGGAAGAAGCACAACTAGATTATAACAGTCCTAAGTAAAAAAAATTCGACCTTTTACGGTTAATAGTTTTAGAGTTATACATAAGTGCGTACAGTCAAGAGGACAATAGTAAAAATGCTCTTAGGGATGGTCAAAATGAACATTAAGTTAATGTTTCCTTGTGCGAACGTACTGACGTAGCACTGAAACTTGTCAAAATTGATTCATATATAGTCAAAAGGAGGATTTCCATTGAAAACGGATCACTAAAAATTTTATTGATTACAATACTTCCTTTACAATAAACTTAAAATAGTTAGCTAAACTATCTGTAAAACTGGTTAATGATATCTGTTAAAGTGTTTACTAAAATCATAAGTAACTGGTTAGCTAAAATCATAAGTTTGTGATAGCACTAAAAACATAAGTTTGTGATAGCATATTTTATACAGAAAAAAATAGACGCAGTTTTCTAAAGCTATTAGTTACTGGAGAGATGAGATAGCGCAGATATGATTAAATATGAACGAAAAGTCACCGAAATATCATTATTTTAATATTATCAATATTTTTTATGTTATCACTATTTTTTATCATTAATCTTTTATTAAATGATAAAAATATTTAATACTTTAAGTCAAAATATTTAAATATTTTGATTAAATATTTTTCAAAGTAAAATATTTAATTTTTTACTTTGAAAATTTTAAATATTTTGATTAAATATTTTTCAAAGTAAAATATTTAATTTTTTACTTTAAAAAAATTAAATATTTTTCAAAGTATCATCAAAGATTCCATACTTATTTTTAAATTATAATTATTTTTTATGTTATCGCTATTTTTTATCATTACTCTTTTATTAAATGATAAAAATATTTAATACTTTTAGTTAAAATATTTAAATATTTTGATTAAATATTTTTCAAAGTAAAATATTTAATTTTTTACTTTGAAAAATTTAAATATTTTTCAAAGTATCATCAAAGATTCCACACTTTGATAAATGTAATTACGTTGCTGTATATATGATTGAAATCATAATATAGTAAAATTTTCTAAGACATCTCTTCGCAGAACATCTATATTATAGGTAAACAATCTCGAAAAATCATATCTCATGAAGTGTTGCTTTTATTTCTTACAAAAACTATATTCAACAAAGACTTTGTGATTATGAAAAGTCACTAAGTCATTTGTCAATACGCCTCGTAATGACTCATTTAAAATTTCTACAAAAGTCACAAAAAATAATCTCTAAGATACTAAACTGACGGCAGATATGACGTAATAATTCGATGATTCCTAACGACACGAATTATTATTGATGAATGCAGATTTTCTGCTCTGTTACGAGTTTGATTTTTATCAGAATTACTCAGACTTTTACCTCTTTCTTGTCAGCACAAAGTCGATCGCTGAATTTTGCTGATTTCAAATCTGTCACAAATATCTCGAGCCCTCGAGCCAATTTATATCACAATGGAAGATCTGAAAAACACCTTAGAGATCGCAGGCGATCTTTCCGCTACAGTAGCGCGAATACACCTGATAACAGATATCTTCACCCATTTTCTCAAATTCACACGTCGACAGATAGAAAATTCAGTCAGCTAAGGAAAATTTATGCTCAAAATCCATGTAAAGGAAAGTTGAAATTAAAATGCCTTAAAAGTTCAAGACTTGATTTTCGGCATAACTGTCTTCAACAGGTGTTATCACTCATGCAATTATTAATATATCTTCGAGCTAATATCCGTATTGTATATCAAAATATATTCAGAGAAAAATATGTTTGTCACATTAAATTATTTTTCTATGTAATTTTCTATTGGGTCACTTTCGCTCTGTTAAATAGCAATTCGAAATCGG
>CM063504.1:90294408-90306908 GCA_032207245.1 Pardosa pseudoannulata | reverse complement strand
AAGAACAGCGCTCTATCATTCGGCCATCGTTCGGCTATAGAGATATAAGCAATGCGTGTACAGTAGATATAGTTAAAGACATAATTATTCTTTCATAATTTTCCTTTCCAACAGATATTATAAAACTAAAATCTTATGTGTCTGTTTTTAAGATTTTCTTGTTTACCAAGAAATTTTTAGTTTTATAGAGATATAATCAATGCGTGTACGGTAGATACGGTTTAAGGCATATTTATTCTTTGATAATTTTCCTTTCCAGCAGATATTATAAAACTAAAATGTTATGTGTGCGTTTTTAAGATTTTCTTGTTTACCAAGAAATTTTTAGTTTTATAGAGATATAATCAATGCGTGTACGGTAGATACGGTTTAAGGCATACTTATTCTTTGATAATTTTCCTTTCCAGCAGATATTATAAAACTAAAATATTATGTGTGTGTTTTTAGGATTTTCTTGTTTACCAAGAAATTTTTAGTTTTAAAGGCTATATAACTAAATAAGGATAAAATTCGATATATCAATACACACATCACAAATAGAATTCGGAAATAAGTTATACCTGTTTTTATATTATCGATACTTTAATGATTTATACCATAGCTTTCCAATTATTGGCCCGCGAAGGCTTTTCGAAAAAAAATTTCCTAGCTCCGTAGCTTTTTCCTGAAAATACATTAAAAATAAGTACGGAACTCGACTTTCAAATTCGCTCTTGTGTTATCTTCTAAGATAAATAGAGTTAATACACTTTAACATTGCATATTAATAAGATAAAAATAAACATATTGTGTAATTAAGATAAAAATAAATTTATTGTGTGATAAAATATTTTATCTAAGGAAAGGAATTGGAAGTATTTTTTGTATGTGTTACTTATTTTCCTTGGGTTAAAAAACATTTTTAATAAAGTGTCTTGCAGACATAACGTTAGTAATAAGGTTCGACACACTCAGGATAGAGTTCTAAGATTATAAGTAATGCGTGTACGGTAGATATAGTTAAAGTCATAAATATTCTTTGATAATTTTCCTTTCCAGCAGATATTATAAAACTAAAATGTTATGCGTCTGTTTTTAAGATTTTCTTGTTTACCAAGAAATTTTTAGTTTTAAAGTCGATATAACTATATAAGGGTAAAATTTGATATATCAATACACACATCACAGATAGAATGTTGGAATAAGCATACCTATTTTTGTATTATCGATACTTTAATGATTCATACCATAGCTTTCTAATTGGTGGCCCTCGAAGGCTTTTCGAAAAAAAATTTTCTAGTTCCGTAGCTTTTTCTTGAAAATACATTAAAAATAAGTACGGAATTCGACTTTCAAATTCGTCCTTGCATTATCTTCTAAGATAGAGTCGGTGGTGATCAATTGGGTTAATGCAGGTGACCATCTCTAACACTCCTAAATTGTACTATTTTAAATTTTCTTTTGGTTACATTTTTAATCTTAGTTATAACCGGTTAATCGGTGGTGATCAATTGGGTTAATGCAGGTGACCATCTCCAACACTCCTAAATTGTACTATTTTAAATTTTCTTTTGGTTACATTTTTAATCTTATTTCGTCTTTAGGTAGTTTTTGTTCTTCTTTATCAATATTAATTTAGATAAACTGGCACTGTTAAGTGGTTTGTTTTAAATTCAGTTGTTTGTGATATAATAGCTTTTTATTTATTTTAATTTCGCCCTTTTTTAATCAATTGTAAATAATTACTGTTATAAGGGCTATAATAATTTTACTTGAACTTTGAATGAAGTAATTTTTCAATTTAAATTTTCTACTCTCTTAGTATTATTCTTACATTTCAATTAGTCAGGTACCCCAAAAATGTAACTTATAATAGAGTTTCCAACAGTTTTAATCAACTAAAATCACTAAACAATTGTTTTTAATTAAATGATGCATATTTTTCATACTGGTACCTATTTTCTATTCTTGGAATTTTACGAAAATGGGCCATTTATGAAAGTTTTCAATGTGGTCCTTCAGCCCTTACAATTAAGAAACCCCTGATTTAGGTTTAAATAAATTTCTCACAAAAGTAGCTAATACTTATGCTCCTTGGATTAATACAAACAATATTTTTTAATTCAGAAGTATTACGCCCATTAAACTGGATTTACTATTAAAACAAATGCTTTTATTTGTATATACCTTGTAGCATATTCGTAAGCATCTGATCAAAGAGTGATGAACAGAATACAAGCAAAATTTACTAGATTTTCAGCAGAACCAACTTAATATAAAGATTAGAAATTAGTATGAAATTTTTTTGCCTTTCTTTTCTTTATTAGATATGACCTCTAAATAAAAAAAAAGTTTTTCCTTAGGAGGAAAAAAAGGTGTTTTTTTTAATAGCACATAAAGATGATTTGTTATTACTCAAGTAAAAATATATTTTTCCCTGGCGATTCATGCCATTCTGCAATTTAAGAAAATGGGTTCCTGGTTACAAGCTTTAGCTAGTTTTATTATATTTTAAAATCACGAAATGTTAAAATTTCGAAAAATTCAGTCAATAAATATTATAAAGTGATGTTGAGTATTAGTCCACAGAAGGCTCCTTGGTGTGTTTCGAAGTCATAAGCTGCGTGTTATGCGTAAGTATTTAGTGTGTAAATCAAGGCCGTAGACAAAGTGAGGGATTTAGGGGACTGGTCCCCCTCTGAAATTCTTAGAGACCGTTTCGTGGAAAGAAGATGGACCATGTGTGTGGGTGTGTCTTCTGCCTAGCTGTACGTAGGCAACAATGGGCTTAGAACAGGGACGTTGAGTTAAGTAGAAGGCGTAAATTGGATTCGACATGTAAGAACGGATTGGCTAGCACTATTGGCAACTCATCAAATATTGTTGCACAATTGGAAGAAATTGTGAAAATATTTTAACGAAAATTTTAAAAAAGAGCATATTTTATAATATACAGGTAAATATTTCGAAATTTTTATTTTCTTTAAATATTATTCTTTTACTTTAGCTGTACTTCTATTTTAAAAATTAGAATTTAATACTATGTATAGTTTATATATTTTCAATAATAATTTTACTATTAAATTCATTTTGTAGTTAGTACATTACTCATTCAAGGCTATACGTTTGTTCGTTATATCATTTTTAAATTATTTTGACATTTTAAAATCACATTGTATTATAATACTCATTAGGAGTATACATACATAAGAAAACCTGTAGTTTTATTGCTTATTCTTCACAAAAAACAATGTCCCCCTCCGAATATAATTTCTGGCTACGGCCCTGGTGTAAGTATAAAGAAAATTATAAAAAACAGTATTAAAGAATGAACAGAAATTGTAGAATCCGTTACGTATATTAGTTCCTATATATTTAATTTTCATAGCGCAGAAAGCAGGCAGTGTAAAAATAAATGTATATCAGCTATGTAATTGTACTAAAGAACCACCAACATTTTCTATGAGGGAACAACAACAACAAAAAAAAAGAAAGTTGG
Organism: Pardosa pseudoannulata; assembly: GCA_032207245.1. Classification (NCBI taxonomy): domain Eukaryota; kingdom Metazoa; phylum Arthropoda; class Arachnida; order Araneae; family Lycosidae; genus Pardosa; species Pardosa pseudoannulata. Next base: position 90,303,430 of record CM063504.1, on the reverse strand, counting down.
AAGTCTTAAATGAAATATCAAGTGAGCGGGTTGTCAGGAATGGAAAAGTAACCGGACATTTAACAAAGCTTCCGAATACCCATTGATTCCATTTATAAGACCTGAAAAGATAGATGGCGTTGGCAGGAATGTGAAGGGTTCCATAAAAGTACAATGCTGCACTAAAATTCTCCAGGAGAAACGAGAGGAAATGCGTGTTGTGGAAGATGCATAGTTCTTGAAAGAGGTGATATATGTCCTAGCGGCTGACTGAAAGGAAGTTTAGAGAGGGAAAAGGCGGCTCAAACCGGAGAAACTTTAAATGTATTATAATCCCTTTACCGTGTTTTATTTAAATGTGCTCTTGAAAATGTGTTACTATTGAAAACGTTAACTGCAAGTTCCTATTAATAATTGTCGCTGGATTTGCATGTACACTAAAATCTTACTCTTTAAGAAGTAGTACATTTTGAAACTAGAGCAATGAACTTGAAAAGTAATGCACATCAAATATGTTTAAATATATTATTATATATTAACGTTTGAAATAATAAATTAAGCCACTATTTTTCATATAAAACCTGACTCACGTAAATACCATTAAATGATATTGGATAGGCCAAAATTTATATCTAGAAAATGAATAGATAGGAAACATACTAGAAAATTTTAAAACAATAGTTCATTCAGAGTTTGATAAACATCCATTATTAAAAGAATATCAAGCATTGCCCAGTTTTTCAAAACTAAAATATCTAAACGCTTAAATAAATTAGCCCCTAAGTCATCCGTAATGTAAAGTTTTGACAACACAGCTGTTGACATTAATGTCATTTATAGACACTTGGAATCGGCTTTAAACAGTAGGTCCCGGTCTCAGTACACTTCGTCTAGCTAAAGTAGACCATAATTAGGTTTTAATTTGCATTTTACCATATTTTTTAACTTTCTAAATAAAATTTGAATTATTTTAACTGCATGGAAAATATGGTAGACATACTAGAAGAATAATTTTAGATGGTAAACATACTAGAAAATTTTAGAACAATAGTTTATTCAGAGTTCGATAAACATCCATTATTAAAAGAATATCAAGTATTGCCCAGTTTTTCAAAACCAAAATATCTAAACGCTTATATTAATTAGCCCCTAACTCGTAATGTAAAGTTTTGACAACACCGCTGTTGACATTAATGTCATTTATAGACACTCGGAATCGGCTTTAAACAGTAGGTCCCGGTCTCAGTACACTTCGTCTAGCTAAAGTAGACCGCAATTAAGTTTTAATTTGCGTTTCACCATATTTTTTTAACTTTCTAAATAAATTTTGAATTATTTTAACTGCATGAAAAATATGGTAGACATATTAGAAGAATAATTTTAGATGGTAAACATACTAGAAAATTTTAGAACAATAGTTTATTCAGAGTTTGATAAACATCCATTATTAAAAGAATATCAAGCACTACCCAGTTTTTCAAAACCAAAATATCTAAACGCTTAAATTAGCCCCTAACTCATCCGTAATGTAAAGTTTTGACAACACCGCTGTTGACATCAATGTCATTTATAGACACTCGGAATTGGCTTTAATCAGTAGGTCCTGGTCTCAGTACACTTCGTCTAGCTAAAGTAAACCGTAATTAAGTTTTAATTTGCGTTTTACCATATTTTTAAATTTCTAAATAAAATTTGAATTATTTTAATTGCGTGGAAAATAGGGTGGACAAACTAGAAGAAGAATTTTAGATGGTAAACATACTAGAAAATTTTAGAACAATAGGATATTCAGAGTTAGATAAATATCCATTATTAAAAGAATATCAAGCATTGCCCAGTTTTTCAAAAACAAAATATCTATACGCTTAAATTAATTAGCTCCTAACTCATCCGTAATGTAAAGTTTTGACAACACCGCTGTTGACATTAATGTCATTTATAGACACTCGGAATCGGCTTTAAACAGTAGGTCCCGGTGTCAGTACACTTCGTCTAGCTAAAGTAGACTGTAATTAAGTTTTAATTTGCGTTTCACCATATTTTTTTAACTTTCTAAATAAATCTTGAATTATTTTAACTGCATGGAAAATATGGTAGACATACTAGAAGAATAATTTTAGATGGTAAACATACTAGAAAAATTTAAAGCAATAGGTTATTTAGAGTTAGATAATTATCCATTATTAAAAGAATATCAAGCATTGCCCAGTTTTTCAAAACCAAAATATCTAAACGCTTAAATAAATTAGCCCCTAAGTCATCCGTAATGTAAAGTTTTGACAACACCGTTGTTGACATTAATGCCATTTATAGCCATTCGAAATCGACTTTAAACAGTAGGTCCGGTCTCAGTACATTTTGCCTAGATAAAGTAGACTGTAATTAAGTTTTAATTTGCGTTTTGTCATATTTTTTAACTTTCTAAATAAAATTTGAATTATTTTAACTGCATGGAAAATATGGTAGACATATTAGAAGAATAATTTTAGATGGTAAACATACTAGAAAAATTTAAAGCAATAGTTTATACAGAGTTTGATAGACATCCATTATTAAAAGAATATCAAGCACTGCCCTGTTTTTCTAAACCAAAATATCTAAACGTTTAAATTAAATAGCCCTTAACTCCTCCGTAATGTAAAGTTTTGACAACACCGCTGTTGACATTAATGCCATTTATAGCCATTCAAAATCAACTTTAAACAACAGGTCTAATAATGAAGTAAACCGTAATTACCTTTAAATAATGAAGTAAACCGTAATTAAGTTTTAATTTGCGTTTCACCATATTTTTTTAACTTTCTAAATAAAATTTAAATTATTTTAACTGCATTTAAAATAAAACTGTGGTAAAACCCAAATAAAGAACTAAATCCAGCAAATATGACACTAACAAAATATGCAGAAGGGGGCATGATGGTATGGGATGTATAGCTGCATCGGAATGTATCGGCTGAGACAGATAAGTATCTATAGAATCCACAGTGAATCAGTACATTAACATCAACCTTTCAAAGCATCATCTAAAACCGAGTGGACAACATCGTGGAATTCCAAGAAATTTTCATAACTATCAAGATAATAACCTACAATATCCGCTTGTAGTTGCTATTCACATCTTCTAAAGTCTTTTAAATCCCACTTGGGTCACCATATTTGAATATTATACAAAATTTATGACATCTGTTAGAAATTAGATAAGCATATTAGATAGCATATTTCTAAGAAAATCAACAGAGGAATTCCTCCGATAGAGTGGAATAAAATCAGTAAATATTTTGGTTGGTTTGATTCTCTATGATCGATTTTGCTACCGTGAGGCTAAGAAGACCGGGATCTATTGTTTAAAACCAATTCCGAAAGTCTACGAACAGCCATATCAGCAGTGGTATTCGAATCCACGAACTCCGGTTCCGAAAAGCATCGCCTTACTTATTCTACCATCGTTCCATTGTTATGGAAATGCCAACATGTCTGGTACATGTTATTAAACATAGAGGCTACCTAACAATGTATTAAATTAAAGTATCCGTTTTTAAGTCTTCTAAAGTTGAAAAACAAATTTTTATAGTATACGTGTTTTACTTTTTTTCATTCATCTAAATATTACTAAGTTTTAAATACTGTGTAAAGCTTAAAGTTCTTTTGTGCAAAAATATTTATTCTTTAAATAAAAAAATGTCAAAATTTCGTGTTTTGCACATTTGAAATCAGATATTCAACAATAAAAGCATAGTATTCGAGTTTTACTTTGATTCATTGCATAAGTATGAAATAAAGCACATTATTTAACAAATACTGATTAATATTCAAGGAATCTAGCCACTTTGTCAACAAGGAAATGTCGTATTTATTAATGTATAACGTGCATTTTATTTTTAAAAATTTAGGACATAAACTCAAGAGGCCTCTTGTGCATGTAACAATAACTAAAAAATAAACTCCTCCGCGAAACAGCCCCTAGGGGGCCAGGGCCTACGGTGCCAATCTTCGTTTACGTGACCAAGGGTCTTGGAGTGCGAAGCATATGTTCCGGTTAGGTGGTCAGTCTTACGCGGAACCCCCAGTGTTTAGTTCCCAAGTACGCTTGGTCCTCAGTTCATCTATCCACTGAAAGGATGAAAGGCTGAGTCAACCTTGCCCAGCCCGGGGATAATAATAACTACTAATAACAGTAATAACTGTTTCTCGTAATGATATACCTATAATAAAAATAGATATTTAAGGAAGAAAGAAAAAAGAAAAATATCTTATTCAAATGAAGTATTGCTTCATCTATATCATTTCATTAATATAGCACTCATTTATACACCACTGGTTCTAACACTAATTATTAACTTTGAAAGCCAAATTTCTGACTTAAAGCATGGTATTTATTTTCTGTTGCATATTGCACTACTTAAATCTTAAATACTGAAATATAACTGGATCTTTTTTCTATCTCCTAGCATATCAAAAATTCTCTATTGTAATAAAAAGAATATTTTTTTTACTTTTCTTATTAAAAAAATTGTAATTCCTCGTATAACAAATACCCCGCAAATAGTGGGTAGTGATGTGGGAGGACTTCAGTTTCAGTCCTCAAGATCATAGTAACAAAAACCCTTCCAGTGACTTAGGATCACTTACTTGACTAAGTACTCATCACTTAACCAGTATTGAAAAATTGCACGTGTTTGAGTGCTTTAATCCTTTAAATTTATTCAATTTATCGAAGTTTGTTACTGTCGTTATATATGCAAAACTACTTTTTTAAAGATTTATTTTAAAGTACATTATTGTATTAACAAATCGTCTATGGGACATAAAGATTTGGGATTCTAAATTTAGAGACCTTTTCCATTTACTGGTAATTTTTGGTAAATAAAAGCTTATTTAAAGAATAAACAAATAAAAATTTATTTATTTAATTATTTATTAAAAAATAAAAATTTAAATTTAAATAAAAATTTATTTATTTAATTATTTATTAAAAAATAAAAATTTAAATTTAAATAAAAATTTATTTATTTAATTATTTATTAAAAAATAAAAATAAAAATTTAAAATAAAATTTTTTTTAATTATTTATTAAAAAATTTAAATAAAAATTTATTTACTTATTTATTTAATTATTTATTAAAAAATAAAAATTTAAATAAAAATTTATTTACTTATTTTTTTAATTATTTATTAAAAAATAAAAATTTAAATTTAAATTTAAAAAATTTTTAATTAATTATTAAAAAATAAAAATTTAAATAAAAATTTATTTACTTATTTATTAAAATATTTATGAAATAATGGAAAACGCTGTAAATGCAAAGAAAAATACAGATGTAATAGATAAATTTCATAGTTTAGCATCTTCTAAAGAATGTTTTTCTAAAAGGAGTAATTTATCTAAAGTTTTAAACTAATGAAAGCTTAAATGTGATTAAAAGCATTCTAGCTTCTAAAAATAATTTCTTGAGTTCCATATTTGTTAATCGTGGGGCTTCATACGATACGAATACTTTACATAAAAATTTAGAATAAATTTTTTTTATTTGAAGATTACGTACCCGTATTCGGGAATATGTACCAGTATATTTATCAATTTAACTCTAAACTGGTTCACAGCTGCTTTACAAGCCATAGTAAGAATAGCTTTCTAGGGTTGAAGAAAGTGTAAGACACCATCATTCTCCCAGATAGATTTTTACCAATTTTGTACGCATGGTAACTTTAGAATGATGGTAACAATAATTCTTTACTACTCCTAAGTGATTTTGTTCTAAATCGTAGAAAAGAACGGGCTGCATTGTAACGCATATGAAGATACCCATGACTGAATTATAGTAATGTGAGCAAAGGAGGGGAGGGGGTGACTGCACACCCTCAGGGGGTCAAAATGGGAGGGATACATTTTTTATTTATTTATTCATTTTTTTCTTTGTGTAGCGTGAAATGTGGCCTTGGGGTGTCAGGGAAAGTCACGCCCCAACTCAGGAAGGGGCCTTTTTTTCCTCTCGCTCCTGCCCCCCGAGAGTCCCCCTTTACACCGAGTCCAGTGATGTATAACATGCACATTGTAAGAACTCAGTCGGCCACTGGATTGCTATATTTAAGTGCACCGAAAAAATTCCTGGAGAGAGTTCGATTCATGACCTAACCTGGCATCTCTAAGGGAACATAAAATTCAGGTCAGGGAAATGCTCTTCATATTCACGATTGATGGCAAAAACTGACTAGAAAGAAGGTACTACTGCTTACACCTGACTGCTGTACCTTGTTGGTTTATCTTCGCGAAAACGCGTATGTTCGTATATTTCTATGTATAATTCATTTTCTCTCAGATCATGGTGTGGAACTATGTAATATTCAGAAGTAAATTTGAACTTTTTAAACCATTGTGATAAAATGACGTGGATAGTTAGTCATGCCATGCTGTGTTGAGCTATATACGGAAGAACACTAACGTTGCTGTTGAATATGATAAAATTAATTTAATTTAGTATTTCTGATACAATGTATCAACTTTTTCTGTAAATAAGCCAAAAGAATGGCACATTTTTTTCCAGAATTTATTCCTGTTACTCAATAGAAAAGAAAATATAGTAAAAGGTGTCATGTGTGCTACAAAAATAAAATTGGAATTGGAATTCCCTGGTTATGTAAGAGAATCGGCTTTAAGCAGTAGGTCCCGGTCTCATTAGCCTTCGTGTGCAAAACCGTAGTTCTCCAAACCAAACCAAACCTTGATTGTGTAAACAATGCAGGATTTTTTTTTTTTTTTTCATTTATACGGATGTTGTGAATAGCCCTGTACGCTATTAAATATATCTTATTTAAGTTAAGTTTTACTTTGTCTTTTTTTTAAGCTTTTGTCATTTTGATATTTTATAATTAATTACACTTCTATTCAAACCAATAATTTCAAGGACTTGGCTATGATCTCGAAAGGCGGTCTCATTAAATGGCAAAAACAGCAAAGTCAAAACATTTAAAAGATGGTATAGAACTACAGGGCCGTAACTAAGGTGTGGCAAAGGTAGCATTTGCTACGGACGTATCAGTCTTAAGGACGCCACACCGTGAGGAAAATGGGATCCGAAAGAAAACGATTCGCCCCAAATAGAATTAATAAAAAGTTGAAAAATAATTTTTTTAATTATAAAATCCAATATGTTTAAAAATTATTTTTTAAATGGATTTTCTTGTTTTTTTTTTAAATGATTCTAGAGACTAAACTTGTTATTGATTCTTACAAGATGTTTACCAAGCACCCCTAATATACTTTAATATAAAACCATGGATACGTTTTAAATTTTGAATTTATTCAAGTTATTAAAACTAAATTTAAATTTAGAAATTCTCCAAATTTTTAGGAAAGTACAACGTTTAATTAAAAATTATTCCTCTCTGGGGAAATAATATCCCCCAAAATGTTAAAAAATATTTATAAGTATTAATAAGGTAAAAGTAGAAGAAAAAATTAAAAGTTAATATACTAGGAACATTTTAAGAATTTACAAAATATTGAGTTTATTCTGACTATATGATATAGAAAAAAATGTTTAAATATGTCGAGACGAAATTAGTCAAAATGTACTCAAGTCAAAATGAATGTTTAAAATTTCTTAAGTACAGACGTAAACTTGAATTTTGTCAAAATGGGTTTATTATTAAAATGAATATTTTGGTTGTAACATGGACAGCAATTTTTTTTTTCACGGTTACAATACTTCTCATATTTCATTCAAAGGAGTGAAAGAGATTGAATAAGGGGAACAGTGTGATTTTTACAACTAAAGGTTGGTATTTCTCGTTTCTACAGTAGACTAGCGTGTGGAGAGGAAAGGGGGTAGCTCTTTACTAGGAGCAATTCCCTGTTGTTGAATTAATCTTAAGGTGATGCTTAAAGTCTATCTATCTATCTATCTATCTATATATATATATATATATATATATATATATATATATATATATATATATATATATATATATATATATATATATATATATATATATATATATATATATATATATATATATATGTGTGTGTGTGTGTGTGTGTGTGTGTAAAGAAAATTCTCAAGGGTTCTCAAAACTTGAATCAAGGGTAAAAATTCCCGCGTCATTTTCCATTCCCCTTTTTAACCCCTAACCTAAACTGACCACTGGGGCTACAGGTTACGCCCTCAGAGAAGGGGCCTGGCCAATTATAAACCTACATGGCCCTAGCGGACAATTTAGGAAATTTCCAAATAAAAAGGAGATACACGCTAACGGAGACAGATTTTCCTAGAGATATTTTCCCACAGATGTTGACCCAGGTGTTAATGGTCTTGTAAATAGAACTTTATGCTAGCTGACCCTTCAGTTTGTCCCTATGATGAAGTGGGAACCCGTCCTTCAAAGTTGTCTTAATAAAGGTCTATAGCTGAAACGGTATCATTTTTATGGCCATGACTGCAACACCCCATCGAGAAGTCAGTCTCATTACAGAATACTTTATGTGTATCACCTTATTTATTGTTTATTGATTGAAATTTTCATCATAATAATCAAGCTTATTTTCATTTGTATTACCTTTGTACATTTGTTACAATTACTGACCTAACATATAATTGGTGAATTATTTTTGTTTTAAGGGAAATAGTTTTTGTGTTTGATTTTGTATTTTGTGTTTGTTGTATTGTATATAATTGTATGATAACTTTGATAACATTAGTAATTTTAGTTGTCGCACTCTAAAGTACCCTACGACAAGTAGAGAAATATGCACGAATTCAACTGGCAAATTCCAGCTAGTTCATAGCGACCTTTTTTTCATCCCACTCCTAACAGCTTAGTTAACCCAAACGTTTAAGATTGAAAAGATAAGGAGTTAACGTTAAAGCCTTTTAGCGAGGAGCAGAAACCCAGTGGGCAACTTTCACCCCCTTTGTTAGGGAATTGCGTTAGTTCCCCACTGCTGTAAAACCCCTCCCAAGATCATTCATGCTGTGAAACATGAATCTGTCTTAGAGGTTAGGGCAAGAGCCTTGCGTAAATCACTGATACAAAAGCGATGAGAAGA
>CM063504.1:90226908-90289408 GCA_032207245.1 Pardosa pseudoannulata | reverse complement strand
TTGTCATGAAAATTTGTGGATGGTAGGAATTAGATTTAGTCAGTACAACCTAATGAGCTCTAAGTCTGTACAAGTCTAATTAGCTCTCATTTTTAAAAAAAAATCGTGATAACGCTTTGAAGAACTAAAACCAAATAAGTCTGGTTTAGTTTGATGCATTAGTATTTTGCTACACTATAGCTAATGAGAGTGGACCTACTACTAAAGAGAAATTTGAGGAGCTATAATCGTGCATAACCCGAGAGAGATTGGAACCCATGGACTCAAGGGTCGAGAAGCAGTCACTTACTTGCTTGACCCTCGTCCGGTCAAACCAAATAGATGCGGAAAAATGAATAATCTAAAAACTATGATTGCGGAATAAAATAACATGGGTTTTAATGCAAATATTCGAGCAATTGAATTGAACGATGAATACGCAAGAAAAATAGATTGATGTTCTCAATTTCATTTGTAGCAATTCATACACACAAAAAATCTTTGGTTTTCATATAAGTAGGTTAGAGGGTTAAAATACAACTAAATCCTATAGAATATAACAACATCATAAAACAGTAAAATATTGCGTTGCAAAAACTATAATAATTGAAAAACAGCTACACAACTCCAATTTAGTTATTAATACTGATTATAATTACATCCAGGTGAAAATATATAAGCTAATATCATTTCGCCTATAACTAAAAAAGAGAGACAGCGTGACGCATTTACAGTTCCATCTAGGAAGCGCTGAAGCGTTATCTTCCGCGAACAAACTGTGTAATAATGCGATTTCAAAGCCAAACAGTAAGAGACCTTGGCGAATTCAGACAAGGTCGTTATGGATAATAAAGTATGAATAGGTCGAAAAAATAAGCACCAAAGCGGCGAATTTTAACCAGTTTTATTCCAAGAGAAGGCATTTAAATGTTCTTGGTAAAATTTTGAATTATCTCTCTCGTTTCCTTTTCTTTTTGAACTAATCTTTTTGAACTGATAAAACATGGCAGTCTAAACGAATTTATATAAAACTCCTTCTAGAATAAAACCAGGAAATAATTGGGTATATATATATATAAATGTATTTTCAAACAGTTTTCTTATTTGTTTTGAATAGAAACATAAAATAAAATTGTGTGAATCTTTTGAATTATTAAAAGACCTGAGATGTGTTTCCTTTATGGGAATCACTCTGTTTACTAATAAATGCTTCAATGTTGATAGCTTTTCATAAAATTCTTATACACAAGAAGGTATTCACACTGAAAAAAGTTATTTTCGTACTGTTAGGACTGCCCTAGTTAAAGAAAGTTTTTATGAATACCATTATTTGTGCATAAGGTGCATAGTTTTTCGAAAATTTAAGGCAAAAATGCAAGATGCGCGATATACATGGAATAATTTTAACTATTTCCTGAAATCCCACAAAATATGCATAATAAAGGCAAGGTATCATGGAAGAAAATTAAAAGGTAAAACCTTACTTAATAGAAGTGTTGTTGTTCTCATGAATGCTACCATATTGTGATTGAGATGTATCATTGGCACTTCCAAGTCATACTGACTTCAAAGCGGAAATCTCACAAAATATGTATAATAAATGCAAGGTACCATGGAAGAAAATTAAAAGGTAAAACCTTACTCTATAGAAATGTTGTTGTTCCTAAGGCTGATAACATATTGTGATTGAGATATGTCATAGGCACTTCCAAGTCATACTGACGTCAGAGTGGAAATCTCACAAAATATGTATAATAAATGCAAGGTATCATGGAAGAAAATTAAAAGGTAAAACCTTACTCAATAGAAGTATTGTTGTTACTATGGCTGATGCCATATTGTGATTGAGATATGTCATAGGCCCTTCCAAGTCATACTGACGTCAGAGTGGAAATTTATAGTACTAAATTCCCATCTCTGGCAAATTTTGAGGTCAACATGACTCATAAGTTCCCTGCGAGTTATCTCGACAGCAATATAGTAGCACTCTATATTGCATTACTATTCGTTTCAAGTCTTTTGAACAGCAGTGCTAGTAACACTATTAATTTTAGCTCCAAAATTTCCAACTTGATACCCGGTTCCCATTTTCTGTTCCATATTGCATGATTTACAACTTAAATTTTGCAGTATAACTAGATCTCTCCTCCATGTCACTCGCATGTTTTCACAAAACACTCTTTCCTAATAGAAAAAAAGAGGAATAAATGCAATACTCATACATCGTAAAAAGGGAGAGTGATGTATGAATTTCAACCCGTACAGTCATTTCATAGTAGCTGAAACACTCCCAATGACCTAAAACGACCAAAAACAAACATGAAGGCCTTCACACAGTTTGAAGTCATCTTTAGAGCGACCCTAATAGAGTGTTATTGTAAATGTTCCTTATATGTCAAATTTGTGATGCGCGTTATAGACGAAATATTATTTTCACCGTTTTTCCGTACCAAGCAAGATTGCGTGTTATAAACGATTAAATTTCAATAATTTTTTTATAGGAAAAAAAATTGTTTTCTTCAATATTAAAAAAATTGCAAGTTTGATTAATCCTACAAGGTTTGTTATATCTCTTTAAAATATATCATGTGATTGTTATACCTCTTTAAATTTTAGATTGATAAATAATGTATCAGTTAGATACTTTTTAACATAAACGATATATTATAATTCCGGTATATTGTAAGTTTATATACCCGAAGTAATACAGAGGTTTTCCTAACGAGTACAAATAATTATTAAAATTTATTATCTGTATCTGAGTAAGTGTATTTAAATCTTATAGAATATCTCTATCCAATCCAAAAGACCTTACAAACCGTTTTGGTAATGTATTTTATTCAGACGGGACGGACTGTGTATATGTTTATATGTAGGTTGCACTGAGGAATCAGAGGCAGACGCGTGAGCTATAAATCGTCAATAGTCACCCAAAATTTCAGAGGCCATCCGAAATTACTTGAAAACTGAAAAAAACTTGCCCAAATTTATTTTTGATACAGCAAAAATGATGCAGTTGACGAACCGAATCTATTTACACATCATTTTATTGACATTAAAATTTAAAATAGAATACCTTATTGTGCACGTTTGCCAGCTAAGTCGGTAGTCAGAAAATTAACAGAAACTTGACTCTCTCAAGCGAGACTCGCATATTTTTCCAGACAAAATGCAAATTCAGCATTCCTGTGGTTTGTTAGCAGTCCAGTTGGCCACTCAAAATTGCAAAATCAGTGCTCGGAGTCTCAATTGCTCAAACGCATCGCGTGAGATTTGAAAAGAATAAAGTAAAAATTGCAAGTGAAGATGATATAACGGATGAGAAAAGTTAAATGAGGACTATTTAAAATTTGCAGAATTTACCAACACGCAATTATTGGATTTTATACACAGAATTTTGTATATATTTACTATAAATTGTATTTTATTTTACAATCATGAAATAGCTTATTATATTAGTTACGATGAATATGTTTGTTTATTTAGTTTTCGATTAATACATACTCGCATATACATAATATTATATATATATATATATATATATATACATATATATATATATATATATATATGTATATAATATATATACATATATATATTTATATATATATATATATATATATATATATATAACATATATATATATATATATATATATATATATATATAATAATATTTATAAAATATATATATATATATATATAATAAAATATATTGTTAAAATTGTATATATATATATATATATTATATATATATTATATTATATATTTATTTACATAAATAATATTATAATATATATTATATATAAATATATATATATATATTATTATAGTGGTGGTATTTTTGGGCATCTAAAAATTTATAGACAGAAAATTAACATTTATTGAGAGTTATTTTGGGAGAAAAAAAGATTTTAAGTCTGTGAACACTTCTTTAAATCTGACATTTTATGGCTGGGAAATAATGTACTAAAGAATGAGAAGGAAGAAAAAGGAGAGTTTTACATAGATATTTGAGTTGCAATAATTTTGATATATTATCTGTGTATGTATGTATATATCTATATGTATGCATGTGTGTGTATATATATACATATATAAATATATATATATGTAAATGTATTTTAACCTAAAATAATTAACTTAATTATAATCGTATTGTATCTCTATTGCTTATGTTAATTTTTGTCAGCTTTATGAACACCAAAATTAATATTTGCTTAGCTCAACTATTCTTATAAAACTTATTTACGTAACTTAATTTCTATCCTACCATGTCCCTTCCGTGAATAATCCTTTACATTCATATTATACCCACTTACGTCCCCACACCAAGATATAACAATCTAAAGAGTTTTGGAAACAGAGTGATAAACACGGGCTTTCGATTAAACTCTATATTTTTAATTTCAAATTTTACAGTTTTCTATCCTGTTCAAAGTACTGTGTTTTATGGACATCGCTCCTAAGTTGTAGCGCGTAAAAACACCCATTACATATATATATATATATATATAATATATATAGATACATTATATATATATATATGTGTGTGTGTGTGTGTATGTATATTATATATATATATATATATATATATATATATATAATATATATATATATATATGTAATGAGACGGACTTTTCGATGGGTGGTTTGCAATCATGACCATAAAAATGATACCGTTTTAGCTAAAGACCTTTATTAAGATAACGTTGGAGGACGGTTCCCACTTCATCATAAGGACAGGACAAACTGAAGGATCAGCTAACATGAAGTCCTATGTACAAGACCCGTAACACCTGGGTCAAAATCCGTGGGAAAATATCTCTAGAAAAATCTGCCTCCGACAGCGTGTATCTCCTTTTTATTTGGAGATTTAAATTGTCCGCTAGGGCCATTTAGGATTATAATTGATCAGACCTCTTCTCTGAGGGCGTAAACTGTAGCCCCAGTGGCCAATTTAGGTTAGGGGTTAAAAAGGGGAATGCAAAATGACGCGGGAATTTTTAGCCCTTGATTTAAGTTTTCAAAACCCCTGAGAATTTTCCTTACATATATATATATATATATATATATATATATATATATATATATATATGTTTAAACATATCAAATTTGAAGGGAAATCTCTCAAATGTATAGACAGTTTGCACCCATCACACCATGACGGGTGATTTTCAAGTCTTTAAATTACTCACGTAACTATTCACATCACTTCATTTGATCTAAAAATATTTTTTACTAGGAAAGTTCATTATAAACATTTATCCGAATGAGAAATATGAACATTATCAAGAAACCAACACCAGAAATGTAACATAATACTACTTTTCCGGATTTAATCTAGGCGGGAAAGTCTTCAACCTTGACGATAGGAAACAAGGTCACCAAAGACAATAAATTGCTGTATATTTGTTTTCCTGCTAAATCATCTGAAAATAAACAATTTTTCTCTGAAAATACTCGAATAAAAAACAAACGTATGTTATGGAATATAAATATGGGATGTCGCAATCATTTCTTATAGTTTTGTGAACAACATGTCAGCTATGATTCTATTTAATTTCGTTGATTATTCCAGATCAAAAAAAATTCATCGTATTTATTTTTTTTGAATCTTTTTTTTACTTCCATAGAAAATGATACGAGAAAATGTATGATTTATTATAAAATAAATATATAAATATATGTAGTTATTAAAGAATAAACCGATGAAGACATTCTTTATGAAAAGAAAATAAAAATACTTAAATATTTATATTTTTTTCATTATATTTAATGGGAAGAGAGATACAATTATAAGAATTTTAAATAGATTTACAAACATGATATACACTTTTTTTCTAATATGTATAATAAATGTCATAAAGAAAAAAATGTTTCAAACATGTGAATACTAAACATGACAGAAATGTAAACATCCATTTCAACGTTTTTGGATAAAATTTATCAACGCAATTCATATCTTTGGAAATTATGTGAATTAGATTAATTTCGTTGATTATTCCGTCTGATCAGATTGTTAAAATTCATCGTATTTACTTTTTGATTACATCTTTGTTGAACTTCCAGAAGTTCATAGAAAATGATATAAAAGAGAGTGAATGCTTCTACGGACACAGACTATGATGTGGAATATCTGAATATCTTGGTATATTAACTGACCACCTTAAACCGATGAAGTAACATTCAATTATGAAAAGAAAACAAAATCTTCAAATAGTTACGTATTCATTCATGATGGGAAAAGAGAGATATCAATGTTTAAAGAATGATTATGTATTACATTGATATTTTTACACTTTTTTATGTATAAAAATGCTTTAAGCCAAGAGTTAAAAGGGAAATTTTACAGCAACTAAATTAGTAACAGACAATGGAGCTCCTGCCATGATAAGTGTTAGGGGCTGAATCCAAGTTTAGGAGAACTTATTGGCGATAGTCACTGAATTCCAGACGCCATAGTCAAAATCATTAGCTTTCTGTAACAGTTCGTATTCGTATATATGTTCGTATAAATATCTGTATTTCATTATTTATTAAATTGTTCTGAGTATTTGCAATTATGATGAATTCTATTTTTCAAGTATTTAAATATTGAATTTTTATTTCTAAATGATTTAATATATTATCTACTGATCATTAATATTATTTAAATTAAACGTTACTAAGTTACGTTATTATTTTTAAATTGCCATTTTTATTTATTTTGGTAACATTTCTCACAGTTTATTTTATAATACACTACCCGTTTATCAGGTGACAGTAACATATCCTCACGTCAATCACGTCAAAAATTGTCAGCGAGAAAACTGGACTCCTATCTTTGAATTCTATCAGTGTCAGGCGTTTTTGTTGATATGTAAGAGATTCCCTTCAAATTTGTTTATTTTACGAAGAGTTTTCTTGCCCAATTCCATACTTTCCTTGCATCTCTCGGCCTCCTATAAAGAGCACATTATGACAAACAGATTTATTCAGCACGTTCTCTAGATTTTCTAGGAGATTTTTAGTGCGCCTGCTTGACTCGAAGGGTGACAATTATCGTCCCTGGGACCGCCATTTGGGTAGTGCAGCTGGCTCTAACTCATCCAATCTACATTTCAGTGGGAAGAAACAAAAAAATGTTTACTTTATGTCCAATTTCAATTATCTTACTGGAAGTGTTGAAGTACACAGACAACTTTACAACCAAATTCTGGAACAAGAGCTGTGAAATATCCACATCCATTTTATATTCTAATCAATTAACTGTAGATAGATTTGAACTGAAGAAATACATATATTGATAGCACACAATCCAAAACATAGTGGTTACATTTATTTTAGGTCCTTCCAAAATCTGATATTGTAGATACCTCCATTTAATATAATTAAAATAAACTCTATATCCTTTATTACTTAGATTGCATTTTGGAAGTTGCATTTCTTGCAACTTTGTCATCCAAAATGTCAACATTACTTTGGGAGTTGCATTTTGTCTTCCAAAATGCACTTTTCAATCAAGAAGAAATAAACTGGGAAATCTATACCTAAATTAATTAACATTCCGACTTTGGTAGAGATCAGTATTCTATAAAAAATGGAGCCTGAGGTAGATGTAGTTGGTGTTCAGCTGCTAAAAATAAAACCAACAGCAAGTATGTATGAATTATACAAAGTTTCATTATGCGTAAGTTGCTTTTCAGTGTTTAACAAATAAAAATTAAAACTATGTCGAATGATTTATGATTTGATTCGAAGTTTTAAGATCTGCTTCTTTCCTATACGAAAGGCATTGTCGGCCTTAGGTGATTATCTTTGGCGGCAAAATTAAAGGCAGTAAAATCGCTTGAACTAGTGTCATAGAAATCTTTAATGTATCTAGTAATTGCAGTAAATTTCTCCCTGTATACCTAGAAACTACGCCAGTTAAGTCTGTGGGTCTGAAAGGTCTCTCGGTGGGAGGCTGGCAGGTGTGAGAGAGGTACGGAAATAATCGTTTCATTGAAACAGAATTGTTTAATTGAATCCCTCTAGTCAGGATAAGCAAAATTGAGGGGATTCTAGCATGGCGTCACAAAGAATTCCTTACAAGTGTCATGGTGTGAGACCCGTTGCAAGGTGTAAAAAAGTAATTCGTAGTTCATGTAGATAATGGTACAACTAAAAAAAAACTGAAATTTTAAGAAAGCATATTCAGGCCTTCTGTAATAATTTCACAATTTTTAATCGAGTTTTCTTGATTATTGTCGAGACACCCTTGAAATACGTTCATGGTACTCCACGGAACAACGGCTCTCAGTTCAAGAGCCTCAGATTTAAGGTGATCAATAACGAATTATATTGTAAATGACAAGATAACTCAGTTTGCCATTGACTTTTCTCATAGATGACAGCGAACACGTCAAAAGAGAATATCCATAGACTAATTTTCTATCAACAAAGAGGTATATGTTTACAAATTGAAATAATGAAACATTTGAAGATGATTTCAGCTTCTGTAGTAGCTTAGCTAAATTTAATCATTTGTATTCTGTAGGTAGATCAGTTGGTTGACTGATTGTATGCTGTTTCACGGCACTGAATCTAAATTGTTCATAGTGTCCTAGACAGTAGTGAGACAAGAAAGCTGTTTCAAACAAAAACAGCAGTTGAAAAAAGATAAACTGAATTGAACATTCACACGATTTAAATCCGGTTGAAAACAAGTGGTCCATGCAAAACTTGAAATTAAATTACTTAAGACCGCCGGCACAGAAGTCATCTCCGGAATAGATTTTCCCTGTATGATTTCACGAAATTAACCGTGATTATTTGCAAAGCTTGTCCTTCCCATGACTGACAGTTACATGATAATATCCTGTCTAAAAGTTGCAAAGGATTATTAATTCTTGTTAGTAAAACTAAAAGTTGTGAGTAAATGCTTACAAATAAATAGATGCTTGTATGCAAAACACGAAATGCTATTTCCTTTGTTTTATGGCTAGGAGGAACGGTATCACGTTCATTCTTTGCTGTTATTATTCAGTCAATTCTTTCCGGCTACATATAAAATTTAATTATACTTTTGTTGTTATTTATTTAAATGATTTTCATCGTATTGTTATTTTTTAACGCCCACGTTTTCTAAGGGAACGATTGTAGATTCCTATATCTTATTTTGTTAAATGTTTAATTAAAAATATTAAATCTATAATTGAGTTCTCAAAACACTCTACATACGTAAATATGAAATATAAACCCTTTAATAATATATTTAAAAATACAAAACTTTACCAAAGTTTTTTGTCACGATGAATTAAAGTCTTTATCCTGGAGGATAGATTTTACAAGTAATAGTGTATACAAAATCACATCCTATTTAAAAAATTTATATTTTTTAAAAATTTAATTATTTACTATATCTTTCTTATTAAATTTCTTAAATTATTTTACAATATGTAAAGAAATTTAAAAAGTATAAATTAAAATTAATATCTAATTTTGTTATATATTATGCAGATATTCATTATTTAACTATTGTGTTTCCATCAAAATCTGAAAAAAAAATAATAAAATTATGAAAAATGTCTTTTGAAAGATTTTCACACAATTTTCTTAATGAAAACAAATTCTAACATTTTTTCACCTTGGTATATTTATCTTACCCTCAAATTTTCAAGATAAATTTAATTAATAATATTTCATTCCTAACGTAAGAACAGTATCTTGGTTTATCTTATTTTTGCAACACGAAATGAAAAATACAGCTTAAACGATTAATGGCTACGAACATATGCCACTGTATTCGAAAATACTTAAAATAGACCCATTATATTCGCAAAACAAGATTAAACTAAACAGTATCTTGGAGTTAAACATTGTTTAGAAAATCGTTGAAAATTGAAAATAGATAACGATATATGATAGAAACATATTGTATCTCAAATACTTAGAACGAAAGCCCATTAGACCATACACAATACAATCTATTTAACGAAATCTAAATTTTAAACATTTCTACAAAATATCTATTTAACGAACATGAAAAATTCGTTAGGCTAAAATTAAAAATGATAAAAGAGATTTTAAATCTTAAATGCTAAATATTAAAAACAGCAATTATCATTTTTTATAAATATTAATATTTATTATTTTATTTTATTTTAACCATAAAAAAGAAAACAATAACAAAGCAATTTAATGCAATGCTATTATTTCAATTAAAAACTTTAATATTAATCTTAGTAAAAAAAAAAAAATCAGTTCAAGATTATTCGTCATCTTAAACTGTATTAAAAGAAAAGATAAGTTTGAAATGTCCAGAAACATTTTGATAAATAGAGAGAAAAGCAAATTACATTACAGGAAAAAGTTCGTTAAATAGAGAATGCACTTCGCTATTTGGGAGTTATTTTACGAAGAAATTTGGAAAATGTCCTCGGTTCCAAGGAAAATTTCGCAAAACAGAGCAATTCACAAAATAGAGGTTTGGCCGTATTCATCAATATACTGCAACTTTAGGAAATAATGCCTCAATTATTGACATGATAATCTGAGAAGTAACCCAAAAGGAAAATAACATTTTTATCAATATCTAGTTTTATAAAGTTTCCAAAATCTATTAAATGTGAATCACTATTTCAAATATATAAAATATTATCAAATATAGTAGGTAATATTTCTTTATATCTGTCTAAAAGTTCCTATCCGGGTGAGGGGACGATATATTTAATTATCGATCTTTATTACTAACCATCCCCTATATAATAATAGCCTAAGTTATCTGTCCGCCTGTCCTCGAATTTATGATTTGGTTGGATCTGGAATGAATAGAGACATCCATATTGGATTCTTTATGAGTTATGGTTAGCAAAATTCAAAATGCGTAGAGTTTATCTCTTCCTAAACTATCGATCCGATTTTACAATAATTTTTTATGAATATGCATCATATCACAGAGAAAATTACTCTCGTCTTTAAAACGTTCGAAATTCACCCCGTCCCTCATTTTCGAGCTTTTAATGCTGTTATTTCAAGTCTTATTTTCCCCGGTTAAGAGCAGGCGATTAAATTTGTCAATTTATCTCATAATAAATAGATAAAAATAACATTTTTTAGCATTATGACGTCATTCTTTTAAGCATATCATTATTTCTTATTTTAAATTATTGAAATACCGTCTGCATTTTTTTCATACCTTTTATCACTGAACTTAGATATTACGTAAATAATTTTCTTGTATATTTGGCTTAAATAATAGATAAGGTGCATATGTAATAATTTTCAATTTAATCATCGATTAATTTTTGTTGCAGTGAAAATTTTATCACCGGTATTAGCTACAATTTTCATTTCATAAAATCTAGGAGTCTATTTCACGGACTAATAAATATCTAGTTTTTAAGTTATATATTAAAGAAAATTAAAGAAATTTGTTCGTTCATGTGTTTGTTTTTTATACATAACCACACGGTTTGACTAAATGAATTCAATGTGATTCTAAACTGCATTCGCAATATCGGGAAACTTTAGAAGAGTATGAAGATAAACAAATTATTGAGCGTGTAGCCAAATTCTCAGTCAAAAAACTAACCATTTTTTTACGTTCCTCATAGGGTAATTTACAATTCTAGAAAATTAAAAATTTTACTGATCCCGTCATATGACGGGCTATATGCTAGTTAACTAATAATTGTTACTGAGCAGCATGAATATGGGTAATCATTAGTACTCAATTTTGCCCCGATCTATTTATTTCATCCTTAGAACGATACAATAAACTAATCACTATTATTATTCCACTTCTACTGGCTTATAATGACCTGATTCTGAATGTAATTTACTATTTCTTAAAAATTTTAACTCACCTACCTCGTATCCAACGTCTGTTACTTACAAATTAAAATCTTAAGTTCTCCGTATTCGCAAGAAGAAGCTTCAGTAATAGCATATCATGTATCTGGTTAGTATCGGGAGCTTTCTTTGACGCCCTTCTATTTTATCATTAATAAATGATACATTACTCCCAGTGACTATGCAATACACATCTTGGTGTACTTCCCATAATGATACCCTTCTCAAGGATATACATTTTGAGATAACAAGCAAGTCTCCAATATAACTAAATGGACAAATTCGAAAATTTAACATCTTATTCAAAATTTCAACTCACCTGACTGTTATGACTAATGTCTGATATTTACAGATTAAAATTCTGACCAATGTCTGATACTTACAGATTAAAATCCTGACCAATGTCTGATACTAACAGATTAAAATTTTAAGTTGTCGGCATTCGTAAGAAAGAAAGCTTAAGTGGTAACATATCAGATTAATATTGGAAACATACTTTAACGCTGTTATGTTTTATCATCACTAAATAATATATTACTTCTAGTGGTTATGTTATATACCAGGGGTGGCCAAGCTCCTTGATAGTCCGAGCCATTTTTCAAAATTTGAAATTTTTCGCTAGCCGCAATTAAATACGTGTTTAAAAGTTATGTAAAAAAGTTATTAAATTTTTTTACAGAAATTATATTTAATGAGTGTCATTTGGAAGTTCTTAGTCCTTTGATTTTTCTAGGAATTTTTCCAATTGTCGATGATTTTTTGCATTGGTGAGAATGTAATTTACAATGAGTTACACTGTTTTCATAACATCAGGATATTTTAAATATTTTGTAACGAGATGTTCTCGGTGAATTATGCAGTGAATCGGTATGAATTGTGGAATTTGAGAATCATCTCTTAAAAAGGACAATAAGACCGATTTTTTTTACCCAGCATTGCCGGAGCTCCATCAGTTGTAATAATTTTTTTTAAATATAATAACACAAAAATGAAAAGGGAACGTTTATCAAGAGACACAAATAATCCTTCAAACTGCCGCATGTAGCACATGAGCCGAAGGTTGACCACAACTGTTATATACATTTCGATTATTTTACATAATACATCTTGATATATATCACATAATGATACACATCCCAGTGATTTATATATATTGACATAATAAGCTAATCTCCGATATAATTAATTGAACTAATTCGAAAATTTATCATTTTATCCAAAAGAATAGTTAATGTAGATATATTTGGTATAATTTTTAGTGGCATTATTAATTGCTTTTCAAGAAGAGTGCTAAATTGACCAAGATTGGCAGATTAAAGGGGATTTTGAAAGACTAAAAACATCCATTGTAACAGCGGGTTTGGTTTTTAGGTTTGCTTTTGGAGCGCTACGACCTACTTTTTGCAACCCGAGAGCTAATGAAACCGGGACCTATTGCTTAAAGCCGATTCCGAACGGCTGCGAGCATCCATGCCATAGTTTGATTCGAACCCACGAACTTCGATTCCGAAGGTCAGCACCCTAACCATTCGTCTATCGTTCGGTAACAGTGGGTTTGGAACCCATAAGCTCCAGTATTGAAGACAGCCCTCTACTCATTCGGCACAGGGCCTGATTAAAGCACGGGCCGACTGGGCCTAGGCGCTGGGCCCCCTAATTTTAGGGGTCCCCTAAAATTTGGTACTTAATTATTAAATTTTAAATAATTTAATTAACAAAATTTGAAAATGTTTTTTGTTAATTCTTCAAGTAATATTTCATGAAACCTTACTCAGAAATTAAATAAAAACAGTTAAGATGTTGACAATTTTTTTAAAATCTACGAATAGCTATTATTTGTAAATCTTGCCTATGCTATTTTATTTTATTTTTTATATAAAAACATAATTGCAAGTGAGTGCAATTTACATCCGTGTAGACATACAGATTTTTGGCATTCGACTGTACTACAAAGGTATGTAAACATAAAAAAAATAATATAAATTTTCCTCCAAAAATATTCGATTGTATCCTTTTTTATAAACTTTTTTTTTGCCTTGAAAGGAAGGTGGGGGGGGGGTCGAAAGATTACCAGGCTCTGGGACCAACTTTGCTTTGATCAGGCCCTGATCCGGCAATCGTTCGCCAATGGAAATAGAAAGAATAATTCAAAGTTCGTGTTGCAGGAGAACTTAATGTACGTGTTGTTTTAATGAATTGTTCTGTTACTTTAAATCGTCTCATTAAAAAAAATCCTCAAAGTATATCAGATGAAGAAAGGCTATAATTCAAGAGTTTTACACCACTTCATTCTGAAGAAAATTGTCATTTTTCGATCTTTTACATGCCAAATTTCAGTGTATGGTCTCGTGTTAAGTGACTAACACCCTAAAATATTAATTCGTTTTATTCTATCTTTCATATAAAAGGCTTTCGAATAAAGTTAATCAGTGAACACTCGCTTAAAATTGCGAATATTCCGCTAATGGTCACAGTTACATCTCCTACAACAATTACAACATCTTCCCCCAACATTAAGAAAACGTGAAGAAAACATCATATGAAATTTATATTTGCCACCAGACATTTCTAAATTTCTTACAGCATTTCATCTCATTAGATTTATAACGTGTATTTCTATACTAAAATATTTTTTTTTATGCTTTGACTAAAGTTTAGCTCGCATGTCTCGGCCAGTTGTTTCATGTCTTTCGTCGTCTACTTTGCATATCCCAAGGACTCGGGGATAAAAGATAAAAACCATTCTTTCTATGCGAGACGAAACATGGACGATTGCCAGAGTTCTTTATTAAGGACTGTTGAATGAAACGCGTTAAAAATATTCCTAGTTTTTTCTAGTTATCAATCGATTGAATTATTCACTCCATTTTCAGTTCGCAAATAGCAATATTTTTAGAGTCACTGTAGATACAGTTATCTTTTCGATACATTATCGTAAGTTTGAAAACTTCAATGTTCAATTAGTCATGCATTAATTGAAAAGTTATTTAAAAGACTATTATTCTTTGTTATAACCAATAGTGCTACAGTCAATTTTTTTTTTTTTTTTTTTTTTTTTTTTGCCGTCCGAGGGCTAGTTATACCAGAATCTACTGTTTAAAGCCAATTCTGAATGGATATGAACATCCATGCCAACAGTTGATTTGAACTCATAGATTTAGGTCCTGAGCAAATTACGAGGTGAGTGTCTAACAAATTAAAAAGTAATGCTAAAATTAAATTTACTTCAAACTTTGAAATTAAAAATAATTTAATATTCTTATAAATAAATTCTGCCTATCTATATTTACTCTGCCTTCTATAAAAAAAAATTCTACATCATTTCAGAACCATTAGTTTCCCATTAAGAAATATTTGTATTTTTGAAGATAACTATTAGTTTTGGCTTGGAGCACTACGGTATACTTTTTTGCAACAAAGACTAATGAGACCGGTATCTACTGTTTAAAGCCGATTCAGAATGGATATGAACATCCATGCCAGCAGTGGGTTTGCACTCATGAACTTAGGTACCAAAAGACTGCGCTTTATCGATTCTTACATAGTCCAAATAAAATGAGTGCCTAACAAATTGTGAGGTAATACTGAAATTTAATTCATTTCAAACTTTGAAATAAAAAATAATTTAATGAACTCATAAATAAATTCTACATATATATATGATATATATATATATATATATATATATATATATATATATATATATATTCTGCCTTCTATAAAAAAAATTCTGCTTCATTACAGAACCTTTAGTGTCCCATTAAGAAATATTTGTATTTTTTGAAAATAACTATTAGCTTTGGTTTGGAGCACTACGGTCCACTCTTTTGCAACACAATCAAGTGCTAAACCGGACCCATATGGCCGTGAAGCCAGGATAGTCCTAGTAGCGGTGGGCAGATTGCGAGTATAGGACTACTCAGCCTTACACTAAACCCTTCAAAGAACCCGGAGTACGCCCGTCGCGTCGCAGGCTTAATCCACGATCAAAAGCAGATGACGAGCACTGAGTGGGGGAGAGAATTTGGAAAACAACTGGATGCTTAGCAAACCTCTTGATGCCAGAATTAGTGAGGGTGGAGCAAACCACACGAGCCAGAACAGAAAGGAGTAGATAGAAAGAATTTAGCCTAATGAAAAATTTAATTTACATTAGAATTTGAACCTAATGAGACGGGAAACCGAATGAGCCGAAAACGAGGACAGGAAATTTTGAGAGGCTACAATCGCAATCCTGGACCTCGGGACCATCACTCAAAAGTCATTGCGATAGAACTTTGGCCCACCATGTGGAACCCCCGTGACTCGACTTGCTGGAAAAAAGCCCACTAAAGCTTCGCATGGCTGCAGGAACTTAAAAAAAGCCCTAACCTTTTACTCTTTTGCAGCACGAAGACTAATGAGACCGGGATCTACTGCTTAAAGCCGATTCCGAATAGCTGCGAACATCCCTGCCATAATGGGATTCGAACCCACTGTAACGATCCGTTACAGGACCCTAGCGAAAGAAGAGCGGAAGGTGACCTTTCGCAGCGGAGAATTACGGTTAGCGGCAGGTTGAAACGGGTGGTCCTAACAATACACGTTTGTGTACTAGGTCCCGTCAACAAACCCACGACTCACGCTTAATTGGACTTAATTGAAAACTGTCCGTATGCTGGAGCCAGCGCGTCTGAGACTTTGTGAGACTATTTGAGTGAAAAGACTCGGGGAAAGGATTATAAATAGATCTACACTATAGTGCCACATGTGCGCCCATTAACTGTAGTGAAAAAGGAAATTAAGTTGTTTGGGTCGGCTGATTTAAAGACGGCCTTTCGGCCACATCTGGAAACGGAACAGCTGATTCAGGCGGGAAGTGACCGCAAGATGTCATCCTCCTGGTTCTGGAAGGTTCCGGTAGAATCACGTGAAGGGAACCGGGACCCCTATAAAAGAAGATTGGAGGAGCCAAGACGGAGGCTTTTTCTTGAGAGTTGCTGTTGTAGTTGTTGTGTGGAGCTCGATAGGAGTCCACTCGTCTCTCTGATTTCCGGAGTTTGCTTGTTTTACAGACCGCCAGCGTCTCTGTTTGCTAAGAAGTTGACTTTCGACGTTGGGATCCCATTCCCGTTATCTTACATTTTTTTCTACTTCATGCATAGAAGTAGGTCGCTGATAGTGACCCTTACTCTCATTTTGGATTGTCTTACATCCTGAGTTTCCTTAACGAACTCCAGCGGGATACGCACTCTGAGCGTTTGAACCTTAGTGTGGAAGCTGACTGTACTGATCGTCAGCCGGAAATTATAGTGTCAGCGTTTCATACCGACACTAATTAGAGAACTGTTCCAGTGATTTAGAAGAACTAGCGTTACTGTACCCACGCATTGTAATTGTGTTAATGTTATCTCAGCACGAGATCCCAGAAGATTCAGAATCTACTGAACCTGTACATAGCTGTACATAATTTATTCACCTGAATAAAATATTTAGTCCAGAGTACACAATTATCCAGCCTGTTTCATTGATTCTACCATATCTCCAGTACGTTACACCACGAACTCCAATACCGACTATCAGCGCCCTAACCGTTCAACCATCGCTCAGTATAATTATTAATACTCATACATTTAAGGCAACATAATATAGTTTCTAACAGTATTTAATGAAACTGTTTCCACAAAATTTATAAATTAGGATTTTTTGACTGTTAAAAAATATTAGGATGTAGACATTTCAATCCTTTTCCTAACATCATTTTAAACATATAAAGGACAATTATAAAATTCAGAAAGATATTGATACTGTTTTTTAAATATGGTATTACTTCTATGGCGATTAAAAAAGTAGTGTTAATGTATAAATAAATGGGTATATGAATAGTATTTGAAGTAAACCGAACATTTTATTTCGAAACGTCACTCTCCTGTGAATGAAGTATGAAGAAAATTTGCTAATAAAAACCCGCCCGTTTGCATAATAAAATACATTTTGATGGATGCCTTTTTTCCCCTTCTTCAACACAAGCAAATTGCGCCTCGAAAAGCGATTTTCATCGATTTTTCCATTTACCAGTCTATAAAATGATGAGAAAAAATTAGATATACTTTTCCCAGTCTTTAGCTATTAGAAATCACATTCCATCAAGAGCTCTCAAACCCAGATTTTAGACCGCCTATACCACCATAAAATAACCGTAATATAAATTTGATGGGTTTAAATTTGCTTATAATGACATCAGAGGTCGAGCCATAAATATATCAGTATTAAACGATGCGACGATGGTATATATTGTGTGATTTTTTTATCAGATAATTTATGTTTTAATACTACATCTGAATATATGATTCACGACTTTGCAAAACAGTATAGTTTTCCCTTAACAGCTTGTGTGTGTTCTTTATAAAAATTGCTGCATATAATTATAAGATAAAGTTGAGTACGGGTTTAAAATAAAATTTAGTAGAGGTTTTTTTTTTTTTTTTTTTTTTTTTTTTTTTTAAGAATTCTAATATTTAGGAAAATTACTACTAAGGTAATCAGTGATTTAGACGAAATCGAGAGAGATATTCTGCATTTATTGTACGAATTTGCTTTCAATATGAAAACTTAGTTTTAAATATCCACGTAATAGAGATGGCTGAACGCTGGTCGAATGGTTAGAGAACTGATCGCATGTACCGAGGTGCGTGGGTTCGAGTCCCACGGTGCCATGGATGTCCGTAGCCGTATGGGATCGGCTTTAACCCCTTCCCGGTTTTTCCCGAGCTGAACTCGGGAAGGCAAAATGTACCAATCCTGGCTCATCCCGAGTGTAGCTCGGGCACTGTGAAATTTTACACTGTGCAATCCGTCTTTCTCGAATTGTATCACATGTGATTTTTACGGTTTCGAATGCTTTTGCTTACTTTTCTGGCTACTAGATTATCTGCTGCTCAAAGAGAGACAGCAGAGGGAAGAAGGTAAGGAGAGAAACAAGGTTCTACTGTTCAGATTGCGATGTTGGACTCTGTTCACTACCGTGTTTCCGATTGTATCATACATGATCAAATTTTGATTAATAATTTCATAATCATTTATGTAAATACAAAGGATATAAATAAAATTTAATTCAAGCTAGGTATTCTAAGCTTTATATTTATAGTTAGTGTGAATTGACTCCAATGTCTAATGATTTCACAGAAAGCCAACTATACAGGTAAATTACTCATTTATTTAAATTGATTTTACATTAATTACATTAATATTTAGGAAATTATGTTTAAAAATCAATGTATGTATGAAAATAAGCATAAAAATTTGACATTTTTTTACCCATAATCCCGAAATAAAATGAACCTTGAAGGGGTTAAACAGTAGGTTCAGGTCTTATTAGCTCTTGTGTTGCAAAAATGTAGACCTTAGCGATCCAAATCAAACAAAACCCTGCAATAAATGGTATGATTGCAGATTTATATTCTGAAGTTAATCTAGAAAAAACAATTAAGGGTTTGACTCATACCTCAAAATTACCTTTTTATGTTTTACTCTTTACTAAAGCTACAGTTATTTTTTTAACAGTTTTTATGTGCCTTAAAGTAAGTTAAGGTTCAAAAGCATTTTAATTGTTATATAATACCATTTCTGAAAAAGTTTAAAATCAGAATTTGAGAATACTTTCGAAATAATATGAATAGTGATTATTAAAATACTTCTGTCAGTTAATTTACTTTATTTTATGTTGTATAATTCGTTATTAATATCAATATATATTGGAGGTTATAATGATTTTTTTATCCACTACAAACTTAAAATGATGTCCAGGTTGGATAAAATGCAGTCGTGAAGCTATGAAAAAAACTACCAAAATTTTGAAATTTAAAAAAAATGAGTTTATTGAGACAATCTGTCTTTGGCGCTTTGCAGCCAAAATTTTTTACATCCGCTTATACAGTGAGTGCGTCAGGGAGCCAGCCAATTAGAAGTGTTACGAGTATATAGCAATCTTGCACCTATCTGGGCCCATATGACTGTGAGGCTCTCCAGGCTTCTAACGGTGGTGGTCGGCAAATCGCAAGTTTTGAGCCACTTCAAACGGCCGGCCATCTCCGAAGTGGCCGAAACGCTGCAGTTGGAACATGCGGACAAACGCAGCAGAGTAGCGGTCGTTCAAGGAATTTGGAATACTACTGGATGGATCTCTTGACGCCGGAAATAGTGAATGTGGAGTAAACCATGCAGACCAAAACTCTATGAATTTAGCTTGTTGCAGACTTGGACCTGAAAGCCTAATTGAGAAGGAGAACATTTTGAGAGGCAACAGTGACATTCCTGAGCCTTGGAACCGTAACTTGAGAGTTATTGCTATGTAACTTTGGCCCACCCTAAGAGTATATAACATGGGGACTCCTCAAATGGAACTAGGTTATGTAATGGAGTTACATATGATTAGTTAAACTTAACATAAACTAATTCGACTTTTTCGTGGTTGTTAAAGATTACCAGAATCAAAAGATAAACAAGGATGTTTCACCAAACTATGCAATTTTAGGTATGGAATTGCAAGAAATTTATTTTAGAGTATAATTATGATTAAGTTGGTTATTTTGGTTAAAATATCATTGCAGGTGTACGTACAGATATATAAGTCTATACATACATGTATTCTACTTTTATTACACTGTTGTATTCTTCACTGTTCAAACGGGAAAATATGTTCATAAAATACAAGGGGACTAATAAAATTTTTTTCACATCGCTTAATCAGTTTAGATAAGCGATATAAAACTAGAAGCTAATTTTTCAATTGAATCTTCTTCTTCCAGAAATTTCCCAATATAAACCTCAATTACTCGATTACGAGAATTATGCTCAGTGTTATGTTGAAGAAGGACAAAAATATAAATTATTACAAACTTTCAACCTTACACTATATGAATGTTAATTTGACGAAGATCTGCTGCTTAGAACCAATTTCGATAACTCTTCCAGAAGGGAGGTTTGAACCGTTGTTATTTGCCACAGACCAGCTTGAGTTTCAGCTGTACTATAATTTAAAGAATTTCTCCTACAAGGTGAGAGAAATTTCTACCTACAAGTTCATTTTCAATGAATTCTTCATTTTCTTCAATGGGGTATGCGGAATAAAACTGTATTATTATCTCTTATTCTTTAATATCCCCATGCATTGATCTGGTTTCATCTATATTTAAAAATGATTAATAAGAGCCAATGGGCCAAGAGATAGCTTTCTTTAAGATTTGAAACCCCCTGAGAATTTTCTCGGGCCGTCTTACGGTTTTTATACAAAACACCTACATTACTTCCCGATCTAGATTACTTTTCCTTACATATATGTACAAGGTGTCTGCTAAAATAAAATTTTTCAAATCCATGACTTTTCATGACTTTCCCTGATTTAGCAGATCCTTTTCCATGACTTTAAAAAGCTTTCGTTAAAGTATATATGAATAAAACTTCTGATGTACATACAATTAAAATATATGCTTTTAGAGAAATTACAGGAATTTTATCATAAAAAACTATAAACTTACTTTATAAGTGTTAATAAACTCACATACATAAAAATAAATTGTTGTATCTACATACCTAAGTTTAATCATATAGCAATTTTTCAATCAAAATGTTTCCAATTTGAATTCAGGGTACTTTGGTATTATCCAGGTGACCATGAATAATAGCCAAATATAACCCTATAATGTTTATATACAATATCCCTAGAGATAAACTTATATTTTGTGCAAAAATCTTAACTAATTTTTATACAAAAATAATTATAATTATATTAATAAAATTTTAATCTACAATTTAAGAAAAAACCAGAATAATATACATTTACCCACCCATTAAGCTTTCTTGCTTTGAGTTTCCTTGGTGAACAAATTTTACTTGGCAATAGGGTCAATAGGATAATACATAAATACCAAACTCAGTAACTTCAGCCAAATGACAAGTAAAAATAGAATTAAACAATTCAATGCATTTTTTTTAATCGGTAGTTTAGCGGATCCATGACTTTTACTCATTTTACTTGAAAAATCATGACTTTCCATGACAAAATTAATCCATTGTCTAAATCCATGATTTTCCATGACTTTCCCTGACTTTCCAAGTGCGCGGAAACCATGTATACAGATTGGTTTGGTTTGGAGTGCTACGGTCTACTTTTTGCAACACGAGGGCTAATGAGACCGGGACCCACAGCTTAAAGCCGATTCCGAACGGCTGCGAACATCCATGCCACTGTGGGTTTCGAATAAATAAACTCCGGTACCGAAGGCCAGCACCTTAACCAATCGGCCATCGTTCGGCACATATATATAGAAGTAAGTACAATTAAATAGGTTTAGAAGTCTGTTATAGCGAAAAATTACTAACAATATAATCATTTAATTTACATTTAATCATTTAATTCATTCACTCCTCTGGTTCTCTAAATTAAGAGTTTCTAGTGTAATAACTTGAATCTATTAATTTTAATGTACACATGATAAAATGATAAGAATTACAGAGATAGTAATAGGAAAATGAAATTCTCTAATTCTGTTGAACGAATTCCCTGCGTGTAATTACTGTTAAATCTAAGCATATTATACGTAGAATTCCACATGGCATGATATTCAAGGCAATTGCGTCGAAAATAAAATTTAAATCCTTTGCGTTTGGAAGAGATAAATTTAAAATGGACACGCATGGAATATGCTTGAATAAAACTCTACTGTAAATTAATATTTTAAAGCAGTCCATTTTAAAGCATCATTCATCAGTTAAAATTTTATACTTTATAAAAGGTGATAAAAATTAAAATCCAGTGTTTAGAAATAAATTTGGATCAGAATTTATAATTATATGTAAAAAAATTACAGCAACTATGAGTTGTTTATAAAATGTTTATATTCGCATTTATGAAACAGTAATTACAAATTATTTTCAAGACTCACTTCAAATTTGTAATTTAGTTGCTTCAGTGATAAAAAGAAGATCCATTTGAATAAACAGAATTTTCATTTTCTAATCATGTTTTATGTACCACAACAAAATATATCCGATAATAGAGTGTTTATCTTAGTCCAATTTTTCCTAGATTAGTATTACAGGTCTATCTCTTTGTGGTTTTCTCAAAAACTGGAAAATCACATTCTCCTTTAAAATTTACATATTTTACTTTTTTACAGCTCTGTTGCTCAAAAGAAAAATTGTTCGGTAGTTTAAGAAATATTAGGCATAACAGCATTTGTCCCTTTATGTTTGAAATTTAAATTCTTAATGTAAAATCCGCTGAAAATGAAATTAAGAATGGACGATTAAAGAATCGACAACTTAAATATTTGCTTTTACATTTTAAATCCGAAGGTCTTTTTCTCACCAGAGAGTACAGAATAAACACCAAAGTATCTGAATTAGATTGAAAAAACAGTACATTTTTTAAGACAGAAAATAAGCAATGAGATACCTGCTTTTCATTTCGTTCTCCTCAAATCTAAATTTTTCACATTATCAGGGTCGTCTACATATACGAGGGTTACTCTGAAATTTTTAAGATACACCCAGACAGAATTTAGAAAATAAAAATAACGGTTTAATTTTAAAATACAAAGTATTTTAAACAGGAGATGATTTTTTACTGACTTACTTCAACTTGTTCAGCGTAGAATAAATATTAAACAGAAGAGAAAATAGAATTGACGCGAGAACATTTTCGCGGTATGATTTTCTACGATTTTAAAGCAGGATTGAATCAAGAATGCTTTTAACCGTTGCAATTGACATTTGGTGATGAATCTCCAGCTCATGCTACTGTATTCAGATGGTTTAAAGTATTTAGCAGAGGTCGAAATTTTCTTCAGGATGAAGAACACACCGTAAGGCCGCCGTCACCAACAATCCCGGATAATATTGCCATACGAAAAATGTTAATGGAGGATAATCGCTGTACCTATCATATTATACAGAAAAAACTTAACATTGGATCAGCAGTCATACACAAAATTATTAATGAAGAATTACATATGAAAAAAGTAGTTTGCCGTTGGATTCCCCATAATCTAACTGAGCACCCAAAAGGGGAGTGGTTGAGAATCAGTAAAGAAACTCTAATTTGCTAAATGACGGTGGCCACCGCATCATTTCTAAAATTGTAACGGGTGATGAAACCGTTTACATTTTTTGACTTTCCAACACGTCAAGAAAGCAAGGTATGGGTCTTTGAAGATGATCCCACACCGACAATGGTGAAAAGACAACGAGCACTGAAAAAAGTGATGTATGCCGTTTTCTTCAGAAGTACGGGATTGGTCAAAGCCATCAAGTTGGAAGGACAGAAGACAGTAACAGCAAACTGGTATACCACTAAATGTCTTCCACAAATTCTACAAGAAGTGACTGTTAGGGGACTAATGCTTCACCATGACAATGCATCTTCACATACAGCCGGATTAACAGTTGAGTTTCTTAAACAAAAACAAATTAAAGTGATAGAGCATCCTCCGTATTCACCTGATCTAGCTATGGGAGACTTTTGGCTATTCTTTAATCTAAAAAAGAACTTACGTGGACGTCGTTTTCATTCAGAAGAAAAGATTGATGTGGCTATAAATGCATTTTTCATCTATTCCAAGAAATGAATGGCTTGAGGCATTTAATATGTGGAAAATTCGTCTACAAAAGTGCATTGATACTGGAGGAGACTACTTTGAACACACCTAAAATTTTGTTAGTATAACTTTAAAAAATAGTATAGGAAACTATAGGAAAGGTGACACTCAATTATAAGGAGACATATTCAATAATAATGTTTAAGAAATTTTCTTTAATATAGTTACACACCAAATTTTTGTTACTGAAAATGGCTCAAGCAAGACCCAAATGAATGAGTTGATTAAATATATTTTTCTGAATGTTTGCCCAATTTCACAAATGAGAACATAGGGAGTGAAAATTACTGGTCTTGGTACCATTGCAAAAGTTTGTTTTATTACTGGTAAAATTCTTGTATATTAGGTAATTAATATAATAAATACCTCTGATATTTTTAGAATTAAGGTTGAAAACCTAACCATATTCACATCACCCCCCCTTAAAGTCCCAAACTAGTTCCTTGACCAGGAGTATCGTGCTAATCCCCCCCGGGGATGGAATGCCCCCGTTCAACGGGAACCAATGATCTAAGAATGCTTAAAAACTCAAATAGTCTCCACTCCGATTTTGGACGCTTTATTTCATCAACTCGTTAGTTGTTTTATCGTTGTTTATTTAGGTTGGTTATCTTATCTAATGACAACATGTACCCACACATTTTCAGTGATTTCTTATGTAATTTTATTGTCTCTGTTTACATCAAAAACGGGAATTTATCAAGATTTTAGGGAATATACTTTACTATATACGTTTAGGACTTTCTTTTCCGTACGCCTGGAAAATCTTCATGCATAACAGTTATGCTTAACTTTTAGGCAACAACCCAGTTTTCTCAAATTTAATTATAGGAATAAAGTTCCCCTGATAATTTTTAAATAAAACACTTTAAGCCTGACATTAATAAAGAAATGATTGTTGTAACAAGTAATGTTTCATAATATGTTCATATGAAGTAAAAGCCCTTAAGATTCCAGGATCCCGTCATTAGTAAAATATATGAAGTTAACAAAGAAATGTTTATTGCAACAAGTAATGTTTCATGATACGTTCATATGAAGTAAAAGCCCTTAAGCATTCCGTCATTAGTAAAATATAGATTTTACTGTGATTTTTAAAGCTCATCGAGCATAATAAAAACCTAAATAAAAGTTTATTGAAAGATCGATTTAATTTACAAAACTTCTAGCCCTGCCCCAAACTTTTAAAACCAGGAGACTGATCAAAGTTTTGAACGCACACTCAAACTATTGCACTTTCCACATCGCTCTATCTCCCAATCGGGGAAGTTCCCAACATTTTTTTTTCTTTCGTTTTGATTCTAAACTACAGGCGCCTGATGTGAATATATAAAGCTGTCTGATTCACCCAGAAACTTGGCGCTCGCGTATTGGAAAACTTTCAGAGTACACTTATTTCGCTATTTGTGTATATTGATTCCAGAGAAGAATTAGCGGTTGCTTATCGGAATATTGATTTCTTCAGCAGATTCGTGAAACTAATATCACAAAACATAACATCGCACGCAATAAGTATCCCCCCCACTAATAAAAGTGAAAATGTGTAGTGTTATAAATTGTTTATAACTAACGATAGGATTAAAATATAAATACAAACTATTTAGACAGACTTAAAATTTTATTCATATTTATAAAAATTTTCTGATTATATCTTTATGTTCAATTGTTCACTCTTTAAATTATGTTATTAGATTGCACTTCAAAACTAAATTCATAATGGAATTATTTTGATCTACTTCAAAGTATGATTCTTCATGCCTATAGAGCTTAAACATCATTTGATAAGTTTATACCTCTGTATTAGGATGAAATGCATATTCTATATTAAACAAGCAGTGCGCGTAGACAAAACTTTAGTTGACATATAGTCTCTGTTTAGTAGAGGATAGTTTAAGTTAAGTGATAGATGGGATGGTTTCATAGTTTACTTTTCGTCAAGCGTCAAATCCTTTAAAATTTGAAACAGAAAAAAAATCTAGGGATATAATTAAAAAATTATATCAATAAAAGTGTAACGAAAGAGTATAATCCCTCTATTTTATACTACTTTTCCCTGAGTATATTAGCTATAAAAATGGTTAGAAAGTATTTTACTTATGCAAGATAAATTCCAGTTCAGTAAGCAAAGCTATTGGTGATAAAGCCAAACCTGTTTACGAATAATTGGTTATGAGTTGTTAAAAGTTATTGTTAGACTTAAAAAAAACGTAGTGGGAATTTGTCCCCATGAGATGTTATGCATTTTTACCAATTTTACTATTCTACCCCTTTAAAGGGAACGATTTAAAATCCCACAATGATATCTCCCAACAAGTTATCTATCCTGACAGGTGTAAGACGTTCGTGTTGCAACACGCAAAAATCCAAGTTATGTTGGATCATCATCAGGAGGTGATAGGGGTTGCTTATAATTCCTGACCTCACTCCCACCTGCTAATGTCGCAGCAAGAGGGTATTCAGACCTAAAGATTTAACCTGCATGTTCTCTGGGATACAAGGAAAAGTTTTTCAATGCGCCTGCATGGTTCGAGTCCAGCACCCCGGAATTCTAGCCCAGTACGTTAACCACTAGACCATCTCGGATCCTACCGCATAAGGCTTGGTTGACTCCATGGAATGAAAGGAAGTTTCAACTGATATTTAATTCCATTTTAAACTGATAGCAACGCCCTTCATTGTAGAAGTCTCATGCGTTTAGTAATAAATAATACAACAAACACGTATAATTACATGTGTTTGTTTCATACTAAGTTGAGTGTTTGTTTTCTCACTTTATTATGTGTTCTTCATTCCTACTTTGAACTAGGGTTAGGTTTGGTTTGGTTTGATTTAGAGAGCTACGGTCTACTGTTTTGCACACGAGGGCTAAGAAATAGGGTTAGGAAACCTCCCACAACTACTATATAAGTTCAAGACAACAAAAACAAATTTTGTCCATTAATAATTCTCTAATTTTTTACTACAATCTTATATAGCCTAAAAATGCAGTATTAATTTTAAACCCAAAGATAATTTTGATCCATATTCGTTTTTTTTCCCAACATAGTTTACAGGTTTTGGCATTCAACTATGGCAGTGAACCAGGAATTACTACTTTTCACACGCCCAACTTTACACATATAATTTAGCAATTCTCAAACTTTTTCTACCATGGCAATAGTCGTGAGAACTGCAGAAATAAAGAATCAGTTGCACATCGAGTTAAATACAAGGACAGATATATCTACTGAATTATTGAATATATATTTATGAATATCCTAAATTAACTACTACTGTGGACTACTGTAATATATATATATATATATATATATATATATATATATATATATATATATATATATATATATATATATATATATATGTGTGTGTGTGTGTGTGTGTGTGTATAATATTAAAATCCCTTATTTACATATTTTAATATTAATTTAATAATTTCTGTTTATAAATTACGTTGGGGTTTGCGCGGTAATTCTGATTTTTCCCTCCAGACACGCAATAGACTTAAATTCAGCCTGTGTCTGTACTTTTTTAGCCAATAGTAAACGCGTTCGCTTTAAACATGGGTATTTTTTATCACGTGATCAATTGTGCTTAGGGATTATTCGTAGTCCTTTTACCTGAGAAATCCCTTCTTAAAACGGTGCATGTGCACGATGTTCAAAAAAATTCTGACCTGTTGTATGGATTTAATGTATGTCAGCAGAAATAAAATGTGTTGTGTTTTTGGATGAATCTCACCCAAATTTATATATATGTGTATGTGTGTAAAATTCAAGGAAATTGATACCTGTGTTGAAATAATATTGCTGTAATTTTAACTCAATATGATGTCATTTATAAAACAAAAAAATTTCGGGATATTTTTACTTGCTGTCTTAACCTTAAACTACTATGCTCGTAATTTATGATAAAACTTTGTTCATTTAAATTAATCTTTAACTAGCTTACAGCTTCGTTAGTGATTTTGGCAGCACACTGAAGGTACTGAGAAAACTACTAATCAATTATGATTTAGAACAGTGAGTCTCAAACTTTTAAGCCATGGTAGAGAATCGGTCACTCCTCAAGATAAATACAAGTACAATTATTAGCAATTTTAACATTAGCACCGTAAGGAGTGAATGCAACTTTAATTTTAATGCTTAAGTATCTTTTTTTTTCTGATTTCACCAATTTTAGTCGACTTTTTTTGGTATTGCCTCTGTTCCTAATTCGAGAACTCGTGTTGCAAAAAAGTAGACCTTATCACTCCAAACCAAACCAAACCTAATTCAATAATTCCTATCACGCTGCCCTATATTAAATTGAAACAGAGTCTTTGGTGGCTCATAGCAAAGTGAAATAACAAGATTTATTAAACACAAGAAATCATAATAAACACAAGAAATCGTAATACTATCGTAATACGCCCTAGGGCCATTACGCACAAATATTAAAGCTCAAATTTCAAATAGGGACATAGCCTTACCTTCCAATGCTCCCATTTTGTGGTGCTAAGGAATGCGTCTGCTCCTCCCGCTCTCTCCCTGATATATATATATATATATATATATATATATATATATATATATATATATATATATATATATATATATATATATATATATATTTCTCTTTGTTAGACTGCGGAAAGAGTTCTAGAAGAACCCAACCTCGTGATAAATCGATAACAGGGATCTTGTGGGTGGTTATCAATCATCACGTGATCGGGGAACTTTCCAGGGGAAGCATTCGTTTTGCACGTGCACAGTTTAAACAGAATAGTCATGCAGTATTTACATGATTAACCCTATCTAATCCTTTCAACTCCCAAGGTGGTCACGAGCTGTAGTGTCTTAAGACTTACAAATGATAATGTGACGTGGGCAACGTCACATTCCGCTATCAAGACTTTTCATTTCAAATAATATAAGACAATTTAAAGGAAAATATCTAATAATACATGTTTATAATCCCAAGGTACCAACAATCAAGCCAGGGTGGGGGGCAAAGGTGACCTATCACTTGTCTACACCTCCGCACGTAAACTAAATCGCTAGGATGAGAATGCCCCCAATACTTGTCTATACATTTATATAGTGCAAAAGAGGGAATAATTTTTCACTGGCAGCACACTTTTGTCCGATTTGTCAGATAGAGCCCGTAATTCCATGCTTGGGCCGCGAGCAAAGATTAATAGCCGTGGCGTACCGAGGGGTGCAGAATACGAATTAACCGCGTGCCTCCGACGGTTACAATTACGGGGCCCACTCGCTAGGGAGTAAGATCCAGCAAGCTCCTTGGCAAGTAGTAATTAATCTACTAAGATTGCACGCGTGGACCCTATGGTTTCGAAGAGAGCGCCTTCCTAAAAGCGGAGATACATATACGTCTATGCATGTATAAATATGGGCTATGAGATGAGGTGCTCTTAACTAATGAGAACCCACTTCGCTTATTCCCTGCTAAAAAAGAAACGGGGTTTATTTCGTTCGCTTTAGACCGTTTGCTTATTGAACGACTACTATATAATTTATTATCAGAAATTTAGTTAGGTTTTGTAACGTTTATTCGTTTTCTAATATCTTTAGTTAACAACGCGATCTTTAGATTATATAACTTTTCAAGAGTATGTTTCATTGTCTACCAAATCATCGTATCTTTATACTCTCTTTAAGACGAATGATGGTTGAAAGTTTGGGCTCTGCTCTTCAGTACAGTAGTTCGTGGGTTCGAGATTCTTTACTG
Source organism: Pardosa pseudoannulata (assembly GCA_032207245.1). Classification (NCBI taxonomy): domain Eukaryota; kingdom Metazoa; phylum Arthropoda; class Arachnida; order Araneae; family Lycosidae; genus Pardosa; species Pardosa pseudoannulata. Next base: position 90,259,251 of record CM063504.1, on the reverse strand, counting down.
GCATGGATATTCGTAGCCTTTCGGCTTTGAACTGTTGGTCCCGATCTCATTAGCCGTTGTGTGGCAGAAAAGTAGACCGTAGCGTTTCCAGCTAACCTATTTACTTCCTTATATTCTATATTCCTTACTTATACGAAGTCTATATTCCTTACTTACTTATACGAAGTAAAATATTCATTACAATCAGACAAACTTTCGATCTTTAGATTTCAACAGAGGTAACCATTTTGCCTAGTTTAAGAGTAATGTCCGTCCGTACGTAGAAGGAAACTATAATTTTGAAACTTTAAATATCCATATTAACTATCCCTCTAGGATTTTAACTAGTTTTTTATTTAACTAGGTAACGTCCGTATATCCGTATATACGTTTATACGTACGTATGTATTTCATAAAAAAGTGATTGTAAGTACAATGCTGAAATTTTGTAATTAGGATTGTTGTAACATTTAGCTGTGCACTTATTTCAATCTGTACCCTATATAACGAAATATCTAAATATAACAAATATTAAAACGCTACTTGTCGTCGCCAGATGGCAATATTTTGAGGTCTACTCATTGTTGCATTAATATAATATATAATATAATATATATATACTGTTCACTGTTGAATACAATATATTGAATTAATATTGAATAAAATCTTGACGTTATTGAACTTTTATATTTTAAGAATTGTGTAATTTTCCACTTTATTATGGAATTGGGTCCTACTTTATTTTAAAATAATATAAGTTTAGATGAAGTTTAGCAAAGAGTGTGTATAATTGAATAGACGTTAGTTTTTCCTATTTGAATATATTTATATAATCTATAAAATGAATTAATGTTATGAGAATATCCTAAATTTTCAATATTTGTGTAATTGGGAATGATTTTAAAAAATAAATGAGTGATGTAAAATTAAATTTGTTATGAACTTAACACATAATAAAACTCACGAGACACTTAAAATGTTTTAAAAGACAGCAACGCAAGGGATGAAGCAAAGCAAACATAGAATTAATTGATTAAAAAAAATCCTAAGAAACAACCAACAGTAGCTTCTCAAAATGACTCAGAGATTGAGAACATTAATAGCTGACTGATTTAAACGGTTACTGATCGTTTGAATCATTTATTTCTATTTCATCTATTTTCACTTATGTTCTATGTCTATTCAAAAGGAGTAAATAATTTTGTTGCTATTTTTGTGATAACAGCACGGCCGGCCCTAGGCGGCAGGAAAGATAGCTGTCTACAGTGGTTAACTTCCTAACAATTTATGCTAAATTTGTATTATTATATTATGAACAACAAATATGTACATAAAATTATTATTTGTATTAAAATAATAATAAAGATTCACAGGAAATTGTTTGATCACAATAACGCAGATTTATAAAAAACTGTTTGGCAGTTTTGCCGCTTTCAAATTGAGATTCTGAATTGAATCAAGACAATAATTACTTATTTGTCTTTCTCTAATATTAATTTATAATTTTGGTTTTTAAAAAATAAAAAATAAAATTGTGTAGAGAGCCAACATTTGCTTATGGCATTTGCATTTCGGTTTGCCCACGAGAAGGGGAAAAAAAACGGTGCTGTTTTTGGCGAGATAAAACTAAACTCTTCAGAATGAAGGCTGAACGTTGATATTGGTGCTTGAACCTACAAGACTGTTGCGTTTATTCAGAAAAGTTTTATGTTTTTGTTCGTGTAGATACCGATCATCTTAGTACGGGTAGAATATAGACCAGGCATGCCCAACCCGTGGCCCATGGGCGGCATGCTGCCCATTAAAAAACTTTTTGCGACCCAACTGAAGTTTTCAACTGTGTATATCGTTTTAGTCATTTTGACTATATACAATTAAAACAATAGTTTTAGTTGTTAATATTTGCAATAATAAATATCACTTATTATGTATGTTAAGACTTGATAGTAACCAATGTAAACCTGTCTTTGAGTAGGGTTGGACAGGTTGCGTTGAAATTTGAGTGTTCTAGAATATTCTGTCAATAGGCTATTACTTATACAACCAGCTGACTTGCGTTACGTGCACGTGCTCTATCCGACCAGTCAGTGGAAGTTGTATGGAAAGAAAGTTATAAATTATATTTATGGCTATTGTGAAGTTATCATTAATTGTAAAGGAATAATTAAGGTATTGTTTATTTAGAAAACGCAAGCTAACGATGCGTTTGAAATTCTAACCTCCAAAATGTTTAATTTGATGTATAAAACAATATAGTAGTGTTGCAACTCAAATTATACGTTTTTGTTACTACAAAAGTATTAAATCACATTGTAAGATGTTGGGGGTGATTATAAATACAGTATAGCAATGTTTATTGTCGTTGTAGTTATGATATATGTATAACACAACTTTTGAGTACAGTCGCAGCTTGCACTGTAAAAATGCATATTTTGAATATTGCACGATAATAAAATATTTTGAATAATTTGTTGATTTATTTTTATATGTGCGGTCCTCCTCAGGTCTGTAAATTGTTTTTTGGCCCATCAACCGATTTAGGTTGGGCAACCCTGAAATAGACTTATTTGATGACTCTCAAGTCAAAAGGATTTTGATTTGATACAGGTTCATCTGACTGAATACTCACCAAAAAGTGGTGTAGTATATAATCGCCTTTAAGGATAAAATTTCTCAGGATGTATAACGAGTGGGAAAATTTCCTTTCAAGAAAGTATAGAAGCCTTAAATCCACTAGGGGACTGAAGCGTGGAAGGAAGTATTATAATTATGTAAATGTTGTATCTTGTGTGGCACGTTCAAACATTCCCTACTATAAACTGAACTAAATAATATCACTTAGTTGAGTAACGTTAAGCATGTATGCCCATGGGAAACAGGGACACTCAGACTGATTATCACAGGTGAATACCAGAATTGCAATTTACATGGAAAGTCATTCTACAGAGAAAATGCCAAGCACTACGTTTCAGCTTCATGTGCGTTACACCCACATAATGCTACTACACTTGCGCAATTCCGACGATTATGCTTTAGAAATTGGTAGTGAAACCGCAGTAAAGTAATAAATAGTAGAGTAGCGTTTGAACAATATGCTCATGGAAAAATATAATAGTTATACAATTTAATTTCCACTGAAGGTTTCGATGTTAAATTTTTGCATAGAGTTGTATATTTATTTTGGTTATTTATTTTAAATAATATTTTTCTGTATATAAATATGTTCTTGTGTAGCAAAAGAAAAAAATAGGTATAGGTGGAGAATTCTCCTAGAAAATCTTCTTTTTTCTTAAGGTAATTTTTAAAAGAAATTTCCTTTTTATTCTATACATTTTAATTTCAGTTTTCGATTTACGTTTTGGACTTATATCCATGCAACAAATTTCATCCGTCTTGATCACTCCGTCTTAGTATTATTCCATTCACACTTAGATAAGCTGTCATATAGTGATACAAACACAGATTAAATACAGAGTAGAGTATTATTAGGAATACGAGGGGTCTGGCACGTCGCTAAACTAACCATACATCGCTGCCGAAAACTTTGACGATTATGACAATTTTCTCTCTTTAATTGGCACCCAAGAGAAAATAAAAATATTAAAAAGTTAAGAACCATTTCAAAAACTCATATCAAATAACAAAAGTAGAGATTTTTAGTAATTCAGGAGGCCTGAAATTACAATACACTTCCTTATCCAGAGAAGGAAAATTTCAACAATTACAATCTCTGTACTTATTTGCTACACAAGAAGAAATTAAAAATATTGAAAAATTACCATTATTTCTAAAACACATGACAAACGCCCACTGCTCATTAATCAATCTAACTTCCCGCTCTCTTAGACTATACTGATCCAATTCTTTCGTTTCTTTTTTTCATCCTCTCCCCTTTTTTCGCTATCAGCTAGTGCCCGTATAGATGGATTTCTGACGAGAGAAGCACAAATTTGGACAAAATTAAACAACTGGGTAAATAACTGATTTGGTTGCGTAATAAAGACACTAAATAAGTCCTATGTACAATGCAACGAAATATTTTTCAAAAAGTACTTTTTTCATGCATTTATTTTGCCCAAAGTTGTTCAAACTTTCGTAAACCAAATCAGTTATTTACCCCGCTATATAATTTTCTTCCAATTTGAGCTTCTATCATCAGAAATCCAGCTATGTGAACTGTGGCTGACAGCGAAGAAACGGGGAGAGGGAAAAGAGAAGTGGAGGAATTGGATCCCTAGTGTAAGAGAGTGGGAATTTAGATTGAATAATGAGCAGTGGGCATTTATGTGTTTTAGAAATTATGGGCAATTTTTCAATATTTTTAATTTCTTCTAGTGAACCAAATATACACAGAGATTGTAATCGTCGAAATTTTCCGTCTCCAGATTGAAAATCTTATTCAGAGATCTTCAATTTTGGTGTAGTGTGTTTTAGAAATTACCCATAATTTCTAAAACACATAACGACCGCCCACTGCTCATTATTCAATCTAACTTCCCGCTTTCTTAGACTATACTTATCCAATTCCTTCGTTTCTTTTTTTCATCCTCTCCACTTTTCTTCGCTATCAGCCAGAGCCCGTATAGATGGATTTCTGATGATAAAAGTACAAATTGGAACAAAACTAAACAACTGGGTAAATAACTGATTTGATTGCGTTATAAAGACACTATATGAGCCCTACGTACAATACAACCAAATATTTTTCAAAAAGTACTTACTTTTTTCATGCACTAATTTTGCCCAAATTTGTTCAAACTTTCGCAAACCATATCAGTTATTTACCCCTTTATACAATTTTGTTCCAATTTGCGCTTCTATCATCCGACCTTGCATTGCGGGCTCTGGCTGACAGCGAAAGAAACGGGGAGAGGGAAAAGAGAAGTGGAGGAATTGGATCACTGTCTAAGAGAGTGGGAAGTTAGATTGAATAATGAGCAGTGGGCGTTAGCTGTGTGTTTTAGAAATGATGAGTAATTTTTCAATATTTTTAATTTCTTCTCGTGTACTAAATATACATAGAGATTGTAATCGTCGAAATTTTCTGTCTCTAGATTGAAGATCTCGTTCAGATATCTTCGATTTTGACATAGAATACAAACAGAAAATTCCATCTATCCTAACTCACTCCATTTTAAAAGTATCTCCAAAACGGAACATCTTTAACCTCTTCCCTATTTTGCAAGTACGCCGTACGGGCACAGCTTTCGGGCCTTTACTGATTTGCCCGTACGGCGTACGAGCAATCTGATTTCTATTTCGCTTGCACTGTTTCGGCTGTATTTTTTCCAATTTTAGTAACAAATTATTCGTATACATGGTGATTGTTGACAGTAAATGATAGTTTGCAGTTTATTGTATTTTCTACTCTGGTTCAAAAACGCGGGTTTTTTCGCATGTTTTGTATCAGAACACGAATTGTTATCTTCCAGTACAAAACATGCGAAGCTTTATATTATAGCTTTCTGGTTATATTTTACTAACCGCCTGATTATTTTATTGATGTAAGATTTAAATAATATATTTTTACTTTTAAATAATGGATAATTTAGAGCGTATGGAGCTAATTTCTTGTGATTCGAACTGCGACTCGGAATCAGAAACTGAATAATCTGTAAATGGTAGTAGTGAAAGTTTACTAGATGACCTGGATAGTAGTGACTCTGACAGTAGTACAGATGGAATCAGTCAAGTAAGACAATTTTTTAAAATTGTGATAATCATTCGGATCCGCCTCCTAGATTTTCTTTCACTGGAATTCCAAAAATTAACTTGGATATCGATGAGACTAAAGGTAAATTTCAGTTCTATAATGCTTTCATAGAAAGAAAAAAAGTTGTAATATATGCTTAAAACTATTAGAAATGTTAATTTTAATAACATATCTTTACTTAAAAATGTAAAATAAACAAAAAAAATGCAATAAAAATGGGACATTTTTTTGACCGAATTCTGGAAAACAATGAAACTTTCAAAGGGTTAAAACGGTATCTCTAAAACAAACATTGATAGGCGCATATACACGGATATAATTAATACCAAAAGTGAAGTATTTTTAAGAATTCAAAAGTTCTGAAACATCGCTAAATTTTCATAACTCGGCTCCGAAAACTTTGATTACGACAGATTTCTGTGCAGGGCATGGCAAAGGTGGCATTTGCCACGGACGCATAAATCTTAGGGGCATCACACCGTGAGGAAAGTGGGGTCTGAAAGGGGACGATTCACCCCGAGTAGAAATAAGGAAAAGTTGAAATTTTTTTAATTGTAAAATCTAATGTACCAAAAAATTATTTTTTTTTTCATGAATTTTCTTATTTTTTAAAATGTTTCTAGAGGCTTAACTTATTATAGATTCTTACAAAATGTTTATTAAACACCCCTAATATGCTTTAATATAAATTCGGGTATTCATTTTAAATTTTGAATTTATTAAAGTTATTAAACTAAATTTAAAATTAGAAATTTCTTCAACATTTTATTAAAATTTAAAATCCAAATAAAAATTATTCCCCTCAGATAAACTATATTCAGTTTATCAGCAAAATAATTTCCCCAATTCAAAAATATTCAGTATTAATAAGGTAAAAATAGAAGAAAAAATTAAAAATTAATATACAAAAAACATTTTAAGAATTAACAAAATATTTTGAGTTCGTTCTGAATATATGGTATTAAAAAAAATTATATATTTTCTCACTGTGTTTAATGATAAGGGCGCAGACCAGTTTTTTTTGCCGCGGGCACTAAATGACCTAGTTACGGCTCTGTTTCTGTGTATAATTGGTTCCCGAGAGTAAGTAAAAATATTGAAAAGTTCCGTATCATTTCGAAAACTCGTATCTAATACGAAAAGTAGGGTTATTTATTTTTTTTTCAAAGAATTCTGTAGATCCAAACAACTATATACCTCCACATCTCTGGACGGAAATTTTCGCATGTTACGACACTTTCTGTGTATAATTGGTTCCCGAGAGTAAGTAAAAATATTGAAAAGTTCCGTATCATTTCGAAAACTCATATTCAATACCAAAAGTAGGGTTATTTTTTTTTTCAAAGAATTCTGTAGATCCAAACAACTATATACCTCCAATCTCGAGATGGAAAGTTTCGCCTGTTACGGCTCTGTATCTGTGTACAATTGGTTCCCGAGAGTAAGTAAAAATATTGAAAAGTTCCGTATCATTTCGAAAACTCATATCCAATACCAATATTAGGGTTATTTATTTATTTACTTTTTTTTTCAAAGAATGAAGAATATGCACATGGGGGGGGATTCAAATAACTTAGTTTTTTTTTTTGTTTTGTTTTGTTTTTTTTATTTATTTATTTTTTTTTTTTCTTGTTTTTTTTTTTTTATAATTCCAGACTCGTAAATTCCAAAAATATTCTCAAAAAAGTAAAAAACTGGGTCCATCATTTTAAAAATTTAATTTTAAAGTTAAGCAAAAATCACTTGACATCAAAACGCTCCATTATTGGTTGTGACGTCCTCGTTCATGTTGTCCAATATTTTCTTATTGCTTGCTAATGCGCACTATTTTCCGATTTTGTTTTTTGCAAGTTCCTGAAATTCTCTAGCTATCAAAATTTATTTTTATTTAAACCTGAAGGTTTATTTTATCGATCTAGATAGCTTAGTTATCTCAATTTGTCATAAATGTATCTTCTACCTGGATTTACCAAAGGACAGTCAGACAACCTCCCGAAAATTGACAGCATGTCAATGTTTTCATTCTTGGGGGAAAAAAACCCGGATTTTATGGGAGCAGAAATACGGGGAATTAAAACCCAAAGGTATGTAAAATCATTTATATATTTATCCAATTTTACTTAACATGTATTAATATTTCATTCATGCTAATCACAGCTCTTCTGTTTGTAGACATAGACAAGTCAAATAAATATACATATATCATATACACACATTTATAGTAGCATCGCTTTTTATAAATAGAGATAGATGTAATATATTAAAATAAAAATTAGAGGAGGTATTTATTGTGAGACCGGGACCTTTAGCCTTCGTGTTGCAAAAAGTAGACCGTAACGCTCCAAAACCAAACCAATTCTTAAGTATTTTAAATTTGATGAAAAGAAATTTAAAATCTTCAAAAGGTTTTACTTAATTATTTATGCTTTTTTAAATAGCAATACAATTTTATTGCCTTTAATATTAATGTTAAATTTAAAAATGTATAAAGTTTCTGAAATTAAATTTAATTTTTAAAGTAATATCATTATAAGTAGTTTAAAAATATTATATACTTTTTTCAAATTAGTCACCAATTTAATCGGAAAATATCACTGTGAATTGATACACTTAAGAAAGTATGCATCACTGAAGAAAATATTTATAATACTTTGAAAATACATAACCTTCCCCTCCCTCGAATTATTTATTAGACAATTATATGCTTTAGACTTTTATATGTTTTACGATATTTATATGCTTTATCAAACATTTATTGTAGTTGGACTCTGTGATAATACTCGAAAATTAGCAGTTTTAAAAGTTAAATAGCACTGGTTAATCAACAGTCCTTTTAAAGGTATGTATGTATTTTTATATACTTTAATTTTTCTAAACTAGTAATATTTAAACAAAATCAAGCATTTACTTATCAATAAATGGTCTTCACAAACCCATAGAAATGATTTATATGATAATTTGGGGTTTGATTTCTCATCCCTTTTTATCGCATTTATCTTCTCATTGCAATTAGTTGCTGTATTTTTACTGAGTGGCACAATACAATATTTATAATATGATTTTTTAATGCCAGACATAATAAAAAAATTTCTATTATATGCGATACTTTACACAGAAATAAATTAGAAAGTCGCCTTTTAACATGTAAACAACAAAGGCGGTCGGTGTCAACGTGAACGATGACATCACAAACTCGGTGGAGGAAAAGTATCGTTTTTGAGAGACGTTAAAGAGTCCTCTATAAAACCCATTAGAAATCACTAATTAGGCCCCCAAATGAAAGAAAAATAGGTCTGTCCTGCTTAATTTTTTGTCTATCCTTTAAAGTTAAAATTAGAAAACGGGAAAATTCCTCATTCTGTAGATCCAAACAACTATATACCTCAACATCTCGGGATGGAAAGTTTAGCCTGTTACGATACTTTCTGTGTGTATTTGATACACGAGAGAAAGTAAAAGTATTGAAAATTTCCACATCATTTGGAAAAGTCATACGAAGTATCTGCTCATTATTCGTCTATCCGAGTCTGACTCCCTCCCCAAGACAACTGATACCTCTGCCCTTTTTTTGTTTTTCTCTCTCCCCGCATCTCCGCCGTGCATATGGATTCCCGACGATGGAAACCCACTCATTTAGCCTCTGCCGCTTTGCTCTCGAGCTGTCTCGAGTGTCAGGATCCAGACTGCTGGATGAAAGATGCGTGCAACACGTGTCGCTCCGGTACCTAGACGAAAGACGTAAACAAGTATGTGGAAGAGATGCAGGATCTCCCGCTTAAATTCTTTACGCAAGACTTTTCAGAAGGTTTACAGCACCGGTAAATTGCCAAATACGCCATTAAAATGTTTACCAGTAATTCTCAAAAAATCTGCATTTGCAAGATTTTATGCGCGGCCAGCCTTTGATCTGCTTACACATAAACAACGTTGCAACATTTTTTAAAGACATTTACGCGTCCTATTTTGATTTAAGATTTCTTATAACATGTATAATTTAGATTAATGCCTTTATAATTTGGAAGTAAATGTGAAAATTATTTTCGCTTCCCAGACTCAAAAAAGACTATATTTAAGATTTTTTTTTTAAGGGAAAAAAAAAAGAAAAAAAGAAATATGCTTGTCCAATTTTCGGAAACTTTTAACACAAGGAAAATTTTGTAAACATATGACGATGAATAAATTGGAGTCGTATTATTGCTCAGCCCATAATTACAAAGGAAATTATGTTAGCAACAAGTGAAATATCGCATGAATGGTAATACTAGTTCAAGAAAAAGGGAGTTGCCAAATACACCCTCAAAATGTTTGCCAGTAATTCTCAGAAAATCTGCATTTGCAAAATTTTATGCGCGGCCAGCCTTTGGTCTGCTTACACATAAACAGCGTTGCAACTTTTTTTAAAGACATTTACGCGTCCTATTTTGATTTAAGATTTCTTATAACATGTATAATTTAGATTGATGCCTTTATAATTTGGAACTAAATGTGAAAATTATTTTCGCTTCCCAGACTCAAAAAAGACTATATTTAAGATTTTTTTTTTTAAGAAAAAAAAGAAAAAAGAAATATGTTTCTCCAATTTTCGGAAACTTTTAACACAAGGAAAATTTTTATAACCTTAAGATGATGCATAAATTAGAATCGTATTAAAGCTCATCCCATAATTACAAAGGAAAATGTGTAAGCAGCACTTGAAATATCGCATAAATGGTAATACTAGTTCAAGAAAAAGGATAGCCCAAGTTTATTACCTAACTATTACAAAGAAAATTTTAAAAAATCGCATCTCATAACGCTCAGTAGTTTCCTTGTGATGGGTATATAGACACGTATCAAGCTATCATTATATTCGTGTAAATTCTCAAACTGGGTACCGCAAATTTATGCTAGTAGTGCCGCAGCAATAATAAAAAAATAAGGAAAAATTCATTCCAACCGTTTCATTCTTCGCATTACAGAAAATGAGTATTATAGTTACAATTTTCTTCACCTTTACCTTCTTAATCAAACCGCTGTAACGTATTTAGTACCTAGACTAAAGTGCACAGGTGCTTAGAGAGATCACAAAGACAGTCAGTACAATTAAATTTCCTTTATTGAAGGTATCTTGAGTGATATGGTTATATACAATAGATATATATAATGATCCCCAGGACGGAGCTTCTGTACTGCCGATATCAGAGGCAGAAGCTCCCGCTGCTTATAGTGCAGAGGAAGCTGATCGCTTCCTAATATTTTTCTGGCCATTTGGCCGCAGTAGAAAAGAAACCTTCTGTTAGACTCTGCTCCCTAATATTTTTTGCCGAACGATGGCCGATTGGTTAGGGAGCTGGCCTTCGGTACCGGAATTCGTGGGTTCGAATCCCACTGTGGCATGGATGTACGTAGCCGCTCGGAATCGGCTTTAAGCTGTAGGTCCCGGTCTCATTTGCACTTCGTGTTGCCAAAAAGTAGACTGTAGCACTCCAAACCCTAATACTTTTCTGGCAACTTGGCCACAAGAGGAAGAGAAACCTTCTCGTCTCACACTTTGGTCGTCTAACAATCAGGACTTGGCTCACAGTCGGAAGTTCGCAAAAACTAAGTCGCATCTCGACTCACACCAAAACTTCCCTCTCTCATGAGGGGTGGACACGTCACTCTCCCAGCGACAACCAGTTCCCAAAACGTAAAAAGAAACCTAACGAAGCTCCAGCTCCCGTTTTTAAAACTCCCCGAAATGACGTCGGATGAGTGTCACTCATTTTACGGGGCCCTCATAGGCGGGTGAGTTTAGGTGGACTATCGATATGCCTCGATATTAATTTGTATTGGCCAGCCATCGAGAGCTAAACCGCTTTTATGTTACAGCATCACATGGCTAGATTTCATGCCTCCACGTCATTATTACTCCATCCACACCTGCTTGAGAAGAAAAGGTGAAAACAACTGATTTCCCCACCGGCTAACAAGTCGCCATGGTATTTCGAGACCTAAGTCTGGAACTCCTCACCGCTTTTAGAGTACCTGTTCCGTGAATTGTTCTTAGCCTGACAGTTGTACCGCAGGGATAAAAGTTTGAGACTCAATGATATAGATTAAAATTAGTGCATCGCTCATTTTCCCACCCTTTTATGAGACCCCCAAAAAATGCCGAAATGAAAAACAGAAAAAAATATGAAAAAAAACTAGTTTGAACTGTAAGAAAAAGGATAGCTTAAGTAGATTTTAGAACTGTTACAAGAAAATTAAAAAACAATAGACCTATCTCAGTATATTCAGTATTTTTCACGTGAAGTCCGCACAGCCAGAAACTGAGCTATCATTTTACTTATATAAAGGAAAACTTACCAAGTATCGCGTACCTTGGCATTTCAAATGTCAGAAGTATTAAAAAGAAGAGAATTACGAAGAGATTAAAAAACTCTATCTCGATACTTTCAGTAGTTTTCACATGATGCACTGACTGATATGAAAATGTTTATTCTTTTATTATATAGATAGATAACAAACTGAACATCGCATACCTTGGCATTCATTTATGTCGCCAATATAATGCCAACTTAAAAAATCATTTAAAAGGTAATAAGTAAACTGGTTCGAATCACTAAATTGATTTCAGACAATTATAAAAAAGAATAGAAATAAAGCTTCTTCGTACGTTCAGTAGTTTTCGCGAGATGTGGCAGACACGAACATTCCTGTCCTATTATCTATCCTGTCCTTTATTACACATCACAGTGGTTGGTTTCTAACTTGTATGGGGTCGAGGGCCACAATAGAAAAATTATGCATGTTAGACGGCAGCATTTTTCGTAAAAGTTCTTTATATAAAACAGAGGTACCAGTATGAAATAATGTGTATAATGAATTAAAAGCAAAAGGTTTATTCATTTTAGCTACTTTAAACAATTAAAAGTTATAAGATACATATATGAGGCTCTCGACTGTTTGTACATTTTAAATTTAAGAATAAAAGTAAAAAAAAAAAAAAAATCAAAATCAAAATCAAAATAGAAAAAAAATTCTTTTTAGGATTAAGAAAAATTTTTAAACTTTTATAACATTAATTGTTTTTACAATTGTACAATAGAGTGAAATTAAAAACAAGCAAAAAGCTATTGTAACCTAAAAAATTTTATTTTGAAGACGACCACTCAACGTATTTAGCTTATTTCAAATTGAGAGATGGCGGGAAGAAATAAAAATTTCTTAAAGACGAAATAAAAGAAATAATGTAATCAAAATGAAATGTAAAAAAGGGTAATTTAGAGTATTGTGTATAGCCCCCTGTATCCACTAATAAACGGATACTAATGCCACTCTAAAAGATAAAGCAAGAAAGCATTTGCGAGTCTAGTTCTGCATTAAATTTTAATGAATTTCTTCGGAAAAAAAACTGCAAATCTATAAATCTTTTAAAAAAATAAAAAGCTTTTGTGGACCACATGTAGCCCACGAACCGCCAAATAGAAACCTTTGGTATAGAGGATTGGATGTCTTTTCATATTTTGTAGCGTCATGAATATCTGGTTATTTTGTCCTGCACCAGATCACGAGATTATATTTTTTATTTATCTTTATACTAGTGGATACCCTTGTTTTCCAAAACAATGTAAAGCAAATAGTTTTTTTTTCTTTCAAATCCATTATAAACCAGTAACCATTGAAACCAAAAAATATGCCTTAAAAAAATGAAATGCTATGAAAGCTAATATTTACGTTAGTGCCCTGTCCAAAGTGTACCCAGCTGCATTAAACCTAGGGTTTAATCCTTATCATATGTTTTACAGTAATGAAATATACACCGAGTAGACGAATCCGAGCTAAGAAATATCTTTAAAATGTAGTAATAACAAAGTGCACTTTCTTAGATTGCAGTGTAGAGGACTTACTACTATAATAAATAGGCGCAAAACTTAAAGAGTTTAGTTGGATATGGCGAGATTTCTAACAGCAGCACTTGACAGACATCAGTTCTTATCTCAGTAAGCTGGATGACAGACACTTTTTTTTCGACATCACTAAAAACTTTCGTAAATGGAATTTTTTCCTCCCTTTACCATTTTTTATTGGTCGTATTATGTCTAAAACACCCAATATGAACATTAAACCTTGGATTAAAGTAATGAAAATGGGATACTTAGAAAACTCATACCCCAGTTCAAATATGTTTCATATTTAAATGTAAAGCGATAAGTAACGTTTGATTACGGTATCTCCAATATATTTTATAAAATATTAAGGGGGTACGGTGCTCGCATATCACGGGCGGATATCATACCCATGGAATCAAGCACACGTTAAAGTAAATCCAACACACGTTCAACCAAATGATGAAAGCTCGGAATATTCACGACACACATTTAATAAACATTAAAATTGCAGAAATACATCGAGCTGCATTAGCTCGTAACCATAGCATCATAGACTCCAGTGAGTGTCTGAGAGTCTATTGTCTCTTTGCTTATGTCGCCTGTTCTGGCGGTTACAGCCAATGTACTACGGTAGCGGTTCGAGAAGACCAGGGTGTATGAGCTCGCGTTTCCGCAGGGATTTTATAAAAATTCTTCCCCATGCCTAACTTTTGGTAATGAGTGTATTATCAGTTTCAGGCAATTTCTGTCGACCACCCATGCTTCCATTGTTCAACTCAGTGGAACACACACCAATGTCAATAACAGAACTATGTGTGTCAACTGATTATCTTTGTAACATATTTGAAATACATTTTTTCTCCCTTGATTTACAACTTTCATTACTTTCACCAAAGTAATCAGACATCTCGGTGTTCTCAGAACAGTCTTAGTTTTAGGCAAAATCATCCATATTTTAATTAAATGTTCTGAATTTAGCAAAAACCCAAATTCTTCTATTTTTCTATTACTTCAATTTATTAAAAAATGTGAGGAAGGTGCCACAGGACTTTTTGTAGACATATTAAATTATACGCTTTCCCTTGGTTTGATTGCATGATGCGGCATCAGAATCACCATTTGCAGATTCCCCTAAAGATTTAAAGTTATCTTCGTTCTTCAAAATAACGGGTCTGTCTAAGCAGAACAAGTGCTACCATGTGATGGCAACGAACAGCGTTACTATCGTTTTGGTGAGATTTGTTATAAAGATATTTCATTATATAGAGAAATTTTTCGCAGTTATAAAACATTCTTCGTCATTAAGGAGCAAAAGAATAAAGATTACAAATTATTTTCCACAAATAATAGATTTTTATGGCTTTGAAAGCGTTGTTTTGACTGTATGTGAATACCTCGATAGCTTTCTGTTCTACTGTCGCTGAACTCCAGCTCTGCCATCTGGTGGATACCGGCAGCATTTATATCCGTTATTTTTAGATTTTTCATCATATAAAGGGAGAATTTCAATCAAAACTCTGGGGGGAAAAATTTCATTCTGAATTTAGTCTTTTGTTCACAATGTATTATAGTTCTTAGAGATAAAATGTAAAATTCAAGCTACAATATTGTTTAAATAAATTATATAAATTCTTAGATGATACGAAGAGCGAAAAGATGTAAAAATATTATTGAAGTACTCTCAATCTTTTAATTATATGTACACAAAATTTTTCTGGAGACAAAATTTTGTTTCTGTTTAATAGAATACAATAAAATACTAGCTGGTTAAAAAAAGATATATTTTTTGATTAAAAAATATAGTTATACGTTAAGACCTTTTAAGTCAATCGAAAAAGAAAAAATGCATTATTTTGGATAAAGTTTTCGACTTTAAAAATTCATGATGAAATAATACGCAGCAAAACTTCTTATATTAATATGCACCATAATATTTTTTATATGATATATTTTTAAACTGATGAAATTCTGACGTGCGTAACTGTTAAATAATATCAGAAAAAAATAATGACAATAAAGGAAAAAATTGCAGCGACCTTGGTTGACGAATTTTAATTAACCAAAGCCTGCCAGCAATAGATGTGCATTGAGAATCTACCAAATCACGCTAGCATTTCCCTCAATAATATACGCAAAGCCTGGAGGGGTCTTATCTCTCCCTAACCCGACACCATCAATCAACCGACAGTGCGTGTGACAGGTGTCTGCTGCGCCATCTAGTGGCGACGGAGCGCAAATCGATATTTCTTCTCCGGTATGATTCAGAATTCAGAAACTCCACAACTCAACTCTGCTTAATGGATAAAAATGGCATTAATTTTTAAGCACCTTTTGTCTAACGCGACGTGTTTTAAAAATTTTAAGTTCCCAATTATGTAAAAAGGACGGGATTATTAATGAATCGGATGGAAGTTTGTGACGCGCAGACGATTTCGCGCGTAAAAGATCTGGAAAAAGAATTCCTTTGTTTAGCCCAGGGTTTAGTTGTTTTTTCCTTTCTTTTCTATTGTGCACCAGGACATTCAGATAAGGTTAAAGTGAACTCTGCTTTTGTAATTTTAATTGTGAAATGGGAGAAAAAAAAATGCTGATAGCAAAATGAAAAGTTTTGAGTAAATTCATATTGGAGGAAATTATTCTATGCATTTCACTTTTGATTTCAGCGCTTAGTTTTTAAATAATTTTGCATGATTAATGGCCTAGGTTTTGTTCGCTTGGAAGAACACCGCCAGACTTTTAATGAAGACTCTTTGATCTTTTCTATTCATGAAATGACACTACAAATGTTTTCGAGGGTGCTTTCATCTCTTATTACAAACTTCATTTTAATTCATACTACACTTGATAAAAAAATACCCTTCTAGTATATGCATTTTGTTGGTAATTGAATCATTAACATTTCATCTTATTTCATTACTTGAATTTCGTTATTACATTAATGATGTATACATCTATACTTTGAGTAAACAATTTCTTTTACAATTCAGTATTAGATTAAGTCTAATGTGATTGTAAAGTATCGGGAATCCAGTATTCTCCTTGAGTCTATGTGCAGTATTAGTTTAAGCTATTCTAAGAATAAGATGAAAATAAGTAAATGTACATTGTTAGAAACACATTTCGAAAACTATCTCTTCGAGGCATATCTACAAAAACTTTGATAATGGTGATAGACTTCAAGACAAATTAAACTTTTTCACAAAAGTGTGAAATGCAATTAATTGGAACAATTATCTACACTTATACATAAGCTTCACATATTTAAACAGTGCTATATTTATATCAGCATATAAGAACCGAATAATGCTCGAATGAATAGTACGCTGATTATAGATAACGGAATGTGTAGCTTCCTACATCATTGATATTCGCATGATTTCGTAATTGACTTTGAACTATAGGGCTCAGTCTTAATGTCAGTCATATAGCAAAGAGTACAATAAGTATTAAAATAATTTAACAACTGTACGGGTTGATTTAGTACAAGTAATTGATAGAGAATGCAAACTTGAGTAACAGACTACATATAAAACTGTAAAGAAACTTAACTATTTTCTTTCGCTGTTTGTGTAAGGAAAAAAAATCTGTAATAATTTCATACCATTTTTATATTTAATTATTACCATACATTCTTGAAAATTTCAGATATCATTCTCATCACTAAACCAGGTAAAGAATTCAGCTCATCTAATGGAGACGGAGTCAGCTTACTGAACACTCATAGTAAAATACTGTAATTTCGACTAGATAAGTAGCGGTTTATACGTGTTTAAAAAATTCAAATTGAACGTCTGCGGTAGGGGAAGCGTTTGCGTAGAAAATTCATTTTTCCTGTTACCAGTCTGAAAGCATCTTTTTTAAAATGGAAGTTTTTCCCGTACCTCTATTAAATCATTTATTCAGGTTGTTTTCCCTATGCTGTACAGTATTAACCAGATGTATCGTTTCGTATGGTATTAGCTAGTGTTATTCCTATGTCAATGAGCCAAAGTTTTTTTATTCATTTATTTTTATGTAACTTCAATTTAAATTATTATTTTTTAATTACCGTGTTGTGCAAATGACATTAAAAACTTTGTTAGAATACCGATTACCCGATGCGCTTCTTTTTTCATTCAGCCAATTATCACATGTGTGGTGTATACACGCCCAGGCGACTTTCCGATGACCTTTCATTTTCTTCAATCAATTATCACTTGCGTAGCGTATACACCAGTTAGGCTTATCTACCCTAAATTAAGGTAACTAATATATTTATACATCCTCAAACTAATGATTGCATTGAAAAAAATAATGAAATGCAAAAATATAATAGATAACTTAAGATAAAAAAATAATGGAATACACTACATTTGATTTTAAAAAATGATGTTGTAGTATAGACAATCTATTGGTAATTGAGTTATAAACACTGCATCTTATTTCATTACATAAATTTCGTCATTACATTAATAATATATACATGTTGTGGTGCCGTATTACTTATACCTATAGTATAAGTGCATGCCGAAAGTGTGCATGTTTTAATAGACTGTAAATCTTAAAACACTTAATAAAATTTTACGAAAATTTATGAAATATTTGAGAACAATTTCAACTGTTATATAATCATGAAATAATTTGTCTTAATATATTATAATGAAAAATGTAGAACGAATCATAAATTAGAATTTTGAAAAAATATTTTATGCTATAGTAGGGTCCGAATGATAACTCAATTTAATTTAGAATGTAAGTATTGTGACATCGCGACATCCCCTTAGCTTCACAAAGAGGTTTTGTTAAAACCCAAGCCAATGCCACATTCTGTCTGGAAAATTGACATCAAACTACAAAGTATTTTCGGTTCGGCACTAATTGAGATGCCCGAGGGGGTTAGAAGGTCGGACGCGATGCGGAAATGACAGACTCTCAGACTCCAACGAAAGGAGCAATCGGAGTCTAACATGACGGCGACGCTGGAAGAAAAAGGCAATAGGATGAGGCGAAAGGTGTGTCAGGCTGCGCGAGTTTTCGCCTCAAAAAGATTGAGAGGAAAGAGGAAAAACGACAAAAGATTGCGGTTTTTTTTTAGAGAATGAGAGATAGAGAGCCAGTTTCCAGTTGTTTTTTTTTTTCTGGGACTAATGGAGTCCAAGTTGTACCCCTGTACAACCGTATATCTCTCGGGGACCTGACCGCAGGTTCCTATTTAGACTGAACCTGGGACTTTTGGGTCCATACCAGAACCCCTGTGATTTCCATTCTTAAAATGTGTTAATAGTTTAATAGTTTAGTAAATAATTAAAATTGTTATTGCTTTAAGCTGTACGTCGTGTCACTACAACTTCGACACCCACACGCTACCCGAGAATCCAGTGACGTTACAGTATAAACCTACAACTTAAATTACAGTGGTCCAGAAACTGCATTCGAAGTAATGAATTAATAATATAAAAATATTTTTGATATAAAAACTTCTTTCAACTAATTACAACTACTTAGTCATTAACCCATTAATGCCTAGTGTCCCTTTACAGGGATGGCTAAAAAACAATTTGAGAATTTTTTATGCTTTCACAGAACAAGTTTTTTTCTCAGCGAAGATAGATGGCAATCTTCTAAACAATCTACTAAATTTTCAATTATCTGCTATTACTTATAATTTTGTCGTTTTGATCGACATTTTAGATTCTTTGGACATCGCATATACACTTTTCCGGTTGGTATATCTAGTGAAATCGTGACGAATGGCTTTATCATTTATAAAGTTTCGCTTTGCGGTATTGCATTTTCCGAACGATTGCCGAATGGTAAAGTTTCGCTCTTCAGTACCGCAGGTTTCAATCCCACTGCTGGCATGGAAGCACTGAATTGGCTTTAAGCAGTAGGTCTCCGTCTCATTAGCTCTTGTGAGCAAAATAGTAGACAGTAGTGCTCCAAACCAAACCGAATGGTACTGCATTTATATATGATACCAAATAAGTTTCTCATTGCGAAGTTTTTTCTGTTATAAAGGTCATCATATGGCGTTTAAAAGGACAGCTGATGAATGATGAGAACTGGCTGTAATTTATCCTTGTTTTACTTATTGCAGTCCACAGTTACTTAGATTTCAGATAATCATCCAAATATGACTCGAAATGACTCAAGCATTAATAGGTTAAAAATACCTAACTCTTCAATTATCTGATTTATATTAATTCATTCTATGGTTAATTTAAAGATTTACACAAAAATTAATTTAGGTTTATTGAGTAGATTTTTTAAAAAATCTTATGGATAGTGGTATAACATAGTTTTAATTTCTTCTGTAAGAATTGTTTTATATTGTTTTGTAATTAATTATGAGGAATAATTTTATGATTTTATAACCGACAAAGCAAAACAATATCTCCTAAATTTTTGTATAATTCTTTTAAGTATTTAGAAATTTATTTATCAAAATATATAACAATTTCCTGTAGAAAGTATGAGATACTTTAAAGTTACAATGCAAATTGTTCTTTATTTTTTTATTGTAACAAATTAAGAAGAATAGTTTCACAATTTTCTAACAGATGAAGCAAATCTTGAATATTTCCCAAATTTTTACAGAATTTAAAAAAAAATACTTAGAAACTTATAAGTCAAAACATACACCTATTTCCTTTAGAAGGTATGAGACACGTTAAATAATGTTGTTAATCACTCTGTATGTTTTACTATAATCAATTAAAAGAAATAATTTTATAATTTTATAACCGTTGAAGTAGGTCTTAAATATCTCCTAAATATATGTATAATTTTAAGTATTTAGAAACTTACAGGGCAAAACATAGTACACCGATTTCCTTTAGAAGGTATGAAATATCTTATAGTTATGAAGGTAAATGTTCTATATTTTTTTATTGTAACCAATTAAGAGGAATAATTTTACAATTCTTAAAAAGATGGAGCAAGTCTTGAATATTGCTCCAACTTTTGTATTATTTTAAGCAATTAGAAATTTATATGTCAAAACATCGATTTCCTATAGAAGTAATAAGGCCCCTTAAAAATGTTGTTAATTGATCTTTTGTTCTATATATTTTATTGTACTCGATTAAGAGAAATAATTTCACAATTTTATAACCACTGAAGCAAGTCTTAAATAACCCTTAAATTTTTGTAAGATTTTAAGAATTAAGAAACTTACAGGTCAAAACATGCACCAATTTTTTTAGAAGGTATGAGACCCTTTACATTTATAAGTTAATTGTTTTTATTTTTTATTGTAATCATTTAACACATTGTGTGTTGGTGCATTTCTCAGCGGAATTGTACCGGAAGCGGGCGTTTTAGGCGTAAATTTAGTTATATTAGTTAAATCTAAAAATTATTTAATTTTTTAACCAATTTTTGGCAGTTTATATTGAAATATATAAGCAAATATATAAATAGAAATATATAAATAACAACCATAAGATTTTTCTAAACAAAAATTATATTTTTAGTGGATAAATTTATAATAGTATCGTAAATAGAAAAAATCAAATAGAAATAGTAGTAAATAGTTTTAATTTTTTTTAATAATGTTATATATAAACAGTTTTACATTCCAGAATCTATGTATTAGACAAGAACATCCGGCTTTTTTTTCCTGTATATACCGTTATTTTTTTACCCACAAATAAACCATGTTGTTACACTAAATAGTATTAGTGCGTGACCCGCTCTCAAGTATCAATCGTCAGAAAACGTACTAGTACGTGTCCTGCATACAATGTGTTAAGAGGAAAAATTTCACAGTTTTATAACAGATAAAACATATAGGTTTTGATTATCTCCCAAATGTTTGTATAATTTTTCTAAATACTTATAAACTTATGAATAGGTCAAAGTAGACACACTTTCAACATACATCAATTTCCTAAGGTATGAGACATTTTAAATAATGTTGTGATTTTAAATATTCTATATATTTTACTGTTATCAATTAAGATGAATAATTTCACAACTTTATTATAATGGAAGAAGTAAATCTTGAATGTCTCCCAAATTTTAGTATAATTTTATATTAAAGTATTTATCAACTCATAGATAGGTCAAAACAGACATACTTCCAACGTATTCTGATTTCCTTTGGGAGGTAGGATATTCATTAAATAATATTATAATGTTATTGACTACCAATTCTGATTCACAAAATTGCTCTCGGCTCCACATGGTTTACCGCCTTGCCGAATTATTTACTCGTGCTGAGCAAAATAATTATTCCACTGCAATCGTTTTTCTGGACATTTCCCATGCTTCTGGCAAAACTTGGATTAATGTGCATCAATTCACAAGTTAATCAGTTATAATTTTCTACATGATTCAATAAAACATCCTCTATTACCTCGCAGTAGATCTCAGTATCATTTGCCCTCGGGAGCAAAACAGTAGGCTGTAGAGCTAGAAACCAAACCAAACCAACCTCTATTACCTCGAAAACTAACAAATTAAAATTAACACATTATCGAATAAATTTTCTATTATTAACGGAATCCGTCAAAGGGTCATTTCATTCTCTATTTCTCTTCACGTTAGAACTTTCATGTCCGCACAGTTCGAAAAGTTTTTACTTCCTTACAAGGAGTAAAGAAAGTATCGTAATTGTGAAAATTTTCAGTTTTCAGATTTCAAAGGAAATATCCATTTTTGACTATTTTTGAATCCATTTTGACAACAGTGCCTATCCGTGAGTTAGAATTCGTGGGTTAGAATCCCACTGTTGACATGGATGTTCGTAGCCGTTTGGAATTATTTCCCAGTTTCATTAGCCATCGTATTAGCAAAATTGTAGAGCGTAGCGCTCTAAATTAACCCTCCGACCATTTTCATTAGTTCATCTGTACATGCGTATGTATTTTGCGCAATTCCAATTTAGATTGTTAAAATTTTGTATTTAAAACTGTTGCAACATCAAGTTGTGCACTTCCTATTTTAATTTCGATTCTCACTCTGTATAACGAAAATTCTGCATATAACATTTATTGAGGGCCATGAAAGATCAGTCTGGAAAGGAGCGATCCCATAATCGGATAGTTGTGGGCTTGAACTGGACCAAAGATCCACCATATTCATTAATGGTAACTGGAGCACATAAAAGAGGTTCGTGGTCGGAATGTCCTCCAGGTCACCTAATGATACCTCTGGAGGTGGCAAACAAAGCCTGGGGGGTCTTTTGCTCTTCCCTGCTTCAAAATTATGATGACCCATTTTGTTTATGTTGTCCTAGCCTGTATGGTGCTTTCATAATAAAATGATGTACAAAATCTGCGCCATTGTAGGGCCGAATTCTTAATAGGCAAACGCCCCCGCATTCTTAAATTAAAAATAAAGTATTGAATGTGCCGATCGCCAGCCGATGGAAGTACTGAAGCTCTACTCATGAAAGACGGATGCCTTGAGAAGAGAAACTAACTTGATACTATCGGTATCTCGCTTTCAAATGAATTAAGTTTGAATAAAGCACCGAAAATTACTAAACTAAACTAGTTTTTAAAGGCTTACAAGGAAGTCATACTGTGTTCACATTAGATTATTTTTTTTCTCTGTCACGGGAACTTTTTGCAAAATCGTCAATTCAACATTACAAATCTCAATATTCATTACAACATAATATACGCAGTTGCTTTTTACGAAATGATGCATGTAAATAAATGTGATTTATCGAGGATATAGAGAAAAATGTATTTTAGTTTATAATACATTTTTATTCATCTTCTATAAATTCGTCGATCGATAGCCGAATGGTAAAATCCGAAAGGCTCACTGCTGGCATGGACATTCGTAGCCATTCAGAATTGGTTTAAATCTGTATGTCATGGTCTTATAGCAAAACAGTATACCCGTCGTATTGCAAAACAGTAGACCATAGAGCTCCAAACCAAACCATATAACTCTTGAAAGTTCTCCGTTTAACAAAATTAAGCGACCCTTTGAGAAATAACAAACTATTCGATAGCAGCCCGAGTAATCAGCGTGGAGATATAGAATCCTGAGATACCGGGTATGATACTGGCAGTACACTAAACATGTTCCTGTATAATCAGAGAACGTGCAGAACAATCATGTGGAAATGAATGTCATCGTGCTGAGAGATTTGGGAGGTCTCGCTGGCACTTATTTAAGAAAATTAAATTTTGTTGGCCGGACACAAAAATCAGTTGGATAGCAACATGTGGCCCATGGAGCACCAATTGGACAGCTCTGCTGTACATAGCTCATTTCTACTTTTAAAACGACCCTAATTCATAGAATACCAAAGTGCAACTCACTGGACTGTTTAATGCGTCCCGCGAACAGATCAAATAAATACATCTTACTATCAAACAATTATTTTATCTTTTATTAAATTTTATCCTTTTTATCTTATAATTTTTTTAGTCTTTAAATAAAATCGTTGTTGTAACGAATATCTCAAGTTATTGGAACACGCAAGTTAAACAACTTTGTTGTATGGAAGTACTTATATTTATGAAACACCTTTTTCAAGCCCTGAAAACAGCATTCTTTGATACTGAGAATTCTGCAAATTATAAGCAAAACACTTGGAGAAATTTAAGATTTTGATTATAAAAACCTTAATTTCTCCACCAGTATACGCGCTATTCTCATAACAGTGAACATAGATTATTAAAAGAAGCATCCTAATCCTGTGCTAAAGTTACAACGCTTTTCATACATTACTTTTCACAGGGTTATCCAAAACATATTCGTTTTTCTTCGATTTGTTGATGGTCCCCTATGGCGTTTCGGAAAAAATTCTTTGCTGAAATATATGACGTTTACCATCCTATTTACATACCTGAGGTTTCAGGATAATTCCTCGTGTATTTTTCTAGATATTCAACAAAATGTCTAAAATCGCAAGTGACCAATGAGATGTCTA
Organism: Pardosa pseudoannulata; assembly: GCA_032207245.1. Taxonomy (NCBI): domain Eukaryota; kingdom Metazoa; phylum Arthropoda; class Arachnida; order Araneae; family Lycosidae; genus Pardosa; species Pardosa pseudoannulata. The sequence goes on along the minus strand of CM063504.1, from coordinate 90,234,827 downwards.
ATATCATCGGCAATACAGTGTATATTCAATATATTAACAAAATGTCATGTTTTCAGCTAATTGTACTAGTTTTCTAGTTTATAGTAGCCGGCAAGTAACAAATAAGTTACAGTAGTCGTGATTTATTTTGTATAATTTAACCATTATCACCAATTAATTTTGTTTTATTTATGCTTGTAAAGTTAAACAGTAAAAATATTCAAAGCATTTTTTGAATACATTTGAATTAATTACTGTTTGTAACGTACATATTCATACAACAAATTCCTGTTGACAATAAGCGAATACTTCTCTTTGCTTCCTTCCCACTTCCTCTCTGTTTTAAATTATCGCAAATCGCGTGTGCAGATAGTTTACATCGGTTTTCATGGTGTGTGGACCCAATAAATTTCCATTATTGACTTCGAAATAAAGATAGTCTCTTATTTGTAGTTTAAAAATAACATAGTATCAAATGCAGGCACAATAAATGTGTATGACATCACTGAGCTTGTATGAACGCTATTGGCTAATTCCAATGGGCACGAGATGGCTTAGTGGTCAAAGTTCGAGGCTTAAATCTTGGCGTGCTAGTTCAAACCTGGTGGAATAAAGAAATGTGATGTTATAATGTATTGATGTTATTATGTATTGATTTATTATAAAATCATCTCTATACACCGAGAGAAACCTTAAAATAAATTTGTGTGTCTCGATAGGTGGGAGAAAGGTATGGAATCAGGAGCTGTACCCACCTTCCTTCTGCAGAAGATAAAAAAAATTAGGAGTTTGGTTTGGTTTGGCGCTACGGTTTGCTGTTTTGCTACATGAGGGCGTAATTTTACTACATGAGGGCGTAATTAGTGAGGCGGAATTTTACTATGTACGAACTCTGGAAAAGAGCAGTGCCCTACCCAATCGGTCATTGCAAAATTTAGGGTAAATTTTAGCGTAAACCGTTGCGAGTAGTCAAAAGGTCAATTCGAACTGATCAGAAAATCGCGACATTATCATTTTAGCTTCAGAATTCATAAAAAAACTGCTTAACGTTTTTTGGTAATTTTTTTTTTTTTTTTTTTTTTTTTTTTTTTAATAAGAGAGGATGCTTCAATCTTTAACTAAATAAAGTTCAAAGCATTATTATGGACGTTTTTTTTTTTCGATGTCACAATTTCGAAATTAATTTTCATTTCCATATCACAAAAGTGACTATTATTTAGAAATGTTTTAGAATTTTTCGGAAACGTTTATCTAAAAGTTCAAGATTTTCAAAATGAAGTGCAGATCGAGATCGTGCAATCACTCGTTCAATATAAGTATAAAAGTATGGAAAACACAGGAAAAATTACTTCTTTATTAATTACACACAAAATAAATCTAATTCGACTCGAAAAAGTTTATCGGTGTTTCTCAGTGCTCTAGGGTGAATCACTAAACAAAATTTCATGGATGCAAATTACCACCATTTCTGCAACCACCTGAGTGAGTTCAAATTCCTCAACGCTACGAATTTCATGTATGACATTTACTATTAATGAAACTACCTTAGATCTATATTTTTGTATAAATGGTTTTTGCAGAGTTTTAAATAAAAAAATACATTTTTTTTTCTATTTGAAATAAAATTTAGTTTTTAATTCATTGCACACTAAAATATTTTAGAAGTACAGGAATATCATGCGTATTGCTTTACTTAATATTGACCTTTCTGTATGATTATTAATAGGGAAAATAAATTCCAGTTAGCACTGATTTATCCACTATCATGTGGTTAGGTAAAAATTTTGCACCAAGATGTCTCCAGTAAAATAATATTGCCAAAATGAATAGTATTCATTGGTCAATTCGCAATCATTATAGTCTCTATTATTACTGCCAGCATATGTAAAAATTCGATCGCTGATTGAGAAACTTTAATGATTCAGGGCTTCGATTCATTAGATGTTGCTAGCTAGTGTCATGGATTATTCGAACGGGCATTCAGCCTGTTCACGAATATTTCATTAATACAGAAAATACTGGAATTATGAAGGGAAAGTGGAAGGAAAAAAATAGGCGAACAGAAAAAACTTCACACTGAATAATTTTGAATAATTATTCAATGCCTCTGTAACAATATATAAACTGATTCAAGGAAAAGATCCAAATGAAAAAAAGTAGCCTTGAAAAAAAGTGAAAATCAGAGATTTATATTCTGTATTATAAAAAAAAAGTGCATAATATACGAGAAAAAAAGGTCAGAGAGGGAAAACGTTACCATAAGCTTTGGCTGATTTTCTTGTTAAAAAATAATGTTTTTCTTTTTCCTGTTGTAAACATTAAGCAATAAAAGGCCTCCTCTGTTCTTACTTTCCTTCTTCTTACTTTTCTTCTTTTTATTATTTTGCCCTTAATTTTATGTAAATTATACAAATATTTTTGATTTGACAAAATTTAAAAGGAACAAATTATTTATTTTCCTGTAAGAAATCTTATTTCAAATAAGTTTAAAATCAGAAAATTATAATCTGTGTTACCGAAGAAAAAAAAATGGAGGTGGAGGGAATCGTTGCCGTAAGTTTCGGCTGATTTTCTTGTTAAAAAATAATTTTTTTTTTCTTTTGCCTGTTTTAAACATTAAGCAATAAAAGGCTTCCTCTATTTTTCTTTTCATCTTTTTATTATTAAGCCATTAATTTTTTTTTAATTATACAAGTATTTTTGATTTAACAAAATTTAAGAGGAACGAATTATTTTTTTTCCCTATAAGAAGTGTTATTTGAAATAAGTTTAAAATCAGAAAATTATATTCTGTGTAACCTAGGAAAAAAATGGCTGAATTTCTTCCGATTGTGCATCAATATAGTGCTACATTGCTAAAAGTGCTATTAATCCGCTCTTACTGGTCGAATACAATTTGTACCTTCTGTTTAATTCAACGTCCCTAAACACTTTCGCCTATACACAGTTAGACAGATGACACAACCACACACATAGTCCATTTTCTTGCTCCTAAACGGTCTTTTTAGAATTTCAGAGTCCCTCTAAATCACCCCCTTTGCTAGGACCTTGAACTCTAGTGTAGCAAAAAAGTAGACCGTAGCGTCCAAACCAACCAACCAACCGAAAACGCCTGTTCGCATTGACATGTTGACCAAGTGGCTTTCACCCAGTTACTACGTGTTCTCGCGATGCCCAACAGAATAGTTCAAGAATTTGCATTCTTTTATTTTTCCGTATTTGCAGCTCAATAAAAATTATTCGATTTTTACTAATTGTTTTGTTTAATAATTAAATAGCAACAAACACAAATCTTGATCATGTTAGATTTTTATAAATTGCGGTATTTGAATAAATGGTAAACTTGGGAAATGTCAAAACTCTTTAGCGAGCCCTTCGGTAATGGGTATGCACTTCTCCAGAAGTCCGTGGACCACAGTTTAAGAACGTATGAGCTATAGGTATTAAATATGGTCGGTATCCTAAAAAGCGCCATTTAACAGAACATTTTACTGAAGGCAAAATAAGCTCAATAAAAATTATTCGAGTTTTACTAATTAATGTTTTGTTTAATAACTAAATAACAACAAACAAAAATCTTGATCATGTTAGATTTTTATAAATTGCGGTATTTGAATAAACGATAAAAGTTGGGAAATGTAAAGCTATAAGGCGATTTCGAGCAGCAGGGCAAATCTCAATTTACGACAATTCTGGCCTTAGTTTCAAACGGAACTGAAGTTTATTGTTTGTGTAGTGGCTGTTGTACACATGAAAATGAATGGGAAGAGCATTATAGTAGTTCGTGACGTTGCGACAAATTGCTTTATTGTCAAAACTGTTTCGCGAAATCTTCGGTAATGGATACGCAGTTCCCCAGAAGTCCGTGCACCACAGTTTCAGAACGTATGAACTAGAGGAATCAAATATAGTCGGTATCCTAAAAAGCGCCATTTAACAGAACATTTTACTGAGGGAAAAATAAGTTCATTAAAAATTATTCGAGTTTTATTAATTATTGTTTTGTTTAATAATTAAATAACAACAAACACAAATCTTGATCATGTTAGATTTTTTTAAACTTGCGGTATATGAATAAATAGTAAAAGTTGGAAAATGTTAAGGTAATATCAAAACTGTTTTGCGAAGCCTTAGGTAATGGGTACGCAGTTCCCCAGAGGTCCATGGACCACAGTTTAAGAACGTAAGAACTAGAGGAATCAAATATGGTCGGTATCCTAAAAAGCTCCATTTAACAGAACATTTTACTGAAAGCAAAATAAGTTTAATAAAAATGATTCAAGTTTTACTAATTATTTTTTGTTTAATAATTAAATAACAACAAACACAAATCTTGGTCATGTAGATTTTTATGAACTGCGGTATTTGATTAAATGGTAAAAGTTGAGAAAAGTAAAAGTAATGTTTCGCGAACACTTCAGTAATGGGTACGCAGTTCCCCAGAAGTCCGTGGACCACAGTTTCAGAACTCATGAGCTAGAGGAATCAAATATGGTCGGTATCCTAAAAAGCTCCATTTAACAAAACATTTTACTGAAGGCAAAATAAGTTTTATTTACTGTCACCATATCCCGTCGCCATCCAAAACAACCATTCTTTCGGCTAAGAAAAGGAGCTGCCAAAATGGTTTTACAGCCACAGGTATAATTGGTACCAATAAAACAAGCACTCCCCTTTCCCCTGGAATCCGAAATTAAGTCTCATAAAAAAGAGCGGGGGTGACGGCAACCCCTCTACCGAACGGACTCTTTCTCTGGCGTTTCATTTGCATGAGAGAAGTTCTGAAACCCCCCGGGGTCCATCCATCATTTTTGGACAGGAGGAATAAGGCGGGTTTGATTGATCTCTCCCCCGTATTCTCCAGCGAGGTCAGTAGAAGCAGGCGGAAGGGTTGTTACGAAGTGTTTATGGGTTGGAGATGTGGTGTGTTATTGCGCATCTGTGCTGGAAACGTCTGGCTGGAGTTACAATTCTCATGTTTTTCACTACTCAAGATGGAAAGTGGTTGATGCATTGTCACAAATATTTTTAAATGATATAATTAGTTAGAGAGTTCAGCAGGACAAAATTTGAATGAAATTTCAACAATTTTATCTCGTTGAATTAATTGTAAAAAATAACTAAGTTCTCATAGCAAAATTACTCTGATTATAATTTCTTGTAATGGATTCTAATCTTTGACCCAAAATAGAACGCAATTATTATAATTATTTTAAACATTTTTGTGAAACAAACTTTTTTTTTACTTTATGCATACTTAAAACACTCCAAGTGAATTTATAATTATACCTCCCCTCCAAAATTGATCGTCAATTTATTTTATGATGTATAAAATAAAACATAATAAAAACTAATGTGTTTTTAGATGCAAAATATCTCAATTTTGCACTTTAAAGAACCTATATAAACACTTTACACAAAAATTGGATGTTTGCACCACTTTTATTGTTTCCTTTTAATATTTTCCGTTGCTTATGATAACAACTAAATTTTATAGTTAAAATACTTTTACAAATAAATGTGGTCATATTATACGAAAAAGATAAGCATGGAGTATTTTTCATAAAACTTCCTTTGAAACAATAAATAACTAATACTTTTTAAAATAATTAATATTTTATCCTAAACTTTTAACCACATTTGCGTACATAAACTACTAATAACATGCTGAGGGCCGGTCTCTCTAAAGCCGTTTAACGCCTAACCGCGATTAATCTCTGTTTAAAAAAAGAGAATGCCCTCTCAGCGTTGGTTGGCGCCATGGGTTAATCGCGATTAGTTGTTAAACGACTTTGGTGAGACCGGACATAAATTTTCAAGCAGATTGATTAAAAACAAAATTAATTTTATAAATTAATTAGTTTTTAAAGTTGATTGTCATCTTAAACCAATGTGTCTTTTTTTTTAAATCATCTTTTATTATATTTTATTTTTTACTTCACTTTATTGTTTTCATTAGAAGATCAGGTTACAGAAATTCCTGCAAAATGAAATTTAGATTTCCCATTCTTACGGCTTTTGACATTATCTATTTGCATGTACGGTAACAGAATTCTTCAATAATGCTGAAAATTGTATTTGATTAAGTACATTATTTTAATAATACCAATATTTTTGGTTGTACGGTTGAATTCAATTAATCACCGATTATAAGTACAATTAATTGCCGGTCTTATCAAAGTCGTTTAACGGCTAACCGTGATTAATCTCTGTTTAAACGGAGAATTGCTTCTTCCCATTGGTTGGCGCATGGGTTAATCGTGGTAAGCCGTTAAACGACTTTGGTGACACCGGCCCTTATTTTCATTGTGGTTAATTGCGAATTACCCACAGTTGACTGTTAACAGCTGTCAACAATATCCTTTACGCCTTGTTAAATAAAAGTTAACCCTCATTTAACTGGTATATAATCTCATATATATATCAATCTATTATATACTGTAATTTCTGGAATAAAGACCACATCAGCATAAAGGCTTCGCAAAGTTAAATAGCCTTTTGCATCGCCATTAACTTCACAGTTGCAAAATTCTGATCTCTTCAAGTACTGCTGCTGTATTTTCAATTTATTCAACACAGAAAGTTACACTAAACTTAAAATGAGCAGTATTGCTTCTATGCAATTTAGATGAAATTTTCATAAATTTTTCGCTTCTATCTTACTTAAAAACTATCAAACAAGTACTAGATAGACGAATGATGACTGAATGGTAGGACGCTGCCTTTAGGTATTGTTGTCCACTGTTTTAAATCCTGCTTTCAAGACGAATGTTCGTAGCCTTTCAAAATCGGCTTTATGCAGTATACCCCAGTCTCATCAGATCTCGTGTACCAAAAAAAGAGACCATAGCGCTTCAGGCCAAACTAGACCATCAAGTACCGATGATCTGTAGCTGACACGAAGTTCGGAATTTAAACTGACGTCAATGCTGTTTTAAAAGAAGGAAGAATGTAATACTTTCGAAATCTGGTTTCGAGTGAATAAGGCACTAATTTTTTATTTATTTTTTTCTAAGCACTAGCTGAAAGTTTAAGTTTTAAACACGGCGTTTATTTCGGAATTTAGGGTAATTTTCTTTCCATTACAGCGTTTGACAATAAAATGAATGTTTCACTTAAGGAAACTGCCTACATTTGGAGTACCCTCTTTTTTTTTTTTTTTTTCAAAATTGTACTATACATTATATTTAAGAAATAGGCAATTTTGTTAAAAAATGTATCAAAATTTTATACTTGTACTAGACATTCTGCAGTGATTTTAAATATATATATATGGGAATTTCTTGATATTACATTTCCAATGTACCAATTTACCTGTGCAATAAATTAAAATCTTTAAAAATTTTGAAAACTCAATGAAACAAGTCAGATATCGTACAAAAAATGCAGAATTGTACTTAAAATACGAATAATTTACATACAAATATCTATAAAAACATCATTTTGACACCAGTGTAATTTACAACCTTTTCATTAATGTATAAAACACTTTAGAAAAGTTTTATTCAATATCTTTAAAACTTTTTGAACAATTACGTTTATTATTCCCCAAATAAATGAAAAATAAGTTTTTTTTCACAAAACCCATTTAAAAGATATTGCAGATCTTAGACACCAAATTATGATACTATTTAGTATCAGATGCAGATAAATGTATCAAGAATAAATATTGTTTTATTTTAATTTTAACAAAATTAAGAAAACGTTTATAATGTGTAATGCTTAAACGGCACTTCAAATCTATTTAAATGTCAAATCCGGTTTATTAAATTACATTTCACTTCAGTTCTAATTATCGCAGAAACAAAATGAAAGCAGATTTGGAAATTTAAAATTATGTTGTTTGATACGGAATGATAAATTTTTTCGTAATTTTTTTTTTTCTGAATATAGTCATTTTAACGTATGCAGTCCCCATAAAGCTCCGTAGTTACATGTTC
>CM063504.1:90196908-90221908 GCA_032207245.1 Pardosa pseudoannulata | reverse complement strand
TATGTACTGCTTTCATTAATACTAGTTTTTAGTAATCTAGAAATTCTAGATTACTACATCTCTTTTTAAAAACCATTTCAAAATTTTAATTTTTAAGTTGCAGGAAAACATTCTTTCTCAATGCGAACCGTTCTTAACGTTATTTGAAATTTGTGCGCTTACAGCGTCATCTAGCGGGAAGAAATTGAAATATTGTAACTCAGATCAATACAATATCTTTGGAAGCATCACACTTCTAAAATTTTTAAAATCTAATTATTTTTAAGCATATTCTATATTTGTTTTTAAAAATATATATATTTTCAGAACTATAATATATATTTTAATAACTTTTTCGACTAAATAATAGTAAGTTTATTTAACTTTTTACAATGCATGAAAAATGATATAAACAACACATGTCATTTTTATCGATGTTTTAATAAATTAAATGCAAGAGTTATATGTCATAAAAATTATTGATTTTATAATTGTGAAGCAAATCTCGTGTATTTGATTCCAGGAGGAATCAAATTTAACATTTCATTTAATATAAAAATTATCTGTTAATAATATTGCATTTCTCCTTATAGTAATATTTTTTCTATTTAAAGAAAACCTTTTTCTAGTTGGCATTTAATGTTTTTCATTGTTTAATGTACATAATAGATAACTGAAATAACATTCCATTGTAACATCTTAGACAACTAAGAGAAATAAACATTTAAAACAATTTACTACTCTCTTTTAAGAATACCTTACATCTGAAAATTGAAAATAATCGACCTATCCCATTTCATTAAGTACGATTATTGAACTTTTATGAATTGAGCATGCTGAAAGAGCGGTTTAAAAGTTTTGATCATAAAATGTTGTACTTTTTTTTGGTTTCTCACTTGATTTTGTTTTCGTTTTTATAACACAAATGTCAAATACACAGGAGTCTACTTGGCTCTTCAGGATTTGCCTTAAATATAAAGCAAATCTTGAACAACCAGAAGCTCTCATGCAAACAGTGGAATTTGAATTCAGTCAACTTTAAATTCACATTCATAAAGCGTTAGAGCTTAGTTCATTGTGTGAGCTTACAATCACCTTCTGGGAAGTAAATTATATGCCAAATTTTAAAGGCGTATAATACATGAAATACAATTTTTCACGATTTTTTCTTGTTAAAACTGTTTTTCACATTTTTTCTTGTTAAAAACTGGATGAGAGTTATACACGAGAAAACTGTGATATTTAGCTCGATAGTTCCTAATTCTCCCCGTCTTCTAAACTTACTTATAGAACTATCATTAACACAAAATATTTATTTTTTGATAAAAATGAAATTTTCATTGCTGCTAAGAGAGGCATGGTTTAAGACAGTGGCGTAATTTGATCGTTTCGACTGAGGGCGCAGTTGAATCAGAAAATTAAAATATGGATAAAACCTAAAAAAATTGGAGGGGCAAATTGCCTTTCCTATAAAAATTCTGGAGGGGGGGGCATTTGACCTCCCTTTCCCCTCTCAAATTACGCCATTGGTTTAGGATATCGTAGAATTAAATACATATTAAAATATTTTATGCAAACCAACTTGATTTAAAGACCGCGTTACAGTCCTATGATAATCATGAAAGCAAAAGAACTTATTCAGCGATGGACCACAGCTATCTTAGGCCCGAGACAAAAATTTCATCCAGACCGTCATGTTAGAATGATTAACATACGAAATGGCTAGAGAAAAATAAAGATTAACATTTATTTCATTAAAATTAACCCTCTGACTGCTCAATTCTGTAGACCAAAATCGGTTTAAAAAATGTGCATTTTTTTTTCCACATTTTAAATCTATATATACTGAAAAAGTGGAATATGCACTTTTTCTGTTTCAGTATCAATAATACTGTGGAACAAAATATATTACACGCATTAACATGATTGAAGTTGACAGAATAAAAAAATATAGTTTTTTCTGCTATTTGATTTGCAAAAATTTAGTTCCTAATTAATACATTTCAGCAGCTACTTTTTGTATAAACAAATTTAATTGTTTTTCATTGCATTAATTTTACATTTTTAATAAAATATATTACTTGAAACGAAAAAAAAATCAAATTTTTTATTGATTCTTATAAAATTTGTAAAATTTTATTAATTATTTTCTGAATCGAAAACAGATTTTTCTGCTAGAAATATACAATAAGCTCAAAAAATAATTCTTTGCATAAATGGCTTCATCTCTCATTCTCATATGTATCTATGTATATATATATATATATATATATATATATATATATATTTATATATATACATATATATATATATATATATATATATTTATATATATATATATATATATATATATATATATGTGTGTGTGTGTGTGTGAGTATAAATACACACATACATTTTATATATATATATACATATATATATATAATGCTAATAATATACATATTTATATATATATATATATAATAATAATGCTTTAAATATATATATGTGTGTGTGTGTGTGTATGCGTGGTGGTGTGTATAAATATACTCACACACACACACACACATACACACACATATATATATATATATATATATATATATATAATTCTAAACATAGTTCATTATATGTAATATATGTGTGAATTAATATTGATTTGTAATAAGCATTTTGACTGTAACATACTCCCTGGCTTTTTTTTAACGTTTTTCAGTGTAAACTTTGTATTGTATATATACAAACATTTGCATCACTCAATCCACATCATAGTTGCAGCTATAGATAGGCCAAGTTTAATAATGACCCCCTAGTATAAAAATGTTTAAAAGTTGTTTGGACTGCAAAAAGATATTTTAGTTTAAACTGAGTCTTTCCTAATCTTCCAGGTTCTTCCTAGACTTGTTCTTTTAAATGGTGGTGACAATTTGGGTGGGAACGGGCATCGCTTTAATAGAATACTAGAACAAAGTAACAACCATACCCTTTAAACATATCGTGTGCACCCAATCTGTCATTGTTTCACACCTACTGCTTTGTTCGTATGTAAGAAAAGAGACTATCTTGTCATATTTTACTACTATGACAATTGTGAGCCTAATTTTTCTTTGGTGAATAGCTGTGTTGCACTCATTCGCAGTTTTTTTATGTTAGGTTCTCTATTTAGTATCAAAATCGACAGTTGCAGAGGTAGATGTCACAGAACAGTCATTCTTAGCAGTCTGGCGATCCACTTGTACAAAACAGGTATCAGTTACAAAAATATTTTCGACAATGTTAAGTATCATAGTAAGTATAAGTTAAATTTTATAAAATCTTAAGTATTTCCAATTATTGTTGTAAGTTGCACATTCTACCGAATTTCTACATCTTCTTCCTGTCTCCCTCGTTTTCCCGCATTCCTCGTTTTCTCCTTCTGTCGCATTAGAAAACTATGGAAATAAGTTCTACGGTTTTACAGTAGTTGTAAAAGGCCGGTTCTGATCCACCATTTTTTTTATCGTCATATCTGTAACCATAATTAGACCATAATGATCTGCCATAATTTAGGGCATACTAATGGCTTATAATTTTATTCGTACTGTAGCATATTTATCAAAGGTACTATAGTACCATAGTATGAATACATTTACCAGTGGTGCTATTAGACCAAATTATGAGCAAAATTTATCAAAGATGCTGTTGAACCATATTAATAGCATATTTATGCGGTATTTTAAGTGCGGTTCGTCCATATTTTACGAGTATATTTATCAGAGGTGCTATTGGACCCTATTGTCAGTATATTTCACACAAGTATTGTTGGATTATCAGAAGTATTTGTGAGCCATATTATATTTATCAGAAGTACCTATGGGCCATATTATATTTATCAGAAGTACCTATGAGCCATATTATATTTATCAGAAGTGCTTATGAGCCATATTATATTTATCAGAAGTGCTTATGAGCCATATTATATTTATCAGAAGTGCTTGTGAGCCATATTTTATTAATCAGAAGTACTTCTAAGCCATGTTACATTCATTAGAAGTGTTACCGGCATTTTATACTACTTTCCCCTGTATATGATGAATGTAAAATAAATAATTATATATAAATTTTAAAATATATTGGATGAACACTTTTATTTTCCACCAATTCTCAACATCTACATAATTAAAAGAAACTCACTATGTTACAGTAATCCCACCATCCTTCATGGCTGAATTTCTCCAAAATTGTTTATGCAATTCTATGCTCAACAAATGAATGTCTATTATGTGAATATCAAATAATACACGACAGTTGGTTACTTGCTAACAAATATTCCAGAACACATATGGATCATATTATGCAAGAAAAGATGAAAAATGGTTTTCTTTTCATATATTTTAACAGCGCGGAGATAAAACTGAGATAAACGCCAGATTTATAAGCAGTGTAAAAAACAAGAATAATTCCGTGGGAGGAGACAAACATTTTTTGCAGTTGTTAGTGATTTAGGAAAACTTCTATTCTATAAGTTGGTTTCATGTTTCTACGCACTACTTAATTAATTTTTTTACAAATTGTAAGTTAGTGGGGAATAGGTTATATAGTGGATTAAAATTGCCAATAACGTTTCTCAATACTTTATTTTAAATCAGTAAAAGGTACAACAAAACTATCTTAAACTAGTTAGTTCAAAGAACGAATAAACTTCTTTTCTTGATGTCAAAGTGAAAATATCTTCATGCTCAAATATATCTCAAATTAAAATTTTTTGAAGAAATTTCAGCTTAAATCGAGATTTTATTTCTTTTATTATAAAATTAATTAAACAGGTATGAAATCAAACCTTATGGGTTTTTTATACTTTTTTATACATACCAGTTGTGCAAACATGAATTTTTTACCAAAGATAGAACAAATTATTATCTTTACTGAATTCATTTTTGAAACATAAAAAATATTTTTGTTAGAAAGTTTTTAATAAGAGACACTTTGCTGTTAACAAAAATGATATCAAGGCTAACGTTCATGATAACTAAAAATATAATTAAGTTAAAGACAAACTTATTGTTTTTAAACATACTACAATACCTGAAAATAACTTTGATCTTATATTAGTATATATTTAAAATAAATATATATTTTTAAAAAATATTTGAAAAAAACTGAATTTTTTACCATAAAAACTAAATATTTATCATTGAAAAAAAACATATTTTAGGAAATATACAAGAAATTTTAAGTTCAATCGACTGAAAATTATACTGTACACAACCTGTAAATATTTCATGAAAAATATTAAAAGCTTCTTGAGATAACATGCATTACATGAAAAAAAAACCACAATTTGAGAAAAATCAAGTTAAAGTTTTGTAAGTTAAATTTCTTTACATTAAACAACTGATACGTTTTTAGTCATAACTCATCTCAATATTGGAAATTTTTTATTCGGATTATTTTAAAATGTTCAGAACTGAATTCCTTTTCACTTTTATTTTTCTGTGGAAACTAATTTTTTTGTCGATTTAACAATCGTATGACCCCTTAAAAGGTCATGGGACCTTGAAGTCTCAGTTTCCAAAATATTGAACTTTGGACTGTATTCTAATAATGAGCCTAAATTATGCTGTCAGGTAAAACATATAAGACAAAAATCATCAACAAAAGAATTTTTTGTTTAAACACAAAACATTTTCATAAAAACAGCATTCCTTAAACATGTTCCAAGTGCATAGCACATTAGCTGATTATTATCACTGTTTGAATTAGTGTTTAGCAATAAATTTGGACACTAAGTATAACTATTAAATTTTACTTAGGTTAAACATAATTTATTTAAGACAATTATTTCAAATTACACCTTTAAATAAAACTTTTTTTCTTTCATGGTTTTAAAACACCTTTAACTCCAGAAAACATATTTAAAAAAGCAAAAACAGTTATATAGGAAATATGTTAATTCACGGAGCTCATAATCTTTTACTGAGGTTGACAAAAAAAAGTATTTTTCTTTGAATATTTTAAGTTAATTCGATACCAAAAACGTCTAACTGGAAAAGGGGCTTTTTAATTTTTAATATTAGAATGCAATAAAAAAAGTAGATTTTAGTAAAGTAAAATAATTATTTACTAAGAAAATTTCATTTGATTATGAAACATATGCCTGTTTTGAATTTTTCAGTATAAAATATTTCATATTTTTGGTCTAATTCTATCATTTTAAATGCTTCCTCTCCCGCTAATACGACATAGGACCATCTGTAAATCCCGCCAACAGTATGAATCAAAAATAAAGGCGATTCCAAAACCCAGCAAACCCAGTCATTTGGTCATAATGAGAGTAAATGGCAGTTTTAATTGTCTCGATGGAGAAAAGCGAGTAAATTTCAATGGGAGAGTAAACTCAATGGAGAGTAAATTTTTAAAATACCTAATACTTTTAAAGCATAAATCTATTTGAATATTACCTTCTTTTTTAAGTTTCTTTTACTTAAGTGACAATTCCTCTTTATATTGTAATTTTAACCTAAATATTATCTAAAATTTACTTCAGGTGTAAAATATCAGAATCATCTTCAGAGGTAAGGTTTAAGATCATCTAAAAATTAATATAAAACGTTAAAATGGAGCACAATAAATACATGAATATCTATGAAGAAATTCAAATTTTCGTTTCAAAAGTAACGTTTCCTTCAAAATACAAAGAAGTTATACAAAATTGAAAAAAGTATGCCTTTGATAGTAACTCAATTTTTCAATTATTTCAACAGCATAGTTTTATTTAAAGTTATGAGAAAACATAAGCATTATTTACTCAAGACAGAATTTTTATTCTTTAAATATTCAGCCCTAAATATGACCACAGAAAATTTAGGCATTTAATATATACCTAAGAATTCAATATTTTCTCGATTATTATACTTATTTAAGCGTTATTTCGTGGAAATGAAACCACAGACTCATATAAATTGTAATTCATATAAATTAAAATTATAAAATATTATTTATTTTTATGTATATTCTATTTTTAATATAGCTTTATTATCTCATATGACCAGAGCCGAACGACAGCGAAATGGGTATGGTACTGCTTTTTGGGACCAGAGTTCGTGGGTTCGTATCCCACTGCTTGTAACTGTTTGGAATTGACTTTAAGTAGTAAGCTCCGATTTCATTAACCCTTCTGTGGTAAAAGAGTAGTTCGTAGTACTTCATACCAAACTATGTGATGAGAAAATGAATGATTTATACACAATCAAATTCTTCCAGAAATCCATGCAGGGAATAGGTGGTTTGTATTGTACTTATTTACATTGAAGAGAAATTTCTTTCGGCAAGACCCTGCACTTCTTAATGGGTAATTACAATTTTATTTTGCATATTTCAAGTGCTCATGAAGGAGGCATAAAATAACAATAATGTACAAATATGTGAAAAAATTAAATTATTAATAATTTACTTCATGTAATGAGTGTTCCTTTATTTGTATTCTTGCACGTTACGTTAGCCACATTACGTTAGCAATATGAGTTTTGTTTGTACTCTTTTAAATTACAATTTGAGAATAACTTGTTCTCTACTGCCTATCCAGAAATTAATCTTTAAATTTTAAAGTTTAAAAATGTATAAATGTAAGTTTGTTATACTGTAAGTTTCGAGGGAATGATATTGACAAATAAGGTAGTCTTTCATGGAGGGTTAAAAAAAATTACGTTACTAACATACACATTAAATTTAATAAAATATAATTCTCAATTTTATGCAAAATATATTAAACATATTTTTTATGATTTCCGATCCTGTTTTGATATTGTAACATAAAAAAGAACTTTATTGTAGTACTAGATTGTGTACTTGTAAATTTTAAGTGAATAATTTGTAAGACTATTGTTTCTACTTAATGTAACTATTATGTTAGTCACCATGAAAATATCCACAAAAAATACAATTTTCTATCACATTTAAGTACAATGAAAGATATTAAACATGTTCAATATTTTCTTAAGTTAATGTGCATATAATATTACCATTAAACATTTCTTTACTAAATAATTAAATTTACTTTTGTTAAAATGGAATGCATAAACTAACATCAGATTCAAATGAAGCTCATAAAAATTAAAAAAGTCATTATAATTAAGAATAATAATTACATTTTCTACTAAGTACTATTCGAAAGCTAAAAAAAAAATTTCTAAACGAGAGAGATCTACAGCTGAAAAATATCTGCCTCTACGTAACGCCCAAAAAAGTCCAAGAGGGAAGAATTTTTTTGAGCAGGACATCTTATCGCTTGCTGTCACATAAACTTGAGACCATTGCCAACCCGCGAAGTATAAAAAAGAAAGGCGATAGAAAGGGAGTCATAAAACGGCGATTAGAGGCTCGGCTGACAGGTTACCTCAAATCGCAGCTTCCCAAGTTCGGGAAAATTTTTCACGACGCTTGAAATATATGGAATTTCTTCTGAAACTTAAGTCGAAGAAGCGACGAAAAGTGACATATATCACTCAGGATTAGAAGCGAAGCTCTGGAAATTTGATGTCGTTTGTCTGTAAATTGTACTGGGGGAAACTTTATTCTAATAAAAGAATATTTTCAAGACTAAAAAAAGAGATTATACCTTTATAAAATAGTAATATTTTTTCTATAATTTAAAGATATTTAAATGATTGTATAAATTAAATTCTTAAAAAACACAGTATTGGGATTAATTTATATTTTCACAGTAAGAGGTTTTATTTATAATGAAAAATCTATGCATTTGTAAACTGACATATAATGCGGTGCATCTAAATTTTGTGATTATTTGTGGAAAACGGTAATTTTTAGTGACGCTTTCAAACAAAAAAAGTTTTATGTGAAAACAAATTTAATAATTATAAATTTCCTTTTTTATCCATGAAATCTAAAACATTGCATGAAATGAAAGAAATATTTTTAAATTAGAGCTTCTTGAAGGAGATATTAGTAGGTTTTGAAAGATAATGCATCTAAATTTTGTGATTATTTATGGAAAACGGTAATTTTTAGTGACGTTTTCAAATATAAAAAGTTTTATGTGAAAACAAATTTAATAATTATAAATTTCCTTTTTTATATATGAAATCTAAAACACTGCATGAAATGAAAGCAATATTTTTAAATTAGAGCTTCTCGAAGGAAATATTAGTAGCTTTTGAAAGATAATGCATCTAAATTTTGTGATTATTTATGGAAAACGGTAATTTTTAGTGACGCTTTCAAATATAAAAAGTTTTATATGAAAACATAATTAATAATTATAAATTTCCTCTTTTATCCATGAATTCTAAAATACTCCATGAAATGAAAGCAAGATTTTTAAAATAGAACTTTTTGAAGGAAATATTAGTAGTTTTTGAAAGAGAATGCACATTTTCTTTTTCATTTTACTATAATATTATTATAAAGAATACTTATAAATTTTGAATTTGTCGCTTTATGTGTCATAAGCTGACATATAAAGCGATACATTTAAATTTTGTGATTATTTATGGAAAACGGTAATTTTTAAAGACGCTTTCAAACATAAAAAGTTTTATGTAAAATCGAAATTAATATTTATTAATTTTCTTTTTTATCCATGGAATCTAAAACACTGCATAAAATGAAAACAAGATTTTTAAAATAGAACTTTTTGACGAAAATATTAATAGCTTTTGAAAGAGAATGCACATTTTCTTTTTCATTTTATTATAATAATATTATAAAGAATACTTATAAATTTTGAATTTGTCGCTTTATATGTCATAAGCTGACATATAAAGCGATGCATTTAAATTTTGTGATTATTTATGGAAAACGGTAATTTTTAAAGACGCTTTCAAACATAAAAAGTTTTATGTAAAATCGAAATTAATATTTACAAATTTCCTTTTTTATGCATGGAATCTAAAACACTTCATGAGATGAAAACAAAATTTTTTTTTAAATCTTGTTTAAATGTCTTGTTTAAATCAAAGTAGTTAAAAGTCTTGTTTAAATCAAAATAGAACATTTTGAAGAAAATATTAATAGCTTTTAAAAGACAATGCACATTTTCTTTTTCATTTTACTATAATAATATTATAAAGAATACTTATAAATTATGAATTTATCGCTTTATATGTCATAATCTGACATATAAAGCGATGCATTTAAATTTTGTGGTTATTTATGGAAAACGGTAATTTTTAGAGACGCTTTCAAACATAAAAATTTTATGTGAAAACAAAGTTAATATTTATAAATTTCCTTTTTTATCCATGGAATCTAAAACACTGCATGAAATGAAAACAAGGTTTTTAAAAATCTTGTTTAAATGTCTTGTTTAAATCAAAGTTAAAATCAAAGTAGTTAAAAGTCTTGTTTAAATCAAAATAGATCTCCTTTCTCATTTTACTATAATAATATTATAAAGAATACTTACAAATTTTAAATAAATGTTTGTTTCAGGCTATAGGAACTATATTTTCAAATTAATCAAACTGCTCATTTTTGAATGTTAGAAGCAGATTGGATTTAGATTTGCTTCTAAATTTTTCATTATTGTAGTCAAATTAAAATCTGAAAAATCCTCCTTATACTTCAGTTTTATAAAATATATGTAAGGGTTAATACATTATCAATCAATTTTTAGTGATTAATTAATGGTAATCGGAAAATCTACAATACCAATATGAGAGACTGATCCACCAAATCATTGAAAATTTAAGCTAGAATATTTTGCCACATCTTCTTTAGTCACCAAAATTGTGCAGTTGAATTAAAATATTTTTAACTTAGAAAAACTTTTCGGTAAAATCAGAAAATGTCATGAGGCTATTTTTATATTTACTTTTTAAAATAAAAATCAAAAATTTGATTCAGAGACAAAAAGGTGTCATAGATAATTATGAAATCCTAAGATAAGAAAAAAAAAATTCTTTTATATACCTTTTCAACTTTGAAATAAAAACTTCACCACTTTACATTACTTCCAATAATTACTTTGTTTCACACACATGCTTTATTTTTATACCATTTATAGTGGGTCATATGTCTAAACAGTACAAATTTAAAGGTGAATGCTAATTTTTATAAGTTGTTTTAAAAGTAAATAAATATTCTGAGCAGTATTGACATTATAAAGACCTCAAGTTTAAAAAAAAAAATATATGACCAGAGATTCAAGTTTAAAAAATGAACCAAAGAAGTTTTTTTAATTGAATTTTCAAATTAAAATTGCTATTTGATCTCTTTAGGGTCTCGTCTTGTCATAAAGGATTAGAGATAACAGCTGATTAACTTCACTTTATTTGAAAGTAATCACCAATTAGTTTTAAATATTCATAGCAAAACAGAAAGTAAACTATATAAAGGTCTTCACGGCATACTATAATAAAATTTTCTTCATTAATTTATTCAAGAGATTGTGTATCTGATATTTAATAAAAAATGAAGAAAAATCTGTGGGAAATAAAAAAGAACTAATTACGTAAGTTGACATTCTTACAACTGATAATTCAACAACAACAGAAAAGAACCCACTTTTTGCTGGATCTTTCGTTACCAGTTAACTTCAAATATAAAAAAAATTATGTGAAAACATAATTAATGATTATAAATTTCCTCTTTTATCCATGAATTCTAAAACACTGCATGAAATGAAAGCAAGATTTTTAAATAGAACTTTTTGAAGGAAATATTAGTAGCTTTTGAAAGAGAATGCACATTTTCTTTTTCATTTTATTATAATAATATTATAAAGAATACTTATAAATTTTGCATGTGGCGTAATAAATGTTTGTTTAAGGCTATAGGAATTATATTTTCAAATTAATCAAACTCCTCACTTTTAAATGTTAGAAGCAATTTTATTTCAGATTTGCATCTAAATTTTTCATTAGTTTCATATAGTTAAATTAAAATCTGAAAAGTCATCTTTATCCTCTAGTTTTATAAAATATATGTAAGGAGTAATACAACATCAATCAATTATTAATGGTTAATTAATGGTAATCGGAAAATCTACAATACCAATATGAGAGATTGATCCACTAAATCATTGAAAATTTAAGCTAGAATATTTTGTCACATCTTCTTTAGTCACCAAACTTGTGCCGATGAATTAAAATATTTTTTAACGTACAAAAATTTTTCGGTAAATTCAGAACGTGACATGAAGCTAGTTTTAGATTTACTTTTATAAAATAAAAATCGAAAATTTGATTCATAGAGGAAAAGGTGTCACAGACAATTATGAAATCCTGCGATAAAGGAAAAAATTCTTTTATATCCCTTTTCAATTTTGAAATAAAAACTTCACCACTTTCTAATACTTCCAATAATTACTCTGTTTTATACACATGCTTTATTATTATACCGTTTATAGTGGGCCATATGTCTAAACAGTACAAATTTAAAGCTGAATGCTAATTTTTATATAAGTTGTTTTAAGTCTAAATAAATATTCTGAGCAGTATTGACATTATAAAGACCTCAAGTTTAAAAAAAAATATGACCAGGGATTCAAGTTTTTTAAAAAAATTAATCAGGGAAGTTTTTTTAATTGAATTTTCAAATTAAAATTGCTATTTGATCTCTTTAGTGTCTCGTCTTGTCATAAAGGATTAGAGCTAACAGCTGATTAACTTCACTTTATTTGAAAGTTATCACCAATTAGTTTTAAATATTCATGGCAAGTTGACGATATAAAGGTCTTCACAGCATGCTATGATAAGCTTTACTTCTTTAATTTATTCAAGAGATTGTGTATCTGATATTTAATAAAAAAAGAAATAAAAAATCTGTGGGAAACGGAAAAGAACTAATTACGTAAGTTGACATTCTTAGAACTGATAATTCAACAACTACAAAAAGAAACCCACTTTTTGCTGGAACTTTCGTTATCAGCTAACTCTACTTTTTTGTGTCCATTATATAACAAAGTTCCTAACTAAACCATAGTTCTGAGAAAATATAAAGCTAATAGGCTGTTGAAAAAGTGCTATTATCTAAAAGTCATGCTTAGAAATATCCTATTGTCATTGTTTAACTGTAAATAATTCCTAAACTTTGGGACACCCACGGGTAACTTTTCGAGGAAAACTCAGTAGTAAAGCTATATATTAGAAGACTTGAATTTCTCGTGTCTTTGAAAACTTTAGTGAAATCTACAAAGAGTTGTTTATTTTCTAATTATTGACTTAATGATTGGTAGTACTAACGTTTGGAATGGTTGGGAACCAATTTTTTATTATCTTATGAGTTATTAGACTTATATCTTCAGCTTTAAACCAATTACAAATGGTTTCGGACATCTGTGCCAGCAGTGGGATTCCACGTACAATGATACCGAAAAGTTCTAGCAAATTTTAATTTGAACATAGCTTTAATTGAAGACAACAAAATTAATAAAATTTAGGTTGCTTCGTCATATAATACTATTAATTTCTTGGAGAAGAGTGATGAATAAAATTACAGTGTCACTACCCTAAAAGAAGCTTAGATTTAAGAATTAGATTTTCAGATTAAGAGGAGGAGTATCCATGATAGCAATTGGATTCAAAACTACAGACAGCTGCTCCAAAAGGTAGCTTCTTACCTACTTGAATAGTGTCCGACAAAGACTTTTAGAATGGGTTTTAGATTTCACCTCTTTCCTAAAAATATTGGATGTGGTTTCACCCCCTGTGAACCACAGGGAATAACACCAAGTACACCAAAGATATCCTCAAGTTTAGCGTTTGCGGTAAGTATATCTTCTTAGAGAAAGGTTTAAAATACAACTCCAAAACAAATTTACTGCTTAAAATTGAATTTGAAGTACTATAAAATTTTATGACTACTGCAAAACTATTACAAAACCACACACTGTGGCGAGACAGTGTTTGTCAAAGACTTTTAGGAAAATAAGCAACTCTTTCCTCTGAAGTTGCGCAAGTGAATTCGCCCACTATGGTCCGCCAGGAGTAACACCAACCAAGTACGTTAAAGGTATCCTCAACAAGATTAGCAGCAACAAGTACAGCAACAAGTTTAGTGATTCTAGTAAGTATATCTTCTTAGAGTGAAGTTCTAAACCCAACCCAAGGGGAAAGTTTATATCTTTGTGCAAATGTATATAAAACTGCAGACTTCCATGTAATGGCCTTCTTCCTAAAATCTTCTACAATCTCATTTAAAAGTTGTGATGTTATATTTCTTTAAGAAGTTACCTACAGATGACTGAAAAACTAAAGAAGGCAGTCTATCTGGTACCAAAGTCCTTTGGATTTGAATCCAGCTGATAGTTGTCTGCAGCCTTTTGGGCTGGTCTTAAACAGGAGCACAAACATTATTATAGAGACGTATAACGGTGATTAGCTAGAGAGGTAGCTTTCGGTACCCTAAGCTGTGGGTTAGAATCCCTTTGCTGCCATGATATTTCAAGCGGAAGAAGTTTAAAACAGTTGATTTCGGTTTATTAAACCTCTTGCTGCAGAAAATTGACCGTGGCACTTTAAACAAAATCTGGAGGCTTTATATCAGAGAGTGTAAATTTTAATCCCGCTGCTTAGTAGTGAATAATCATCTTTAAGAAATAGTTACCTATCTAATTAGCTCTTACATTTAAAAAAAATATTGTAGCACTCTACACTAAACACACAAATTTATGCAACACGACAGCTAAATTGTACTAACCGCTATAATTAAGATGTCATGCAGCAAAGCTTTAAACGAAACGTTCACTAAAAAAGGAAGCATAAGAATTAATACCGGTAGATCCCATAATAAAATACCCAGCACATAAGAGAACAATATAATAAAATTCCTCTCATAAATGAACCCCCTATATTTCTAATCTGACAATAATTTATTATTCAGATTTTGCAAGTGAATTCCAAAAGATAAATCCAAATAACTCTCTCACTAATAAATAATGTGAAATCCTGCCTCAAACATACAAATATTCTTTTATGCATAATTAATAGACTTAATTTACACAGAAGCAAAAACTATTTAAACTTAACTATCGATTTAAGCATAATAATTTCTGTAATCTTGCATGCACCAAACATGAAAACAGCCCTTCCACTGCCACAATCTACTCTCCATTTATATTCAGAGAAACTTAAAAACTTCACGATATTAATTTACGCATCACACATTTCAAAAACACATTTCAAAATTCCTGAATTGGGAAGGAAATCTGCCGGAATATCCAAATATCGATTTTCCCTCAAGTTATTTTGCTCATGCACTTCTGCAACCAAGCAATCGCTGGAAGAATACTAATGAAACAAAACTGTCAAGGTCCATTCGACAGAATTAATCCTGCGCCAGAAACTCTATCTCTCGGAAACAAATCCACCCAGCGAATTCGAGTCAAATTCATGCATTCGCGTTTAGTCTGGTTTGACATTTTCTGACAACTTGCGTGGTAATGGAATAAGAAAAATAACACTCTTGTAAGATAGCATAATTGATAGTGGAGTAAATATGTTAAACCTCACTGCTACTGAACGCTTCTTTCATCATTCACGAAGAGATTGCTTTAGACGCGGCTAGGTACGAAGTGCGACTATAATTTAAGCAGTCAGAGCAAATAATGAAAATCCGCTTTTCATTTTCCATATTAAGGTTAACCGGACCGACTTGAAATCAAGATACAATAGTATAAATATACATCACAGATTCTAATCAAATGATTCCCTACTCTGGAAATGTATTATTTATTTACACGTTCACAGCCAAAGCTCATGTGGGGAGGCATTTTATATCCTCCAAGATCCTATCTGCACTTTTATGCTTTTAAATTATTTTCTCTTATTCAAGTTAGTTGAGAAGCTTATGAAAATTAAGCTAAAATATTTGTTCAGAAGAGGAAAAAACCTGATGAATAAAATAAATAGATAAAAATTCCTGAACTGTACAAATTTCAAAATTATATAAATGAAAATATTTTTGGTGTCGCAATTTTAATTGCTTATAAAATAATATCTCAAAATAAATTTAAATTTAACAATTACAATATTCTTGTGAACTTCTATTTTATTATAGTTCTTTTAAAGAGGGGGATACTTTAATCAATAACTGGTGTGAATTTCAAAACATTATTACAGTTTTAAAATGGTTTAAAACGGTTTAAAATGGTTCCTTTTTCTGATCATAAAGGGACTACTACTTAGAAGTTTCTGAAAATTGGTGGAATAGCTTAAAAATTTTACAAAAATATGTAGCTAAAAGAAAATTCTCAGAGCTTAACGTGCAAAATAATGCACAATATTCCAAACATAGTGAGATAAAATAAGAAATTTTTTTTCGTTTATCTCTAGAACAGTTGATACCCGAGTCAATACGGCGCAGCCTTTCAGTTAGGGAGTCCGCTGTTTGTCTGAATGTATGTAGTCATTCTGAATCGGCGTTAAGAAATATATATTTTGGAATTAGACAGAAATAAGTGTAAATTTAATAGCAATTCAAATCAAACCAAATTATTCTTATATATCTCATTAATAAGTATGTATATTAAGATTATTTAACAAAATAAACATAATAAAGCGGTAATAACAGTAATAAACATTCTAAAGAGGTATAAATGATGAAACCCTCAATTTTTAATAATCTTACCAAACCAATAATATTACTAATATTCCGCTGCCTATTCAACAAAATAAACATAATAAAGAGGTAATAACAGTAATAAACATTCTAAAGAGGTATGAATGATGAAACCCTCAATTTTTAATAATCTTACCAAACCAATAATATTACTAATATTCCGCTGCCTATTCAACAAAATAAACATAATAAAGAGGTAATAACAGTAATAAACATTCTAAAGAGGTATGAATGATGAAACCCTCAATTTTTTAATAATCTTACCAAACTAATAATATTACTAATATTCCGCTGCCTATTCAACAAAATAAACATAATAAAGAGGTAATAACAGTAATAAACATTCTAAAGAGGTATGAATGATGAAACCCTCAATTTTTAATAATCTTACCAAACTAATAATATTACTAATATTCCGCTGCCTATTCAACAAAATAAACGTAATAAAGAGGTAATAACAGTAATAAACATTCTAAAGAGGTATGAATGATGAAACCCTCAATTTTTAATAATCTTACCAAACTAATAATATTACTAATATTCCGCTGCCTATTCAACAAAAAAAAACATAAAGAGGTAATAACAGTAATAAACATTCTAAAGACGTATGAAAGATAAACCCTCAATTTTTAATAATCTTACCAAACTAATAATATTACTAATATTCCGCTGCCTATTCAACAAAAAAAAACATAAAGAGGTAATAACAGTAATAAACATTCTAAAGACGTATGAAAGATAAACCCTCAATTTTTAATAATCTTACCAAACCAATAATATTACTAATATTCCGCTGCCTATTCAACAAAATAAACGTAATAAAGAGGTAATAACAGTAATAAACATTCTAAAGAGGTATGAATGATGAAACCCTCAATTTTTAATAATCTTACCTAACTAATAATATTACTAATATTCCGCTGCCTATTTAACAAAATAAACATAATAAAGATGTAATAACAGTAATAAACATTCTAAAGAGGTATGAATGATGAAACCTCAATTTTTAATAATCTTATCAAACCAATAATATTATTAATATTGCCTCTTTTGCTACAAATGCCACTTGGGCGAACCAAGCATGTGAGCCGTAAGCTACACGAATTAAGGCGAAGGTCAGCGTCTTTCGTTTGAAGAACATTGCTAGGGTAAAAAAAGGACTTTACTCAAAGTGGGTTCTCGTAATTTAGAAGCAGGGACCAAGAAGAATCCCCCACGCTAGGCCTGTCACACCCAGAGGTGTTATTTGAACTTGAATAACATTGCAATCACAAAACTATTCTACACGCCCCAGCTGAACATGGCGATGTTCGACTGGCAGTGAACACGGCGGATCTCTGGATGGTTCGAGCTTTGACCCCACAACACTATTAAACCACTCTTATATTAATGATTAATAAATTTACATATTAACCCTCTGACTGCTCAATTTTTAGACCGAAATCGCTTTAAAAATGGCATATTTTTTTATTGCATATTTCAAATCTATATATATTGGAGAATTGAAAAATGCATTTTTTCTTTCCAGGAAATATTTTTTATATAGATTTTTATCCTTAGAAACTAAGTTGTAAGTATCATTAGAAACTAATTTCAGATGATTTCACCAAAATAACTCTTTTTAAAATAAATTTCAATTGAATTACAGTTAGTTTCTCTTTATTGAATAATATAAAAAAATAAAATATACAAAATTTAAGAATATTTAAAGGACCGACTAAAAATATCTTAGAAATGCAGTTTAGTGTGATAGAGTTTGAAGCGGGGTCAAGGCAAAGTCCAACTTCCCAGTCTTTGCACCAGATTCGTGTTTCTTTGCAATTTTTTTGCCATTTGCATCATTGTTTAAACAGCATACACCACACTGTCTTCGAGGTTCTCTTTTTATGGGGTTAGGTGGTATGTGACTTGAAAAATAACGAGCTATTAATATCAAAAGGTTCCAAATAGAAATCGGTCTTCCAGGACAACTGCTTTTATTTGTGTCCGAATATTTTTCGATACTTTCTTCAACAAATTTCAAACGAAATTCCAAAAGTTTTATAGTTTGTGTTGGGTTTTGCTTTTTGTAAAGTACATAGGTATTCCACAACGATTGATCTAAGAACCGGCTGAAATTTTTGATATAATACTTCCCTGTTGTTTACAAAGCGTTGGGTAGTAAGGCTTCCTATCAATTTTGCACCACTGCCTAACGCTTTGCACGTTTATTGAATCATTATCAGATTCATTGCTATATGAGAGGCAGTCCAAAAATTCTATATCAATATCATTATCTCAACTAAAATCGCTTTCAGAATCTGAGTCAGGAATATACACTCTGTCAATCGCTGAACGTTTTCTAGCAGCCATTTCTGATCAGAAAACAGCGGCAAAAAGTGAGCTGTAATACTACGCGCCTTCAAATACGACAATTAAATTGACAACAAATGGTATCTGTTGGTCAAAACGTAAATTAAACGTCTAATACTGTATATGATTTATTTAAGAGCTTAAATAAGGAATAAACAGGATGCGCTCAACGATAAAGGAAGGAAAACACATGGCTGCGGAAATCGCGGGATGAGCAGGCAGAGGGTTAAGTTTATTTAACAAAAATTTTAAACACTACAAAAATGTATGTGCAATGGTATTATATTTATAATCTCAGGTTTGTATTTAAGTTCTCTTCATAAATAAATTGTAAATGCACTGGTTAAAAAACCTGAAAAAAAAAAGCTGCGATGTTAGCGCAATAACGAAAAATTTAATCATTATAATAAATAACTTAGAATTCCGCAAATCCTTAAGACGCATAAATTTTAAAAGTTTAATTAAGTATTAATGTAAATTTCTGTTTGTAATTCCGATGCAATTTTAATTTCCAGTTGTAAGTAACTTATACACCCGACCCAGCTGTTTTTTCCAGTTGTAAGATTCACACTTGTTTTATATTAACTTATCTTGTACATTTAAAAGAAAACAATTTCAAAACCCCGCGCACATAAGGTATATGATGCCACTGAATTCGTATATACGGTATTGGTCGATTTCGCCTGAGAAAACTTCATATGAAATATCTTTAAATGATTATACAGTTAAACGTTACTTCACTCGTAGACCACAGGACTTCAGACTTTAGAAACAACCAACCTTTAACTTGTATAAATTTCAGAGCGTTGTTACGGGCAATTTTTTCTGATGTCACAATTTTAAATGAATTTTCATTTTCTGGACCAAAAATGATTACTATTTAGAAATTTAAAAAAAAATTGGTGATGCGTATAGATTTTTTTCGTTTATTTCAAGAGCTACGGTCTACTTTTCTGAAACACGGGGGATAATGAGACCGGGACCTACTGTTTGAAGCCGATGCGGAATGGTTACGAACAACCATGCCCCAATGGGATTCGAACCCACGAAATCCGGTAACGAAGATCAGTTCCCTAACCATTCGGCCATTCGATAGATATGTATAGGAAGAGTGTGAAAAATCACTTAAATTTAAATAAACAATAACTAATTCGAATTTCGAAAAAGAAGATAGAATAAGATCCGCACAGTACTAGGAGGAATCACCGTACCAAATATCATACAGAACACTCCGTATCTCAGAAACTGTATTTACATACATCCACTCTAAGTATTTTACGTAAAAAATTAAAATGCTGTGAAACAATTTCAACCACACCTAATAAATGTGGACCTTTTAAAAACAAATAGCGAAAATTTCATATAAATATTATTCAAAGGTCTTTTCTTTTTTACATGTAAGAGGTATTTAGATGATTCTCTTTTTTTTTTCTCCTTTTTTTTTCTGAGTGCGACAGTTAGTTTACTTATTTTGCTACACGAGGGCTAATGAAATTGGGGCTTCTTAATACTGATTCCGAATGAATACGAATAGCTATGCCATATATGGGATATTTAGTTTAATATGAAAAGGAGTTAACTAGGTGCTGTGTTAAACTAGATACCATTTGTTTTAAAAAAAAGTTAACTTTTAATTTTTTCGCAGTTAAAATTTCAACCATTTTGTTGTTACGGAACATTTTAATTACCAGAACAGTTTGATATGATACATACTTAGCCTTAAATGAAGATCTTTGAAGTTTATATTATGGTTCATAAATATATTCAATTTTATTTTGTATAATGTCCCAGAATTAATAATTATTGGATCTTTTAATATGAAAACATATTAAAACTCAATTTCTTCAGGATTGGATGTGATATTTCAGCATTGCGTCCAGGGTAACTTTTGAGGCATTCAATATTTTTTTACAAAATTTTCAGAATATTGATAGCACATTAGTATCTGAACCTAATACCCATTTTTTCATAATTTCTAATAACTTTCTTTTAGTTACACTTATAAAAAAATTTTTTTTTGGAATAACTAACTATATTTTAAGTTTAAATGTCTAAATGTTTTAAAAATAGAAAAAAAAGATTCAAATCAAATTAATTTTGTTAGGGTGAAGACACATTTATAAACTGTATTGATAGACTAAAACTTTTGATAAGAGTAAAATACTTTTGGAATAACTTGTTCGCAAGACATGGTTATCAAGCTTTTTACTAAAATAATGATCTACTTTGAGTTACTTAAAAAAATTTTCCTTCATCGTATGACATTAAAATTTCTATGAATTAAGATAAAATTTACAGAAATAAAACGGTAAAACTGAACATTTAAATGAACTACACGAACAATTATAAAATGTTAAACTCGACGAGAACTAAGATGTTCTCGTGTTTTAAAAACACAGTTTTTCATTTTTCCTTTAAAAAATAGCACGTGTTTTACCAACCCCAAAAATATATAATTTTTATATGAATCAAGACTTAAACTCAGGTAATTGGTGATAATTTAAACAACCACAGTCATGTTCAGGGAATTATAAAATTATTTATTTTTCTCAAAAGGCATTTTATCAGTAATTACAGGTACATGCATAAAATAATCTATCCCTCTAAAGCACGTGGAATTTGGTAAGAATATTTCTATGATCTTAGTTCATATAATGAAAATACTTGATTTCTTTTATGAATATTTTTATGCATGAAATTTGTAAGACACATGCGTCCTTCTTTTAGAATTGCAAATATTTTAAATTTAGTTCATTTTATAAAATTTTATACTCACTTTATAAAATTTACGCTCATTTTATAAAATTTTAAACTCGGGTAATTGGTGATAATTTAATCAACCACAGTCATGTTCAAGGAATTATAAAATTATTTTAGTTTTCTCAAAAGGCATTTTATCAGTAATTACAGGTACATGCATAAAATAATCTATCCCTCTAAAGCACGAGAAATTTGGTAAGAATATTTCTATGATCTCAGTTCATATAATGAAAATAATTTATTTCTTTTATGAATATTTTTATGCATGAAATTTGTAAGACACATGCGTCCTTCTTTTAGAATTGCAAATAGTTTAAATTTAGTTCATTTTATAAAATTTTATACTCACCATAATGGAATAAAAACAATTGCAGTTAAAATTAGTTTTTGTGCCTAAATGCGTTTTTGTTAATAGTAAAGTTGCTTCCCCTCAAAATTATCATCATCATCTATCCTTAATTTCTCTTTTTAAGTTTTCCTGTTCCTCTATTTTGTTAATCTTCCTACTTTTAATCTTAAAAATAATTTTTTTTAAATATAAAATTAAATAAAAATTACAAAAAAAAAATTATAAAACTTATAAAAATATTGGATGTTTGCATCCGCCAAAAACATTTGTTTAGTACTTAAATTTTTAGTATAAGTTACTAAAACTTTACTAATCTTTCTCTTTTTCCTTTCTTTTTATTACTTAAATTCAGCTATTTAGGGCCCCTCATTTTTTTCCCTTTTACTTTAAGACTTTATTCAGTCAAATTACTTTCACCTATAATATTTTTCCATACGTCATGATGCACACTATGCAGAGTAATTCTCACCTTCACCATTGGTGATTCGGCTCAAGCCCAGGTGATCCAAACAAGCTACAATTCGGAACGAATTAGTAAATCATAAAGTATACTTTATGATTTTAAAAGCAATAGAAAAAAATTTAAGCGTAACTATGTATCACCAAATATTATACTGTTGATGTTACGTACTTATTTGATTCTCTATATTTAGTTAAAAAATGAAAATAATGAAGAAGTTTGCTTTGTAATGTAGGTTAATAAGCATATAGTTAGCATGAATATTGTGATTTAGTTAAAAATTTTTGCTTCGTTAAAAATAGCGAAGTTTTTAAAAGTTAAAATTTTTTTATTCTGGTAAGTCGAAAGCGTTTCAGTTTCCTTGATAAAATTATTTATACTGTATCGATATAAATTACAAAGAGACATAATACAAAGCAGTCTTTTAAGAAAATTCAGGCATTATAGTGACACGTTTATTGAATTAAAAGGGGTAATTAATTAATTTTAAGTTTTAAAAGTTAAGATGTTTATATTCTGGGAAGTCGAAAGCGTCTCAGTTTCCTTGATAAAATTATTTATACTGTATCGATATAAATTACAAAGAGACATAATACAAAGCAGTCTTTTAAGAAAATTCAGGCATTATAGTGACACGTTTATTGAATTAAAAGGGGTAATTAATTAATTTTAACTCAAGTATCATATAATATTTTTTAATTTTCCCACATAAAAACTTCAAGTATTTAATATGTAGTTTTATTAGTTTCTGCATAAAGAAAAATATAACCCATGACATTGACAATACATATTGTGCGACTCATTATTAAATTATTACATTTTCATTCATCATCAGAGTGAATATTATTTAAAATTCCAGCCCCGTACAAATACTGTCATACATGGAAACTCTCACTTGTACCTGTAAGCAGTTTCTCTTATCTATCAGAGTACTTATCAGTATAATACTAATATTGGAAATCCCTTTTCTTTTTAAATAAGTTATAATGACACTGTAATGTTTAAAAGCAATTTTTAAAAGCAAGAAATACGAAGGAATCCTTTAAAAACAAATGCAGTTAAATTTACAGTTAAATATTTTACGTACGTCATCTATTCTTTTAGATATGGCAACCATTTATTTAGGAATTAAAAAAAGCAAATGTTAAACTGAATATACTTTAATTTTAGAATAAGTTAACAAAAAGTTAAAATTTCAACCGTTTTGTTACGAATTATTTCAAGAACAGTTTCATAAACACAATACAAAGCAGCCATTTTAGTAAATGCATGCGTTAAAGGAGACATTAATCTTGAAATAAAAGGAGAAGTTAATTAATTTTAATGCTAGTATCATTTAGTATCGAACACACAGGAAGGCTGCCTTCGACAGTAATCTCGGATAATGTGTCTGTCATACGAAAAATGTTAATGGATGATAATCGTTCTACCTATCAAATTATACAGAAGGAACTTAATATTGGATCCGCAGCCATACACAAAATTGCTAATGAAGAATTTCATATGAAAAAAGTAGTTTAACGTTAGGTTCCCCATAATCTAACTGAGCATCAAAAAGGGGAGCGTGTCAGAATCAGTAAAGAAACTCTTAAATTGCTAAATGCTGGTGGCCACCGCATAATTTCTAAAATTTTAACGGATGAGGAAAGTACTTACCGTTTTTTAACGTTCCAACACGTCAAGAAAGCAAAGTATGGGCCTTTGAAGATGATCCCTCGCCAACAATGGTGAAAAGACAACGTGCACTGAAAAAAGTGATGTATGCCGTTTTCTTCAGAAGTACGGGATTGGTCAAAGCCATCAAGTTGGAAGGACAGAAGACAGTAACAGCAAACTGGTATACCACAAAATGTCTTACACAAATTCTACAAGATATGAATGTTAGGGGACTAATACTTCATGAAAATGCATCTTCACATACAGCCGGATTAACAGTTCAGTTTCTTAAACAAAAACAAATTAAAGTGATAGAACATCCACTGTATTCACCCGATGTGCGACTTTTGGTTATTCTTTAATCTAAAAAAGAACATACGTGGACGTCGTATTCATTCAGAACAAGAGATTGATGAGGGTATAGATGCATATTTTTCATCTACGAAATGAATGGCTTGAGGCATTTAATCTGTGGAAAATTCGTCTACAAAAATGCATTGATGCTGGAGGAGACTACTTTGAACACACTTAAAATTTTGTAAGCATAACTTTAAAAACCTAGTTGTATCTCAAAAATTTCAGATTGACCCTCATAATACACACACATGATAGCTCGTGGGATCATCAGAGTAAGATATGAGACGGTTACAGAATCAAACAAAAAAATTAAGTGAATAGGAGATATGGTCTTTTTAGTTTGTAGAGTATTTAATATTGTATGGAATGTGAAGAAATTATTCACTTAAGTAGGCTCAAACCAAATTATTATTTATTACACGAACATCACATTAAGAGATATTTAACGATGATCATCAGCATTTTATAATAGAGAACATGGACGTTCGATCATGGCGTCAGCAAAACACAAAAGCTGAAAAAGACCAGAGTACAATACTTTTGCCAGA
>CM063504.1:90184408-90191908 GCA_032207245.1 Pardosa pseudoannulata | reverse complement strand
ATATTTCTAAAATCATTCATAAGTTCAGCGACAGTATTTATACTTTATTTGAGAACTAAATGAAAATAGAAGGTTAAAGATTTATTACTTGATTGGTGGGTAATCTCTGATGCTTTACTTCTTTTAGTTTCCCGAAACATTTTTCTTTTTGGGAATTTGAAAGTTTTTTTTTTTTCTTTCAAAAAGGAAAGCTATCTTTTCAATTAATAAGTTTCATGTAAATTTTATAGTGTACTTACTTGTATTTCCTTTATATCTACCTCTTATATATATATATATATATATATATATATATATATATATATATATATATATATATATATATATATATATATATATATATATACACATACATATATACACATACATATATATATACATACATATATATATACATACATATATATATACATATATATATATATATGTGTGTGTGTACATGTATATATACATGTGTGTAGTTATACATGTGTATAAATATACATAATATGTACTTAATATTACCCTAACTAAAAGCACGATATATTTTTTCTGTATAATGTCAGAGATCTATAGGGAAAATGGTAATTCAAATTACTTCGATAACAGATGGGATTTATGATAAACAGTAACAAAAAAACTTGATATTTTTCTAATCTCTTCTACTTGTAATCTTTTTTATGTATATTAGAGTTAATAAATTGTAGTATTTTACTGTACGCTAAAATTTGTATGTCCCTAAGTTCATCAAGTTCTAATGCATTTTTAAAGAACTGGATATTTATTTAACCTTCTTCAGTTTTTATAAAATACTGTGAGCTGTTATACATAAAATTGGATTTTGGATAAAGTAGAAAAAATCATTCAGATGTATTTTTTTAATACTTTTATTGCCATTAACGAGCTAGCGCATTAACATTAAACAATCATGTATTCCTTGGATCGTCAGTGGACTACCATAAGTCAGGAACGAAGAGGTTGTTTAGAAAAGTCAAGAAAGCATTATTTTCAAATTGTGTATTTGAATATTTTTATGTGTGCATCTTTATAAAATGACAAATTTTAAATTTTCAAGACATTTTATAATCTGATTTTTGAATTTGGAAATATCATTTTGACTGACAGCAAATGTAGCCTCCACACTATGGCCAATTGTTCACCACTTCTTGATGGGGACCTTGAACGATGGTTCACAGGTTGCATCCACACGGTGGGCCACTAAATGAGCCAAACACGCGGATTCGTCCACGGGGTCTACTGCGCACTTTAGTTGCGCATCTGGCTGCCTTTGATCTTTGGAGAAAAACCGCCTCGGAAGCCATCGTCCGCCAAGGCTATTTTATTGTCTGCCACCATCGACCACGATAAACCAGACCCCCCCCTCCAGAAGGTGGTGATGGCTTGCAGTGGACTACAGTGCGGAGGGGCCTTTAGAAAAAATTCTAAGAGCTTCATGTGAAGCTTGGGTGGCTTTGAGGAGGAAGGAGTCTACAATATTTTTTTTAAAAATGAACAAAACAAGCAGCACAATTAGATGGTAAATTTTATACTCATTAAAATTTTACATTGTGATAAATGATATTTAGAAGAATACCATTAATAAAAATACAAAATCAAGCAAAAAAAATATTTTTTTTTCACTTCTATCACAATTCTGACGTATAACAATAGTTGCGTTACCAACTATTAGAACTCAATCGAATTTGAAATTACTTAGTTGAACGTTTGTAAAAAATTTATTTTAATGTATTTGTGTTTGTCACTCAAATTAGAATCCTCGTCTGAGGCTTAAGATCTTTTTGTAAGTAGTCAGCAAACTTTAAAATTTACAAGTTCAATAAACGCAAAAGCAGAACAATGAATTCGTTTTATTTTAGGTAAATTTAGACATCATGTATCACATCCACAAGAAGGTAAATCTTCAGGTTCTACAGAAGGTGAAGTCTAGAGGGTTTGGCCATGATTAGTTGGGTTAAGTATCGGATGTGTACTCTAAATCTCCGCTGAATTATAATCACGGTAAAATCTGAGTTTCACCGTGCATATATATCGATAAATTTTAAACCTTAGTAGAACAGATATTTGCCATAAAATTAATTTAATCTTGTTATCTGTGAAAAAAAATAAGATCTCTGGCCAAAAAGCCGCGGCTTTCACCTGTATTTACGCATTTTACGTGGGCCGTCTGCGCTTTTACGCTTCAACCATTAATCAGATTTGATGAGTCAATTAGGACTGACAAATAACTTCAGCGAGCAAGGCTTTTGCATGCCGAAACAATTCCCTTAACGACATCCGAATTTAAATACACGCCATTTTTCCTCTTCACGTTCTGAGGTCCATCAAGTAACGCTCTCACGCGTAATTCTCCGGGCGGCCTCATTTTTTTCTGGCAATTCTTCACATCGCCTTTTAATCTACGTTGATTTGATAAAGATCGCGAACTTGTTGAAAGGTGGGCATCTGAAAGGGGTAGCCGTTTAAAAAGGATTTCCTCCAGAACACACATGCATCACAGACGCATATTTTAGTGTTTAGGGCAAAGTCTATTATTCAACGAGGAACGCCTCCTTTCTCCATGATGGCTGTATCTTGTTTTGCTCTGTTTGTTAAGTTTTCGTGGGTGTAGAATTAATAGTTGTTATTGGATCATGTCAGAGTAGTATCTCGGAAAAATCAATCATCTCTTTAAAAAGTTGGAACTATGTTTTTTTCCCTCTCATTTCTGGGCTGTTTTAAATTGACCTTCTTTTAGAAATATGTAGAAAAAAAAATAATCGTTTTTTATGAGCAAAGTGGCATTTCTGTTTACTTGTTATTTTCAATTGCATCTAAAAATTCTACGAAGGAAGGATGTTAAAAAAAAAGAACATTCACGTGCATGTGACACTAGCCTGTGATATTTGAACGGCTCTCTTAAAAGTTTGATTAATGAACGAATACAAACTTATAATATTGGATATCCGATGACGCATGTGGAAATTCAGAATTATGAGGGATATGAAAAATATCCGCTGACAAAATTTTATATGTCTTAAATTTGTGACTCAATTAATCTTCATATTATCATCATTCATCATTACTCCTCTTTGCTGCTTATTTAATGCAATGACATAAATTTCTCAGCATTTTATCATTTGAAATGACTTTACAAAGTTTCTTGAAGGGATATGACATTGGGTCTACTATTAAAATTAATGTAATGTATTAGTACTTTCATGCAGGTCAAATATTAAGAACTGATCAAATATATTTGATTTATCACAGGAAACAATATTCGAATACAATTTCTATTACTTTAGTAAAGGCAGGAAGACATAAAAGTAATCAGAATTTAGTGTAATGATAGAAATGAGTTGGTCATATTCCACGACGTTTCGCAGACGTTGGAAAAAAGGTACTTTCCTAATTTTTACAGAATTGAAAAGTTTCTGTTGAAAATAAGTTAAACAAATTTTTATAATTTCATTTACAATATTTTATTATAATAATCATAGATTTTGTTAGCTTTATATTAGCAAACATTTTGTTCTACTTTGTAGAAACGCAGAATGCTCAGCGGATATTTTTTCTACCGTCTATCAGTACAGAATACTTGACAAACACTTTGATTTTACTTTGCATAAGTACAAAATGCGAAGCAAACATTTTGTTCTACTTTGCTTAAGTACAAAATGCGAAGCAAACATTTTGTTCTACTTTGTATCAGTGCAGATTGCTTAGCAAACATTTTGTTTTAGTTTGTATCAGTGCAGAATGCTTAGAAAACATTTTGTTTTACTTTGTATAAGTACAAAATGCTGTCACTCTTCATCATTTTCCTATGTAAATGAAAGAATACACTGCCCCCTTCTACTGGCAAGATTAACAACCTTACGCCGATCCATCGATCATTTTTTCCTCCGTTTTAAAACCCCCAATTATCACTAATTGAAGGTTAAACACCGTTATAAATTGTTTGCTGAAGCCAGCATTACTTGTTGCCACTGAAAGGAATCTAATAGTGGTGAGTATCTGAGTGAATCAATTGAATTCTATGAGTGGCCACACTAGGTGTTCCAGGTGACTTGAGGGAAAACGTAAATAAAAAAAATTCTTACGTCACGTCTGAGCAATTACGAACAATTTAGAAACAAGGATTTAATAACTATGTCTGTCACCATCATGTAACGGTGTGTCTGAAATATTACACCATTGCTAAATTGGAAATCTGCGAAAGAAATCCTTTAAAAGTTAACGAGAGATCCCGACAGTGTTTTTCAAATACGTACATTGGAACTATCTAGCTATGAAAAGCTGTTTTACCAAATAAATATTAAACATTTTCAGTAGTTACAATTATCATTGTTCTTCCTCAAATTTTTTGTTAGAAATATTTAGTGTGAAAACGTAATTTATAATACTTTTCCAAATTTGAAAATGCCTTTGTTTTTCTATGCTTTCAAAATTTTAGCAATTTTAATTATAATTTCGATAATTGTTTTGATATCGATTTAAACCATAATTTAATAATCAAAATCATAATTTTGATGATACACTATTACTTTCTAGCTTGAATTTTAGCAATTTTAATTATAATTTGGATAATCGTTTTGCTATCGATTTAAATTATAATTTAATAATCAAAATCCTAATTTTGATGATATACTATTACTTTCTAGCTTGAATTTTAGCAATTTTAATTATAATTTGGATAATCGTTTTGCTATCGATTTAAATCATAATTTAAAAATCAAAATCATAATTTTGATGATACACTATTTCTTTCTAGCTTGAATTTTAGCAATTTTAATTATAATTTTAATAATCATTTTGATATCGATTTAAATCATAATTTAATAATCAAAATCATAATTTTGATGATACACTATTACTTTCTAGCTTGAAGTTTAGCATTTTTAATTATAATTTGGATAATCATTTTGCTATCGATTCAAATCATAATTTAATAATCAAAATCATAATTTTGATGATACACTATTACTTTCTAGCTTGAATCTTAGCAATTTTAATTATAATTTGGATAATCGTTTTGCTATCGATTTAAATCATAATTTAATAATCAAAATCATAATTTGCATGATACACTATTACTATCTAGTTTGAAATTTCCCCAGCAACCAAAAAATCTCTAGAACAAATTAAAAACCGTTACTTTCTTCATACATTTTTTTATATTTTTTATCCAACATAACATTAATAGTAACTTCTTTGTAGATAAATAGCTTTTATGAATTTTAAATCTATAAGATTATCAAGTAATACATTTCAAACCATAATCAACGCTATCTGCAAAATACTTATAGCATGTTTTTATTTTTAACCCCTTAATGCACAGTTTTTTTGAAAAGAACGGCAAAAAAAAATCAATTTTTTTAAATGTAAAAAACACAGTTTAAAACGTTGATTTATATATATATATATATATATATATATATATATATATATATATATATATATATATATATATATATATATATATATATATATATATATATATATATATATATATATAAATATATATATATATATATATATATATATATATATATATATATATATATATATATATATATATATATATATATATATATGTGTATATATATATATATATATATATATATATATATATATATATATATATATATATATATATATATATATATATATATATATATATATATATATATTACTTGGATAAGTGAGTGTTATAGCTTTCAATCCCATGTAAATGATAAATATCAATAAAACGATTTTTTTTCTTTTCATATTGTTATTTTCAATTAGCGATTGCATTCGAGTATGAAAAATTATAGTAGCATAAAGTGCAACTCCACTCGAATTATCTCGAATGTGCACAGTTTGGTCAGTTTAGCGCGCTCGAGTTAACTCGAGCTTGCACGTTAAGGGGTTAATTGTTTTCTTGCTAGAAATTAGTACACATAAACATAATTCGGAAGGCAATGACAGATGTGTATTTTTTCTAGTTATATGAAACTTTATACTAAAAGCAAGTTTCTCTAAAACGAAGAAAAATAAATAAATGGCAAAAGAAATACCATGCGTATACTCTTCACAATTGCTTGGATATATTCATGAAATTCAAATAACGCATCCATTTGCAAGCAAGTACGATAAGTTAAAGTTCCTAGTAAATAGACAGAAATATAAGCGTGCTATTTTTTTCTTTTTTATTTCATAGATAACGTTACAGCAATATAACTTACACTTTAGATGCAATCATTTCATTCAGAAATTCATGCCACGTGATGGAATTCATAAATACTTCGACACTTTCTACAGAGAATGGGGGGATGGGAGAGGAATTTATCCTGGTTTACAGCATAAAATATTCTAGTAAAGCAGAAACTTCTTTAAGGTTTCAATGAAAAGTGTAAAGTTACTTATCGGACATATTTGCTACGTGAAAATTAGCTCTTATCTGAGGTTTAAAAGCCTGACTAGAAACTAAAAATGTATCTTCTCGTGCAAATCTTTTTTCCTTCTTCTCATTATATTAGACTAAATTAACATTTGGTTTTATATTCAAAAGGTAATCTAATCTAAATTCTAAAATATGGGGTTTAATTCCAATACACCATTTTAGTGACTCGAATACTAGAATGGGTACATTCTATTTCATGACTTTTTATTCAATTAAGATGGAAATTTATTGTTCAATATAACAGAGAATACGCGCAGTTTTCCCTATTTTGTAATTCCCTATTCGGAAAATAACATTGCGTTGTTATTGTGCTATTTTCATGCAATAATAAGAAATAAATAATGATTATACTATCCGTTAATTAAAAAATCAATTATCAAAATATTCCACTGATTAAATTTTTTAAGCAAGGGTGGCTAAATTGCAACCCGTGACGGATAATTGAATATTCTATTTATTAATATTTATAAATTTTTAACTGCCCTGTTGTTTATTGTAATTATTATTATTTAAAAATAACTAGAAGAACCGACAGACATTGTCCTGTTTTAACACTCTAAATCCAAAAATTGTAAAATGTTTTTAAATAAATTATAAATTGGACCGTTTTGATGGAATAAGGAAAAAAATTATTTTAAAATTAATATTTTAAATTTTACGCTATAAAATTCTATTTTAAAAGTACAGTCATCGCAAATATAATAAGATTAAATTAAAATCTTCATATCACCTGTACGGATATTCGATCCTGAAATTTTTCGTACTGAAACCCGTTGCGCTGACCACTGAGCTACAGATACGTTGGCATTTGAATAAAAAAAAAGTAATTCTGAATTTTTAATAAAAAAAGCATTTTCTATCGTATCAAATTGTGAATCTAAACCATTCTCGAATAAACTTAATTACGTACACAAAATTTCATCAAAATCAGTCCAGCCGTTTAGGAGGAGTTCTATTGCAATCACATGGACATAAAATATTTTATATATAAAGATAATAAAGATACAAAATAAAATAATTTATTATTTTCCATCTTCACCTCAATATATACATTTATACAATATATATATATATAT
>CM063504.1:90134408-90179408 GCA_032207245.1 Pardosa pseudoannulata | reverse complement strand
GAATTTGGAAAATATCTGGATGTTCATGCTGACCTCACGTTCTTGAAGGCTGAATTACCGATAGAGGAGGGAACCGCAGCTTAAAAATGTACTCAATATTATAAAAAATTAAGAGTTTCTGATCATTACACTTTCTAAACGGTCAACCGCAGGGCTTAAACGAGAAGAGGAAAATTTCGAGAGGCGAATGATAGAGGTCCATCTGACATCCAGAATGTCGATCAGATATCCAGTGGAACTTGTAAACTTGATCCAGAAAAATTTAGTCTTTGGTGATTAAAGACCTCAATGAAGGAAAAGAATAATGGTACTAAATAGGTGTTGATTACCAATGGAAATGATCATGAAAAATTTAATCATTCAGTTAAAGTAAATGTTAGTGCTCTGTCTTACTTGTGTTCTAATGACTTTCCTGTAGGGCTGCATGATAAATCTACTACGCAGCAATAACAAAGGGGTTGAAAAGTACCAAAACGTTACAATGTACACAATTCAAAAGAATATACAATCAGTGTAGTACAGTCTAAATGAAATTTTGAAAACAATGACACATAAGAGTTTTAGACACAAAATTATGCTACTCAAGAAATAAATTGACCATTAAACCATGAA
This sequence comes from Pardosa pseudoannulata, assembly GCA_032207245.1. Lineage (NCBI taxonomy): Eukaryota > Metazoa > Arthropoda > Arachnida > Araneae > Lycosidae > Pardosa > Pardosa pseudoannulata. The sequence goes on along the minus strand of CM063504.1, from coordinate 90,178,796 downwards.
TAGTAATGTATACCCATTTTCTGGACTACTAAATCCTCCTAATACCTTACTAGGTCCTCAAGTTAGCCATACATTGTTAGACATATTTACAATAACTGAAGTTAGAGAATATTCTACGTTTTAAAAATAATGGAAGCCACGGTAGCTCGGTCGCAAAGGCAACGCTCTCGTAACTGGAGAATTGTTTCGAGCCCGAGCCGGTAGATCCGCCGTGTTCGTTAAAGGCGACTGGGGCAATAAAATATGTTCGTGTTCACAATGTTAAGTCTCAATCAATACCTATTGACAGACCAAGCCTAGTTTAATGCTTGGTCCCTGCTTCAAAAATTATGTACAACCAACTTGAGCATTAGCCGTACTTTCATACGCTGCTCGTTCAAACAGAGGCTTACCCCTCTGCCTTATACGAATAGCCTCCAGGTCAAATTGCTTGGTTTGACCAAGTGCATAAGACAACAACAAAAACAACAAGAATTAGAGTTATCAAGAAATAACTTTCCCATTTCAGAGGACTCTAGAAGGTGTTCTATTGGTCGAAATGAAATAAAATTTAAATTACGGATCATCCAAATGATATGATTGATAATGATTAAAAAACATTTACCACAAAAACACTCTAATATTTGACTCTATAATACGCATAAAAAGGTTTAATTGGCTTTATAAATATTATGTAATATAAAAAGTAGCTTTAAAGCTGCTCAATATGTTTTCCTTCATGTTTAACCCCTTAACGTGCACGGTCAAGTTACCTCGATCGTGCTAAACTGGCCAAACTGCGCATACTCGAGATAATTCGAGCGGCGTTGTACTTTTGTAGACATTGCACTGTGTATTGTGCTAAAAGAGAGAGCAAAAGAGAAAAGAAAAGAAAAGAGAGTCGTTACATGTGTAATAGTTGCAATGTTGGGCTATGTACTGCACCTTGTTTCGAAATATATCATACAAAAGAAAATTTTGATTAATTTTATAAATACTAGTATTGTTGTTTTTTATGTTTTAAAAGTAAAAAATAAGTATTTTTACTGATAATATTTATTCTGAAATGGTAATTCGAAAAGAAAGATAAAAAAAAGTTGATGTGCGTGTAATATTACAATATTTACTATTTTCTGCAATTTTATCAAAATCCAAAATTCCAATAAAAATGTTGACTATTTTTGTATTTTGGTAATTTTCTTGGCAATCCAACGTTCTAAATTGTGCTTTTACATTAAAAAAATTTACTTTTTTTTGGCAGACCTTTAAAAAAAACTGTGCATTGGGGTTAAAAGACAGTTGTAGCTAAGAATATGAAATGTAAATATCAACAGTGAAAAAATAAACGAAGAACACGCAAACAAATTACAGTCAAGTCTATAAATCGATATTTTTTTCTAATGTTCCATTATTTTTCCTGTAGATCTCTCATACACCGCAAGAAAACTACTTAAATGAGATATCTTTATCAAACCCTAGAATGCTAGACTGTTTTATTGAATGTTGGTATTAGTTAGGGTTAATCTCCTTAAATCTTCAATGGCTAATCGCGATTAATATTGCCAGCAAATTGTCAATTTTCCGTTTTAACAGAGACTAATCATAATCCTTAAATGATCGACGATTAAAAAAAATGATTATTTTTTGGGCCGGTTTTTCAAAAAAAAACTGTACATTAAGGGATTAACAATGTTCTTTAATTACTTAGTTTACAGCTGATCAAATAAGTCGCCGAATAACAATTCTGTTCTTCAGACATTTTCTGACTTAAGGTATATTTGCTGGCGTTTAACCTTCTGGAAACCCCTTCACCAAACGTAGCAAGGAGTAACACCTGACAAATGAGGAGACCATGCTATTTTAAAAATTACGGCTGATCATTGGAGCATCAGTGAAGTGTTGTCTTGACAATTGCTTTGCATGGCGATCCATTTGAGAAAATGTTCCGTTAACCATGAATATGATGTCCTGAAGGTATACACTCTTTTGAAATTATGGAGTTATAAAATTCCTCTGCATATCAAGAAACCGTTATTCTGTGACTGAACAGATTTGGATTCCATTTGCAGTTACCTCTTCAAAAAAGTACGATTCAATAAAAGTGTAGCTGTAAAACCACACCAAACTCCACCAAACGGACGCAAGGGTTGCTCCAGTATAGTGTGAAGGTTTTCCACTGCTCAAATTCGACAATTGTGGCAAATTGTTTTTATCAATAATTTAGTCATAACACTTATAGAATTGCGGAAAGAATTTAAACTTACAAGTCACATCATAGTTAATCCTAAAAAACACCGATTCTTCTTCTGGAATATTTTCGGCTTCAAAAGTCATATTTTAATTTTTTTATAATGAAATCTCAAGAGTAACGTGGATTCATTTGTGTTAGGGACGCAATTTCAACTATCACTCAACTAAGATTTTCTTAGCGATAACATTATTTAGAACCGGTATTACCAAGTCTGGTAATAGCAGGTTTAGTAGTATCATCCGAGTTAACTCTGGAACTGACTGTTGCGTAAGAGGCACATCGAAATTCCTGGCTAAACCAGAAGCAGCATTCAACATTTGTCTGTAATTTAAGGCAAAAAAAACCGACAAAAGAGAGTAGCGTCTAGTATCACGTGAATTGGTCAAACTTCAGATTTTAGCTGCAGTGTGTGTGCATCTCAGTAAATCTCATTAAATTTACTGTCCAATAAAATTAAACTTTACATATGCGTGTATATAAATACTCACTACAGCCTTTCTGTGTAATTTAAGTTCTCAAATACACAAATATTTGCTTCAAAAATTAAACAAATGTTTATCATTATACGATGCACTAAAAATAATTACTTTGTTACGATAAAACATTTTATCTAGCTATATAAAATTAAAGTTATTGTAATCATTTAACTAAGTGTTAAAAATTTAAATGAGTATTAAGTATACGCTTACTTAATACGGTTTAGTGTTAGCTAGTTGCTACATTTGGTAGTTTCTGCTGATTTTACAGAGCAATTCTAGAATTTTCTAGATATGAATATATCGCGTTGGGTTTAAGATTCTTTCTCAAACGCAGGTATCACAAAATCACCAAATTTAGTAAAGAAACTCGTAGAACTCCCAGATAACGATAAATTTAAAGTAAAACTCAAATATGAATACCTAGAATTTTGGCTTCAAATATTACTAATAGCTGTGTAACCTAGGTTGTTGGCTAAAGCAGGACTGGCAAACCCAAAAGAATTGGGGAGCTGCATTAGAAGTTTATTTTATTATATCAGACCACATATATTATATCGAGGCAAAAAATAAAAACTTCATTATTATTATTATTATTATTATTACAATTTTTATTGTTTTTAATCAGAAATTAGCAAATAAACAATTAAAAGTTTATAAATATACACATGCGTTTTTAAAAGTAATCAATTAATCAATTGAATATTATATTTTCTTAAATAAATGTAATAGTTTTTTAATTATAAATTTCGTAAATTTCACCCAAAAGCATTGGGGAGCTGCATCAGAAGTTCATTTTATTATAGCAGACCACATTATATATTATATTGAGGCGAAAACTAAAAACGACATTATTAATATTATTTTTACAATTTTTATTGTTTTTAATCAGAAATTAGAAACAGGACAATTAAAGTTTATAAATATACACATGTGTTTTTAAAAGTAATCAATTAATCAATTGAATATTATATTTTCTTAAATAAATGTAATAGTTTTTTAATTATAAATTTCGTAAATTTCACCCAAAATCATTGGGGAGCTACATCAGAAGTTCATTTTATTATAGCAGACCACATTATATATTATATTGAGGCGAAAACTAAAAACGACATTATTATTACTATTGTTACAATTTTTATTGTTTTTAATCAGAAATTAGCAACAGAACAATTAAAAGTTTATAAATATACACATGTGTTTTTAAAAGTAATCAATTAATCAATTGAATATTATATTTACTTAAATAAATGTAATAGTTTTTTAATTATAAATTTCGTAAATTTCACCCAAAAGCTAACTACCCAGAGCTACATCAGAAGTTCATTTTATTATAACAGAGCACATTATATATTATATTAAGGCAAACACTAAAAACTACATTACTATTTTTTTTTTACAATTTTTACTGTTTTTAATCAGAAATTAGAAAACTGAACAATTTAAAGTTTATAAATATACCCATGTGTTTTTAAAAGTAATCAATTAATCAAATGAATATTATATTTACTTAAATAAATGTAATATTTTTTTCATTATAAATTTCGTAAATTTCACCCCCGGTCTAGACTAATTACACGATTAATATTACACAACCTGAAATATCTCATTAATTTATTTTCTATTGATTTGATCATTAAGTTTTAATAAAAACTTTTTACTACACTTGATAGCGTATTAATTAATTTCTACTTTGTGACTATTAATGACTAGATAGACACCGAAGATACATATAGATAATTTGCATCTATATTTTAATATTTGGTATAATTACCTAATTTTAAAAAAGGACTTTTAAAACGTGAGACTTCCATAGATTCGGGGCTTGCATTTCCCCAGCCCCGCAATAAAAAATTGCATTAATTTTATTTTAAATTCGGTACTAACGAAAATTTTTGCGGTACTAACCGGTACTAACGAAGTACTAACGAATGACATCTTTGAATTGGAAATATAAGGAAAATTATACTGTAGCGGAGCTTACCTTTCTAGAGTCCCAAAAAGAAAAATGGCTATATTTTTTTCATTAAATTCGGTACTACCAAAAGTTTTTGCGGTACTAACTGGCACTAACGAAGTATTATTAAATGACATCTTTGAAACGGGGAAAATTCAATAGGTGAAGGGATCGCATTTCCCCAGCCCCGCAATAAAAAATTGCAATAATTTTATTTTAAATTCGGTACTAACGAAAATTTTTGCGGTACTAACCGGTACTAACGAAGTACTAACGAATGGCACCTTTGAATTTACTGGATCGTGTAGGTGCGGGGCTGGGGAAATGCTTTTCACCGCAATAAAAAATTGCAATAATTTTATTTGAAATTCGGTACTAACGAAATTTTTTGATGTACTTACTAGTACTAACGAAGTACTAACAAATGATATCTTTGAATTGAGAAATATAAGCAAAATTTTACTGTAGCGGAGCTTACCTTTCTAGAGCCCCCAAAAGAAAAATGGCTATAATTTTTTTTCAAATTCGGAACTACCAAACATTTTTGCGGTAAACCGGTACTAACGAAGTACTAACGAATGGCACCTGTGAATTTACTGAATCGTGTAGGTGCGGGGCTATGGAAATGTACGTGAAATAAATAGTATTTCAAAAATTTATTATTTATTTTGATTTTTGATTTTTTGAAGTCTGAAAAACTGTGTTTGAAACCTTATATAACCCAATGTGAACCCGCACTCTCTTGAAAAAGCAAAATAAAAGAAAACACTATATTACAGTTATGAGTCATTTTACTCTGTGACTAGAACAGTTATATCAACATTCTTTAGAAGAGGAAGTGCTATCTACCGGTTAACAAAATTCTTCAGCCATTTATTGTTTTTTTTCTTCCACCCCAAAAAGAAAAAAGAATAAAAAAAATCCTCATATCCCTCTTCCAAGTATCGACAGAGGCCATTTTCACGTCTTGTCTTGCCTACAAATACCCATCAAAGTGACTTTATATCGTCGGGCTGGGAACACTTTTTGACAGGTGACTTGTCAGACAGACGACTAATTGAAGTTTTTTCGATAACATTTAATTAAAGCTATCCGTGATTAGGTTCGGAATGGGGATATGGATTTTCCTTAAAGTTCTTCGCAGAGGTTGTCAACAGAACGGAAAAAAATGATAATAAAACCAAGTGACACAAGATGTATCTGACTTTTAGCAGATGGCATCAGCTCGAATAATTTAGTGGAAAATAATATCACACGTTTATTAAATATAACGTATTAAGGGTATGTTGGCAGTTAAAAAGTGTTTTTCCAAATTAGAGTTATGAAACTTGTACACATATCAGTTAGAACGTACTTAATCACATTAGCATTCTTTACCTTCTTAAAGTATTGGGTCTTTTTCCCATATTAACCCTCTAAGTTTTGAAAAAAATCACAAAATTTTCGACCTCCAAAATCGTTCCAAAAATAATGTATTGTACATTTCACGTGTTTTCCTCCAGTATTATGAGGAGGACATCTATGTTTAGGAACTGTATTCCTGTTTATGACATTTATTGAGGGATGACTTACTCTCAGGAACAAAGACGCTATAGTTTTTTCGTGAATCTCTATTTAGAAGTATTTCGTTTGCGGACATATAAACTCTAATTGCACCACTGAAATATCTTGGATGACTTATATAAATAATTGTCAAAAAATATAAACAATTAAAAAAATATAAATAATTGTCATAAAATATAAATAAATATATAATTGTCAAAAAAATATAAATAATTGTCAAAAATATAAATAATGTCAAAAAAAATTTTTATTCGAACTTTAGAATACATTATTTCTTATGTGATGATCTTCGAGAATTGACGATCTTTATGTGTATTAAAAATAACAGTTAATAAATATTATATATCTATTTATACCAGTAAAGGGACTAACATCAAATAAGTAAAAAATCATAGAACACTTTGGTCACTGACACAATAAAGCTTTACAGTATTTTTGGAGACTTTTTTTTATATGTATATTAAATTTACCTTCTATATATTTCCTATATTTTGGGAAATATTTCATATATATATATATGACTTTGCTTTCCTAGCCATAGAAAATATTCAGCAGTGTGAATTTTTTTTAAACCGTATTATTACGGTAACAATTTTAACACGTTAACATTATTACGTTAACATTAATACGTTAACAATTATTACGTTAACAATTATTACGGATACATTTTTAAACTGTAGTTTTGCTATAATATAGATTGCAACTCATCGTCAATTTTATAATTCATGTGGAATATTCAATAACATAGAAAACTCAACACAGTAGTTTTTCATACATTATTCAATTGTTCTTCCTGTTACAATGCATATATGCTCATCTTTCTTTCACACTTTCTTTTCTGACAAACAAAGATTAACGAAATGATGGAATCCCGTAGATTATATTCTCTTCAACTGATTTCTCAAATTAAGATATACAGTAAAACATGAGCATAACTATTCTATCTCTATTAATAAATCTGTCTATAACAATATCTTGTTTTGGGTTACGAATTTACTTATTTAGCAAATATATTCCTTATTTACACAATATAAAATAACCAAAATGTTAAATAGCCGAATATTGTTTGTTAATTAGAAATTGAGTAATTAACATTTACATTTCAAATTCTTGAAATAATGTTAAATTATATCTCTAAATATAACACAAGATACTGAATAAAAACTGGATGTGCAAATACTCCAGATGTCTAAGGAATACGTGCCTATAACAATAGTTTTCCCTGTGTGCTGTTATAGGTTTCACTGATAAAAGTAACATATCTTCATTAAACATACAAAAATGCATATTTACTTGTATATTAATTTCAACAGCATGATGATCATTCGTTGAGAATACCTTCGAAATGTATATAGAGGCTTTTTAACATGAGTTCATGTATGTTGATTACTTACCTTTATCAAGGACTAAATATTTTACATGAAATATTAAAACTTAATAGGATTTATCATAAATGCAGCAGATCTTCAATAATCATACATATTTTTAAAGTGTAAATTAATTTCAAAAGCATAATTAGCCTTTATTGAGAATATTTCCAAATTAATATAGAGCTATTTGAACAAGATGTAACGTATGTTGATTACTTGACTTATCGAGATTAAGGCGACAGCAGACCTTTAGAGCAAACTTTTTTTCTGTTAAATGAATTTCCTTGAAGATGGACTATGTTATTAGTACTATTGATATATAAATATTTTAAAAAATTGAAGGCAAAATATTAATTAGTTTTGGAGTTATTAATTATTAATTGTTTGATAATTAGCTTAATTGAAAATGCTCCAGGCTCATCCATTTTGCATAAAATTTGATAAAATAAATTTTAAGTATACCTTATAAACATTACAAAAAAATGTAGTTGTTTCCACAAACATTCATAGAAAATATAAAGAGAAAAAATAATCATAATGATGATACCCATATTTTGCAGAATAAACAGCTATAGCGGTTAATTAAAATGCATAAGTAGCATATTATATGCTTCAAAACATTCCCGTTTCAACCAGGCTTTATTTTATAAACTCTAACTTAAATAATACTGGATTTTTTAGAAACAATGATCTATTTTCAATGCGCTTGGAGTACTTTACACATTTGTAATACATGAAAATTTTACTTCTGAGTAAATAGCATTTGAATTTATTATTGCCATACCCATAAGTAATGATAAGCTTATTATACCCATAAATAATGGTAAAATGATGGGTATGAAAAAATTCTTTTTGCTCCGTATTTCTAATGATAGATTCTTTCACTATTCACTAAAATTGAAAATTTCAATTTTCGGTTGATTTAAGCCAATTTGAAAGTCCACCATCGCCTTAAATACTGTTGTTGTTGTCTTATGACACTTGGTCAAACCAAGCACGATTGAGCCGGAAGCTACTCGATTTAAGGCAAAGGGTGAGCCTTTCGTTTCAACTAGCACCTCAATGGTGAAAGTACGACTTATGCTTAAGTGGATCCTCGTAATTTTAAAGAAGGGAACAAGCAAAAGAGCCATAGACTTGGACTGCCACCCCCAGAGGCATTAATTAAGAACGAGGAGGACATTGTGACCACGAATCTATTTTACGTGCCCCAGTCACCTTTAACGAACACGGCGGATCTTAGACCGGCTCAGGCTCCGAACCCGCAACCTTCCAGTTACGAGAGCGTTGCCTTTGCCGACTGAGCTACCGATGCTCTTAAATATTGTAGAAGAAGCAGTTAAATATAAAATAGATTTAAGTATTATCGCATAAGGTGTTTCTATAATAGTGTTCCTATAATACCTCAAATAAAAATGAATTTATGCAGTTTGACTACCTCAATAATAATCCAAATTGAATTTTAAAACTATATAATTATCTACATTTTATTTCCTCATGATGAAATATTAACAAACTTAAGAAGATATTAGCTCTTTTTTTTTAAGCATTTCTAGTCTCCGAGAGATGAGATATTGTCTGTAAACAATTACACCACATAATACCCCATTATATTAATTCTTGAAAGCTATTAGAAGACATTCATCAGGGGAGTTACTCCCGATTTAGTCAGCTTATAGTACAGCTTTCACAGTCTTAAGAGGCTCTAATGAGATTACCGTAATAAGTTAAATCCTCTCCGTGAAAGAAAGGAAAGTAAGATGCTATAATATGCTTTGTTATAGAACTAACTCTCCCTTTCCCCCAGATTCTATTATGAGGATCCCAATTCAAGTAATAAAAATAGTTCAAAACCATTTTTCAACAAACCTTTATCTTTGGTGTACCCTTTCATACATTTGCAGTCAGAGTATAAAGTATTCCTATAGGCAAGGTTTCGCTATAAAATACTGATTTTATGTGGAACTACTAAATGTTCTTATTTTCAAAATTCATGCACAGTTAGTTCAGTCTTTTCTGAACACAACAGCTTTTAAAGAATATTTTTTAAGAAATAATTAATTTTTTCGGTAAAAGGGAATTAATAAATTGGGGTGATTCTAGGCAATTCAGGAACGTGTATAAAATATTCATGCACTGAAAGGAATAAAACTTTTCGATAGTGTTTTATGAGCTTGTTGTTCATATCTTCAAGGATTGTTGTCACTGAACTTTTGGTTATATAGAATATTTTGTTGTGATTTTAAATGGAATTGGAAACGTAAATATTGAAGATGGGTCGTAAAGGTAAGGAAATGAATGTTTTTGAAAGAAAGCCAATCTTAAAATTCCGTAAAATTGGAAAAGAAAGTTTAGCTATAATCAGTTGACCGTGCAGTGTATCATATAAAAGTTAATTCGTTTCAGAACAGTGCAAATGAGTACTACATCTGAACGATCATTTACATTGGCATCCGCTCACAAATAATATTTTGAAAGTTAAAGATTTGAAAGATAAATTCAAAATTAAGTGATCCCAAGCTTTCAGTGGAATCGTGAACCTTTGAAACATATATATCCATAAAATTACAGTTCGAAATGCATGTAGGAAACCAGGCTCTCACGGTCATGTGTCAAGGGGAAAGTATTTTATGAGAAAATAGGGAGAAGTTACGATTAACATTCTCTAACAATTGAATTAATTTTCTAGAAGTCAATATTTCTATAAAAAAAAACTATTTTCTTACAGACGAAAGTAAATTTAATATATTTTCATCGGACAGTATGTGGAGTAAACAAAACTCATTTAAACATCCAAGAGATTTACTATAAATAGAGAAACACTTGGGTGGGAGCATGCTTGTTTGGGGTTATATAAGTGTTTCGACCATTAGCATTTAGTCACCATTTATGTATTATGATTAATCAACAGCTTTATACGAATATTTTGAAAAAAAATGGACTTATAGGGCAATAATGAGTTTGAAACATGAATACGTTTTCAAGATAACTATCTTAAGCACACATCATTAAATAATCAGTTCTAGTTATTATAAGATACCCAAGTTTATGAAATTTCTTCTCCAATCACCTGACCTTAATCTATTGGACATTTATTGAAAACACGTAAAAGGTATTTTATACTCAGTCAAATTCCTCTAATTAATTAATATTAGCACTATGCAAAAAGGGGGCATTATATCAGTACTGCAGCAAACAACTTGGCTCAGTCAAATACATATTTTAAAGCATTATTAAATCCGAAAAATACCCTTCAAGATATATTGAATTGAAATTTTAATTTCAACAATATTGTGAACTGTAAGATTACTTTTTTACACCACGAGATGATGGACTGTTATGTTCACTTGTTATGCAGTACTTTTTCTTAAATTTCATATAGAAACAATAAAATATGTTCCATCCTAAATCTTTTTTTGCTTACTTAAATTTTTCATTCATAGATATTTTTAAACAAGGATGATATTTATATCATAATAATGACAGTACGAATGATTTTACACTCACTGTACGTATGTATGTGAGTATATGTGACTTTAAATTTGATTTAGTTCTCGGTATACTAATATCTCTATTAAGTAATAATAACAGTTAACAATTAAGATTTCGATTTAGTAAGAACAGTTTTAGCAGGATTGATTTCTCAGATTATATATATATATATATATATATATATATATATATATATATATATATATACCTATATATTTATACATATATCCATATACATATTTGCATATATATATATATATATATATATATATATAATATATTATAATATATATATATATATATATATATATATATATATTTATAAACATATATACATATACATACATAAATACATTTTTTACATACATATATATAGCTAAGCATATATATGTAAGTGTTGTTGTGTGAGTGGATAAAAAAAGAAAAACTCAAAATAATAAGATCTTAAAAATTATAAATATAACAACAATAAAAATTTAATTAGTATAAAAATATCACTTTGAAAAGTATAAACTATTGTCTAACCGTTCTGCCCTTATATGAACTGTTTTCTTTTGATCTAAATTCTTGAAAAAAGATTTAAAATCCTGCAGCAGCCTAAATTACCGAAACTATCCGGCTGTCTATTGAGTCAACAGCTTAATAAGAAAAATTTCGTCCTCCCCGATAAACATTCCTTCCGATTATTAGAAACAAAAAATAACTACGGGAAAAATAGTCGACAATGCTATTTACTAGGATTATGCTAAACCAATCATTTTTCCTACATAATCTAGAACAGAGGTTCATAATAGGTGCAATACCGTCCTCCCAGGGAGGTGAACTATGCTGGTGAGAAGTAAACTTCTTTCGGGCGGTAGGGCAGCGATGTGAGCATGTTTTAGCTTTCAAGCTTAATTTTAAAAATGCTAAATAAATTTATTACATTAGTTATATAATTTACACGGTTTTTACCAGTAATAAAAAAAAACCTTACGCAGTGGTACAAGAACAGTTATTTTAATTCCCTATGTTCTGCGTGAAATTGGGCTGACATCCAGCATTCGATTTGGTTAATACTTAAAACCAATTCCGAGAGGCTACAAACATCTATACCCCAGTGGGATTTGAACCCACGAACTCCGGAATCAAAGGACAGCGCCCTAACCAATCGGTCATAGCATTCGTTTGAGCTCTGATTCAGCATCTTTCAGTAACAAAAATTTGATTTGTAACGCTATTGAAGAAAATTGCTTAAACATTTTGCCTCTTATAATTCAGTACTTCTCCTGCCTTAAACTTTAAATTACGGGTTTTTTACAAAAGGAGGCTTTGAACACATTTTGGCCCCGTAGGCAGGTGGTAGCTTGAAAAAAGGTTGATAATCACTGATCTAGAGTATCATTTTAATAATAACAACTCGAAGATTATTTTTATTTCATTTTCCTATAAGCAAGAACGTTAAACAAGATCTTTAGAATCTATCGTAAAATATAATGGAGATCTGTTTCAAATGTATGTATATTTAATAAAGTCAGCATGAAATATTTTCTAGGAGAACGATTTGTGTAACTACACGGACATTGACAGATAAATGTTATAGACATACTACCTTAAATCTATCAGAACATTCTAAAATTTTGGAATTTTATGAAATAATTCCTTCCTTAATAATATATTTTTACAAATGATGAATAGTAAAATAATTTGTTACTAAATCATTTAAATCCCCTATATAATAATAACCTAAGTTATCTGTCCGTCTGTCCTCGAATTTATGAAGCTGTCTGACTTGGAATGAATAGAGGCATCCATATTGAATTCTTTATGAGTTAGGGTTAGAAAAATTCAAAGCGAAACCAAAAACGTTCGATTAGCCCTCGTGTTGCAAAAAGTAGACCGCAGCACACCAAAACCAAACCAAAAAACGTTCGAAATCCACACTTCCCCCCTTTTCGATTGCTGAATGTAATTATTTCAATCCCTATTTTCCCAGGCTATGAGCAGGTGATTAAATTCATCAATTTATTTCATTATAAGTATATGAAAATAACATTTTTTCTAGCATTATGACGTCATTCCCTTAAAAATATCATTTAATCATTTCTTATTTTAAATTATTTAAATATCGTCTGCATTATTTTCATACGTTTTATCACTGAAATTACATAATACGTGATTATTTTTTTATATTTCGCTTAAATAGGAGATTACGTACATATGTGATAATTTAAAATTTAATCATCGGTTATTTTTTGTTTCAATGAAAATTTTTATCGCCGGTATTAACAACAAAGTCTAGGAGTCTATTTCACGGATTAATATATATCTAGCATTTAAGTTATATATCTTTGAAAATTAAGAAGTTTGTTCGTTTGCGTGTTTGTTTTTATACATAACCACATGGTTTGCAATCGATTTGCTAAATTTTGGACATCATTCATATATACCGTCAAATAATCACTGTCAATATTAAAACCTCTGCTGTTCATCCTTTCACGTAATATGACAAGATAAATTGGCAACTAACATGCGGTCAGTAAAGATAAACAAATTATTGAGCGTGTACCAGATAGTTCTCAGCCAAAAAACAAACAATGTTTTTTATTTGCCTCATAGGGTACTTAACAATTCTGGCAAATTAAAAATTTTAATAATTCCATCATATGACGGGATATATGCTAGTTTCTAATACTCTATGGGAAATTTTGTGTCCTGATTTAAGTACACAAATATTACACCTTATACAGCAACTATTTTAATAATAATCATCATGTTATTAAAATTTTGAATATTAAAAAAATTGATTAGATTCAATTTTTTTAAATTTCAAGTACCGTTTACATATTAATAATTTATGCAGACGAAGTTGACCGGTTCATAATTTTTGATAATGCTCGTAGTACAAATTCGTGTTAAATTCACCATATACAATGTAATGTTAAAATTGCGTTGTTAATTCGAATAAAATTCACGAATCCTTGGTTAATTCAAATTAAGAGATACTTTAAATTTCGAAAAATAGGTGAATATTGAGCGTGTACCAGATAATTCTCAGCCAAAAAACAATGTTTTCACCTGCCTCATAGGGTGCTTAACAATTCTCGAAAATTAAAAATTTTAATGATCCCGTTATATTGACGGGCTATATGGTAGTATTTAATATTACACGAGGGCAAACTATAACCTCGAGGATAAAGCCTCTTTTTGGTATAAATATTCCCTATTGGATGATCTCCATGAATTTTCACTTATATCCATCATGAATAGCACGAATAACGGAAATGAGAATTTGCTATTAATGTAAGACATCTATGGAAGGAACATATCCACCTAAACGATGCGAACCTAAATTCGCCCCTTATCAGAATATCCCCTTATGCAGAAGAGCATATAGTGCAAGGAAAGAATTTTTTAATTTCTGGTTCTTTCCATTGTGTAGGAATGTAATCCCAACTCCTAGCTATTGGAAGAAAAAAAATTCTATGAAATTACCGAAAGTTTTAGTCTGATAACGATAACACATCAGAAGTAAGAAAAAAAAAGCAAAGATAAAAACAAAGAAGGTATCAATCGATTAACAAGACCCGAATCCCTGTGGTGATACCAGAAAAGTTTTTATAAACAAAGTGGTAAACTTCTCAAATTTTGAGATCAAGGTACTGAAATAAATAAGTGTTAAAGTTTAAAAATAATTAAATTCACTAAAGAGAAAAATATTTGTTGTTGGTTGATGTACCTATCCATCTACGTTAAAATTGTCTCCAAGTATAAATAAATAAATTCATATAATTAAATATATACACACATATATACACATACAGTGGATTCTCATTAATGTGGAGACGAGAAGTTAAGTCTCCCAATAGAGGATCTTTTACCACCACAAAAGGGAATGAAAGTCGAGGAAAATAATCAGTTACTTATTGCACCGAGGTACTTCCCCACGATAGTCAGCACTTGCATGCACAGCTGTGAAAGAAATTTCTAAGCAGAATTTAGGTGCAGCTGTTGACTTTGAGTTTTAAGGACCCATGCGGAGAAGTTACAAGCGTAATGGTCAAGATCGCACAGAGGTATAACCGTGAGTTATGGGGGCAGGGTCTAATAATAATTCCAGCTTTCACATAAGGGGCTATTTTAATGAGCCCTCCTGCACTCCCGAAGGGGTGCAGATGTGGGAAAATTTCACCAAACAAGCGATTGGCAAAGAAGAAAAGGGGGCGTTAAAACCGAGGTGATGAGTTGATAAAGAGAGTGAAGAAAAATGAGGATTGAAGAATTGTTGGACATCCAGAGAGACCGGACCAACAATCGAGTACCGAACCCGCATGCCAGCATAGACGTACAGCAAAATAACGGCCGCTACGCCAGTATTGACGCCCTTTTTCGCCCTTTATATCCTGATGAAAGCCCGAGCTTGCTCCCCCTGTAATGTCTGTAGGTAAACAGATTTAACATATTCATGGTGGTTATTTAGGCCTCAGTTAGTAATTCAATATTTTGATTAAGGAATAACTTATAACAAAAGAGAATTGTAATAATTATTGTGTAATGATGAATATAAAATCTAAATAATTGCTGGTTAAGTTATATGGTGATTAAGTAGTGTAGCAATTTGTAAATAGTGTACAGAATAAATGTCTTAATCCAAATACAAGGTATTATATTTTTACTGTGTTTCCCCTTTGTAAACGAACACTGGTGTTAGTGTTGTAAGTACATTACAACACTTATTAAAATAATTTTTAATATATTACGTATACACACACACACACACACATATATATATATATATATATATATATATATATATATATATATATATATATCCCATCACAAAATCCTACAATTTTTTATATATAATTGCCTATTTCTAAAAATTTTGAGTAATTCTTTTAAAACTACCTCCAAGGAACTAAAAACCTATGTTATACACATAGGTTATATATTAAAAATTTGTTAAAAACTGAGATATAAAGACAAACAGGCCCGTTAAAGCTAAAAAAATTACAGTACAACAAAAAAAACTGTATTCAAGGATAAAAATTCTTTTTTTTTTTCTACTAGATAGGATGACTTTAACACAGCTTCGTTCATACTGTCACAAAAATGAAACCTCAGAGAAAAGCATCTACGCCTAAACGTGACACGGTTGCATGTCATCGTTCAAACAAGATTTAATACCACGAAATATAAATTCAAGGGCCTCTATTGACTTTGCGGTGTAATTTATGTGTTCTAGTCCAAACATTGATGACTGGAAACTGTTATTAGTTCGAAAAAGTTAACGATCCACACGAAAGGATAAAATTACTGGAGTAGATTACACCGTAATAAGGTTTGATGATTAATTACCCCTCCTAAATCATCTAATTTTCAAAATTTGGAGCTCATTTTATACTTCAGGAACCGTAATTTCTTATACGATTAGACTTGAATCGGGTATGATCCAGCATATCAAAAGAAAACTAAAACTATTCTAAGTAATTAAGACAAAAATAAAATGTTTTTAAAGGTTGGTGTATATTGTACTTTTATTCAAAAAATCAAAATTTATTTTACAGAATTATGCACAATAATAATTTATTTCTTTAAAATAGTTTTACCTTTCATTTTCGCAACTCTCAAGCAAAATGCTATTTTACAAAAATCAATATTCATTTTTTCATCCCTAGATTTGAATTACTTTGTATTATTTAGTAATAAGGTTAGATGATTAATTATACCTTCTAAAAACTATCTAATTTTAAGAGAGTTGAATTAGGCATGATCCAGCATATCAAAAGACAAACTAAAATTCTTCTAACTAATTAAAGACAAAAATAAAATAGTTTCTCAAGATAAACCTATGATATTTTATCTCTAGAAATCAAAATTTGTTTTACAGAAATATATATATAAACACATTTCGTTTTTTTTTTTTAGAATGGTTTTACTTTTTGTCTTCGTCTGTCACTTTTCTCAAATGAATTGCTGTTCCACAAATTTATTTTTCCTGTTCAAAATTTTAATTAGTTTTAATAATAAGCAATATATTAAACTATCTCTACCGTTGCATGTTTGAATATGTTTTCCATATTTCACAATGCATTTAAAGATTCCCTTTTCAGTCAGAGATCTTTTTTGTTTATTTTTAGTTGTGCTTCTGAAATTTTTGATTCTGTGTCTGTTTATTTTGATTGTGAATAAAATTATTATTTTTCTTTCTCTTGTTACAGTAACTGAAACACCTGGAATAAAAAAAAAAGAAATCAGAATACGCCTAAAAGGCGTAGAAAGCAAGGCACCGACAACGTTTACTCTGATTCGAGAAATAATAAACATACTTTCTTCAAAACTTAAAAGACAGGTTTTTTTTAAACACAAAATTAATACTTTCAAAGAAGCGTATATGTCTTTAAATTAAATTTAGCTTTAGAAAA
Source organism: Pardosa pseudoannulata (assembly GCA_032207245.1). NCBI lineage: Eukaryota > Metazoa > Arthropoda > Arachnida > Araneae > Lycosidae > Pardosa > Pardosa pseudoannulata. The sequence goes on along the minus strand of CM063504.1, from coordinate 90,161,304 downwards.
AAAATTCGCGAGAAACATGTAGGAATTTTGTACTTTATTTGTTACAGTAAATTATCGATGCTACGAATGCTTACTAAATTCTTTTATTTTTTTTTAACTGCTATAGAGAGTGAAAGTATCTATTTTTACTATAACTAATAAACATTATAATTCATGCCATCTGCCATGTGTTCAAAATAAATTTTAAAATTATAGAAAATTATTTGATAGAAAAGTTACTTTGAATCACAAAATAAAATTTTTAACCCTATAAGTGTTATTAACCTCTAGATTTACGGACCGAGGCAATTTGACTCATTAAAATTTGGATCACTATATATATATATATACATATACATATATATATATATATATATTATATATGTATATATATATATATATTATATATATATATAATATATATACTTATATATTTATCATATATATACATTATATATCATATATATATACATATTTACTCTATATTCTTTATACATATTTATATACATACATATATACATAAATATAACATATATATATACTTTATAATATATACTATAGATATATATACATATATATATCATACATATATATAATATACTAATATATATATGTAATATATATATATATATATAGTAAAAAAATATATAGAAATATATATATAATATAATATATATATATATATATATATAATATATATATATAACTTTAATATCACTTTTCAAAAATATACGTTGGTTTTTAGATAATAAAATAAAATGTAAACTTTCATTCCTCTTTCAGACCCCTTCATTTCGCATTATCAAATGTGGAATACCTATTTTCACTGTTGTGAGTCAATTTGACTCGTAGAATGGTTTAACAGTTAATCGAATAACATGAAATTTATTGGTACTATAAGGCCTGGGATACTTTTCAATTTGCTGAAGAGCTAAGAAGTAAATATAGAGAAGAAGTCGAGAACACTTCCATTCCAATGACAGAAATTCATGATTTTGACGCACGGAAGAATTGTCAAGTACAACAATCATGCAAAAGAAGCAGATGTAGAAATAATTGTGCTAAATTCAATAGAAATGATTACGGAAAATGTGTTTCAAAACCAGATTTTATATGAAAAAAGTTTTCTATGAATTTTTTATAATAAACATTTTATTTAAAATAATTAAGTACTGGTAATTGCCTATGCTATAGTACTTGTCCCCAGAAGCAAAAAATATGTATTGAAAACATTGAGTATTGAAAAAAAAAGGATAAACAAATGGACCTCATTATTAACAAGAAACAACGAAATATATTCTTGCCTTGAGCAATAGCTGCACCTCTTCTCATCTCTCAGTTGGGTAAAGTTTGGAGCAGTCAGAGAATTTATTTATTTAGGAGCAATGTTCAACAAAAACGATGATATACTTCCTGAAATAAAGAGATAAATACCTGCTGCTAATGAAGATTTTTTTAAATAAGACATTTACTTAGATTTTGCCTTTTATCCAGAAAGACAAAGTTATTACTCTTCTTCTTTTTCTTCTTCAGTGGCATGACAACCCAGGATGGGCCCTGGCCTTCCCAATAAGCTTTTTCCAAGACATCCTTCTGGAGGCCAAATTATTCCAGTTTTTTACTTTAAGTACCTGAAGGCCTTTTTCCAGGCAGTCTGTCATCTCAGGTTGGGTCTTCCTCATCTTCGCATTCCTGTAGGTTTTGCATCGAAGACCCTTTTTGTTGTTTGGTCATTGCCTATTCTGATTAGATGGCTTGCCCACTTTATTCTTTGCAATTTGACGAAATTTATTATGTCAGGTTCATTATATAAGTTATTACTCTACAAGACACTTATTCGTACTGCTTAACCTATGCTTCATGACCTGGTCTATGACTGAAGAGGAAAACATTTTGAGTGCTTTAAAATTAAATATATTTAGAAGTGTTATGGGTAATAGCCATGAAATTGGTATATGGAGTAGCAGGTACAACAATGAATTGTAGAGATTGTTTAAGGAGCCAAATTTAGTTCATTTTACAGAGATAAGACCCCTTAATTAAGTAGAGTATGTCATTCCCATGAACAATAGTAAAATGCCCAAAGAAATCTTTTTGGCTAGACCAAACAATACAAGAAACAATCAAAAGTGTTTTTTTTTTAATAATACAGTGTAAAATTGGTTTTAATACTGAAATTCATTTCACTTAGAACAAGTAAAAATATTGTATTTCTAAAACTTATAATTTGTAAAATATTGTTTGTCTACAGCCTTTTGGCTTATGTAATATTATATTTGTAAAATATTTTAAGGCTTTTGTTGATTGTGGATATCAATCTCTCCTCCCACCGTGGCTTCGGTGATGGTTGTAAACCTTTCTGGTTGACAGTGGGAGAGAGTGTTATCTGTTATCTGTCATTATTATTCATAAACTTATAATAGAACAGAAATATGTTTATAACTATATATGATAATCATATTAATATCCAACATCCAACAGTCGAATAACCTTATAATTACTTATCAGTGTGGTATTTGTTTCAATTACAGATTTTGTGAATTCCGCTATTAGTCTCAAAATTAAACAGGGTGGGGTCACTAGTTGGCAACCCCTACTGTCGATACCAAAACGAAATGTTCTTAGAACAATAACAGGAAATAAGGCATGTATAAATAATTACAAATTTTGTGAATTCCGCTATTAGTCTCAAAATTAAAGAGGGTGAATTCCGCTATTACTCTCAAAATTAAAAATGGGGTATCATTAGTTGGCAACCCCTACTGTTGACACCAAAACGAAAAATCCTTGGAGGAGTAACGGGAAATTGCGCATGTATAAATAATTACAAATTTTGTGAATTTCGCTATCAATCTCAAAATTAAAAAGGGTGAATTCCACTATTACTCTCAAAATTAAAAATGGGGGGTTATTAGTTGGCAACCCCTACTGTCGACACCAAAACGAAAAGTCCTTGGAAGAGTAACAGGAAATTGCTCATGTATAAGTAAGTAAATACAAATTTTAGGAATCCCGCTATTAGTCTCAAAATTCAACAGGCTGGGTCATTAGTTGGCAACCCCTGTTGTCGATAACAAAATGAAAAGTCCTTGGAACAATAACAGGAAATTGCGCATGTATAAATAATTAATTTACATTAACTGAAATCATGTTTCACGCATATTTAATTAACATGTAAATGAGTCTTCAAACAGCTGACAACATAAATCAACTCTATCCAAGTAACATCCATAATATATACTAGCTACTTTTTTTTCATTTACTTTGGAAAAAAAAGACGAAAAATCTTTAGATATAAAGTTTCATATTCCATATAAAACGAAGAACCGTTATTAACGAATAGATGTATGACTTTCAAAGGAGGAGAAGGAAAGATATAGGCGTGAGAATTTAAAAGATAAAGAACTGCTAGAAAAAAAATGGAACGTATAAATATTCAGAAGATACAAAATTAAAAAGATATTATTACATTATTTGAAAACTTAACGATAAAGAATAATTAATAAATTCACTCATAAGAACTAAACATTTGCATCCCAACCGCTGTAGCGTAATATAACAGGTATTTCGTCAAGTTAATCTTTAGCTCAATATTTTATCATGTAATTAATGTTTGAGGAAAAGATACTATCTTGCTTATAGTTTTTTAATCTTAAAAATATTTTTAAAACTCTAATCTGCGCCTTACAAGTAGATAAAACATTAGAATTGCAGTTTTAAATTAATAAAACGATATATACATTTCAGTGGCAACTAACTTATGGACCCCGGTCAAACATTAACGCACGAAGGTTTATTAATTGATCCACGTGTTTATTTTATTAACTTATTTAAAATTAATATTTTTAAACATATTTTTTATATTTTATAAGAGAGAACAAACAATTAAAATTATTAAGCATTTAAAGGCGCACATTCTATTATAGAGAATGTGCGTCTGACTTCAGGTGAAGCAAAAATTGAAGCTCAATTTCCTCGTTGGCAAAGCATTTGAATTTCCTACGGACTGTGCTAAAATCTTTTTTCTTCTTTGAATACTTGTTATTATTAATACGTATATCGAGTGATTACAGGAAGCACTAAAAATTATTTTGTGCATAATATGGTCTTTAGCTCGAAATTTTTGAAAAAACGTGCCCGTTTAAATACGAGTATATGCGGTACATAACTATGCACGTCCACAGAAATAGAAATAATGCATTCATGCATAAACGTAATTAATATAAATAGAATTAATATAAAACATAATAGTAGTAGGTAATTTCGCTGTTCAGCAAAACAAAATGCACGTTTTTTTTTTACTTTAAGCGTTTTTAATTATTAAATAATAAATGTAAGAATAGTGTTGCACAAGGGTGCACAAGGTACCGTACATCTATATTTTTAAAGATTCAATATTTAACAACAGTATGTTTAGGTAAATTAGTAATGATGTTATATAAAACATTAATAAATCTTGAAAAAAAATGTATTACTCATAACTAGAGTAATTTCCGTAACAGATTCGGAAGTTCAAATTTAAAAAATGTTTTCTCAAGTTATATTCTAAATAGGGAAGCAACGGATGTCAATTTGGCCGGATAATGGATACCAGAGATCTTTTCTTCATTCCTCTTATTCTATAAAAAAAGTGATTCGTGACAACGTGTGAGTAAGATGGAAAAGAAGTTTAGTTAAAATGTAAGCAGTAAAATGTGAAATAGAAAATGGGAACCGTGCATCAAGAGTAAAATTCCACGGTCAAAGTTAATATATAGTATTGCTGGCAATGTTGTATAAAAAAAGTGCAATAAGAATGAAATATAGATGTATAAATACTTCTAATATGTAAAATTTTTACCTTTTTATCTTTTTTCTTCTTTGAATACTTGTTATCATTCATACGTATATCGAGCGATTACAGGAAGCACAGGTAATTATTTCTTGCATAATATGGTCTTTAGCTCGAAATTTTTTAAATATCATGCCCGTTAAATACGAGTATATGTGGTATATAACCATGTACGTCCACAGAAATAGAAATAATGCATTCATGCATAAACGTAATTAAATTAAATAGAATTAATATTAAACATAATAGTAGTAGGTAATTTCGTTTTTCAGCAAAACAAAATGCACGTTTTTTTTTACTTTAAGCGTTTTTAATTATTAAATAATAAATGTAAGAATAGTGTTGCACAAGGGTGCACAAGGTACCGTACATCTATATTTTTAAAGATTCAACATTTAACAACAGTATGTTTAGGTAAATTAGTAATGATGTTATATAAAACATTAATAAATCTTGAAAAAAAATTTATTACTCATAACTAGAGTAATTTCCGTAACAGATTCGGAAGTTCAAATTATGAAACAAAAACTTGGGAGTACAAAATATGGAACTTTCGAAAACCTATTCAGGATGAAAAAATAATGCGGCTGTGTCTTGCGGCAGAATTTCCTTATGTTGCCGCATAAAGAAACTTAGCCAACGAGCTAAGTGGCCGAATGGTCAAAGCACGCGATCCAGACCCGAAGATTGTGGGTTCGATGCTTGCCATGGCTGTTTATCCAAAGTACGGATTTTTAATTTAAAAATGTTATGTATTGTTTCCTTATGTTCTTGAACATTCTAGATCTTTCTTTAATATGTAAATTAGTTATTTCTCGAATATTCTGTTCGGGTATAAAAGCTGATACCCACTAGTTGTAGGCAACTTCTCGGTCTTGTAAAGTTGCGAGTTGCTACTTAGCTTCAATAAATTCTTCTGTTACTTTAAACGGTGTGTTCATTCGAATCTTCTTGACAATATGCGGTACATAACTATGCACGCCCACAGAAATAGATATAATGCATTCATGCATAAACGTAATTAATATAAAACATAATAGTAGTAGGTAGTTTCGCTGTTCAGAAAAACAAAATGCACGTTTCCTTTTTTTTTTTTTTTTTTAAGCGTTTTTAATTAATAAATGTAAGAATAGTGTTGCACAAGGGTGCACAAGGTACCGTACATCTATATTTTTAAAGATTCAATATTTAACAACAGTATGTTTAGGTAAATTAGTAATGATGTTATATAAAACAATAATAAATCTTGAAAAAAATGTATTACTCATAATTAGAGTAATTTCCTTAACAGATTCGGAAGTTCAAATTATGAAACAAAAACTTGGGAGTACAAAATATGGAACTTTCGAAAACCTATTCAGGATGAAAAAATAATCAGTAGGAGGTTGCCTGGGTCAAGAAACGAGGTAGGCGAGGAAATTGACGCATGAATAAAAAAAAATGATGATGGAAATTTAAAATGCAATGAGATCAGATAGATGAATTTGACTTGGGTGGTGGTTAATGTCGGTATTTCATACATTAAATTCGTGTATTCTTTATCTAATACAAATGCTGTGTGAGATAAGTGAAAAATGTATCAAAAGTGATTGCTGCTAAATTGAATTTTTGTTTTAAATATGCCTCTAAAAAGTAAGTGTCAATGCATTATAATGTTATACACTAGCATAAATAAATACCCAACGTTGCCGGGTAGAGATTGTGTTTGATATTTTAGATGAAAAACGATTATTTGATTGTAGGTAAATGGTGCAAAATATAACAAAGGTTTGATAAAATTGCAATTTTTTTACTTACAAAAGAAATATTTTTAACGCAAAACTTGAGTAGTCACAACTTTTTTACATTTGTCAGTCCGAAGAATAATCCAACAAAATGTCTGGTTTGCTGACTGTTGTGTAGTGCACATATTTATCGGTACATATACAGTGGACTCCGCTTAATGTGGCCGAATGGTTAGGGTGCTGACCTTCGGAATCGGAGTTCGTGCGTTCGAATCCCTCAGTGGCATGGATGTTCGTAGCCGTTCGAATTCGGCTTTAAGCTGTAGGTCCCGGTCTCATTAGCCCTCATGTTACAAAAAAGGAGACCGTAGCACTCCAAACCAAACCAAACCAAACCTCTTAATGTGATCAGTTTGGGATACCGTGATTTGGATAACAAGAAACGATATGCAAAATTAGATAAATTTACCCCCCCCCCTTTAATTCACATGTACTAAATTTCAAAACAAAAGGAAAAAACACACTTTATATTATCCTGCATTTCTGTATATTATCCTTTAAAACATAAGAATTGTATGCATAATTAAAAAAATGGATCAATTGTTGACTGTTTACAATTTTTTCTAAGAACATTGATAAATTGTTCGTAATCATTATCAACTTGTCATATTGATTTAAAATTTTGATCTCTTGTTTTAAAGTTAAATCCTTTCGCTTTTTGGCTTCCACATCGACAAGCTGCATGTAAGCGATCAAGGCATAAAATGTGAATACGCTACTTCTCAGTTCCGATAAGAATGTGTTGCCTTCTACTTATCTGACAACCATTGATCACCAGCAGGGTGTGCGTATTTCTGAAAAATTTCAGGAACGTCTAATTTTCCACTCCTTTGTTCATTCCTCATTTCCCTACTTGAAAGAGGGAGTTGTGAAGACTCCCCTTTGTCCGAGCACGACGCTCCAAAACAGCTGATCGTAGTACACCTGTACCTGGACAATAGCGTCGCGTCGCAAAGTCGGGGATCTTGACAATCGGACTGAATAGACGAATACGCCCTTGATGGATCTCGTTAATGAATGCTCGGAAATTCCGTGAAGAGAGAGCCAATGAGAATTCAGCTAAAAAAATATAACTGTAACTTTAGCTGGAGTTCTCATGTAACTGGGATCTTAACTGAGAAAAAAACAGTGGCGGGACCGTAACTGACCCCTCAGGTATAAAAAGCCTACAATTTTGCGACTCAGGGCTTTTCGTCATTTTTTTCGGAGGTGTGTTGACCTCGTGGAGGCTTTCGCCTTTTCACCAGAGAGCTTGCTATAGTTCGGGAGATTCGTAAAGTCCGCTCATATAGGGAGCGGCAGAATCTCGATACCGAACGGGGGATAAATTGGGTTTGATTGCACCCTGAAAAGCCTCCCCATTTGTAAGAGATTATTAATTCTCTTGTTTTTCTTTCGACTGTGATCGTCGTGCAGAAGTTTTATCGGCAACCATCCTTTGCAGTTCTACATGATTTAGAAATTAACGTTCCTTTGTAAATAGACGTATTTATTCCAGAATTAAAGTGAATTTCCAATTTTATTCTTTGACTGTGATAAATTATTCACGTTACCTCTCATTTGAAAATATTGAAGGCGTCACAGAGTATTTTCAAAAATTCAACAGCGAAGGAAAATAAAGGATGGGTTATTTCTGAATAGATTGTGAATATTCCTTTGCCACTTAAAATGAGGTTGGAAAACTGATAACATTAACCGATGTAATAATCACATAAAAAGATAATTTTAACATACAAATGAATAGATCAAGTGATTTCGATAACAATAAGCTAATGATAACATTAACCACGATCACATTAAGCGGAGTCCACTGTATTAATTATATCAGGCTAAATATATCATTCAAAAGTCAAAAGCAAAATATCGTTAATTACAATTTTCGGTTTCCGTTAGAAAAAGCACTGGTTTTGCTCGGCAGAGTGCGAATATATTTTTCTTCCGATGATAGAAGAAAAAATTATGGTCACATGAGAATTTATGATGATATTAACCGAAAACAAAAGTATTTAAAATATCCATAATTTTTGAGAATAATTTTTTAAACTTTTGAATAAAGCAGCTTATTGTATGTGCACGTTTGGGTGAAATTCAAAAAGTTATTAAGTACTTAAGTTAAATTTTGAGTCTTCGTTAAAGCCATTAAAAAAATATAGAAAAATATAAATACTTTAACAGTTTGAGAGAAGAAATTGTGGATTTTTTCGACGATGCAGAAATACACCAAATAAAAGAATTACAGAAATGTACAGGAGAATTTAAATATTCTCTTCACAATAATGTTCCAAAATCGACCTTTCGAGAAAAATTCATAAAAATTAGTAAAAATTATTTTTTTTAAACATTATACTGTTCGATGGAGAAATTATTGCTCTGTGATACAGTGCGTATTTTTAGTCGAACTTATAGAACGAACATATGGAAAATAACTTACAAAGAATAATTATAAAAAAAAAACCGACATTGTAAAAAAAAGGTGTATCACCAAGTAGGTGAACCGCAACAATGGTCGGGGGTAATTTTTCTCCAAACATCTGAAACGGCTAGGATGCGCAACTAAAGAGAACATTAAGACTATCCCATTTAGTGGTCTAATGACTCCACAAACTGGACCACTAAATGGGACAATCTTAATAACCCATTATGGGCCACTTATTACGCATTTCACATGCAAATGCTGGCCGTCTTTAATGTATGAAGAAAAACCGCTGTCCAAACCGTCCTTATCCATCACCATTCCAAACCGCACTTATCCATCGACCGCTGTAAGCCATCCCCTCTCTACTTAATGGTGATGGCTTGCAGTGGCCCGACATGGTGAAAAGTCTAAATCAGCCTTTACGATATGTTCAATTTGTTTAAACGGGCAAGTACCAATGATAAAATTTTTCTATTTAATTAGTCAGAGGAAAGTAAAATTCTGAAATTAAAAGGTATATTCAGTTTTGAGTGATAAGTTTCATTTATTTGAATTTCACGAACGTAAACATTGCAAAAATATACATTCTATTATTTTAATATATTTATGGTGGGAAAATTGATTTATTTTACATTTGGGAAAAATATAATGTAGAAAATACATGCATTTAAATTGATAGTAAAAAAATATTAGAAATCAAAAGAAAGTTTGTAATTTTGGTGTGTAGATAAAAATAAGACATAATTTAAAATAAACTTATTTTACATCTTAAAGTCATTCAGATATGATGCCGAATCTAATATTTTGCTATCAGATGAGATAATGTTATAAAGTAATTTTAAAACTTGGAATCAAATTGACCCAGTGCATGTTTTTGAGTACTGGATTCAAATATTTAATTAGAAAACATGCAAAAACAATCATAACTTTTCTCAATTGTACAATCGTAATTGTACATGCAAAGTACTCGCAAACTTGTCAAACATGTATTACATCAAGAGAATCACAAGAATTATTTAAAAACAAAAAAAAATTATAACAGCATAACACTTAATAATTTGGGAATGTTACAGTATTTAAAATATTTATACAGTTTTAAACGATTTTCAGGGGGAAAATATTTGGTCCTAAGCTTTACCTTATTTAGTCTCTCCGTTAATCTCGAGATATTAGCTTTATTTTCAATATATTTTACTATGGAACAAAGTATGCATTAATATTCATTTAGAAGTAGAATATATATATATGATCCTTCTTTTCACGGGTGAGAAAAATGTTTCTCTAAGTAAGTATGTTTATGATAAACTATAACTTGGAATCATGTATTTATTTGCCTTTCATTTTAACATAATGGCGATTTGTATTTATTTTGGACTGATAGCTTGTAACAATATTCCATTTATTTTAAAAATTATAGATTCTGTAAGAATCCCTTAAAAAACACATTTAAATAATTAGTTCGAGTCTTATTAATAACTTATTCTACTAGAAAATAAACAAATGTACTATTTCCATAGTAATGTATAAAGAAGTAGGTGATTATTGATTAACTCCATTTGCTTACAAAAACTAAAATGGGATATTACTATTCACTTGTTTACAAAAATTAAAGAAACATAGGCAGTACAAACTAGTTTCTTATCTGTCGGAAAATCAACAGATACTATTTAAATTTTGATAGTGTAATAGCGCAAACAGTGAAGATAATTGAGGTATTACTTTTATGTTCAAATTCACAGAATGAAAATACTTCTATCCTTTGATGGAAAAGTGAGTTTTAAAATATAATCAAAAAATCGATGAATGTGCCTCATACGAAGGGTTATCGTAAAGTTTTAATTATTACTAAAAAGTAACGTAGATATCTGGATAGACATATCCTGCTTAATAATTGATCTTTATATACATAATATTAAAAATTACAGCTATTTATGCAGATTTTTTTGTTTGTTTGTTTCAAGGAGTGGTAGATTGAAGCAACATATAGTATGGAGAAGATAGAGGTACGCAGCAGGATTATACAACGACAGAAAGGTCAAGAAATAATGGAAGAAATGCATGTTATATCTGAATAGTGACTATGTAGAGACAGCTTAAGAATGGCAAATGAAAATAAGTTTCTACCTTAACTTTTGGTAATAATTAGAACTTTATAATACCTCTTTTATTTAAAAATAATTCATTTGGCAGAGAATTTTTCTAAATGTAAGATATATCGATTGCTACGTGAAATCAGCTGTTCAATACCTATGAGTAAAAAAATGTGTTTTATTATTTTTTAAAATTTAGCGTCGTAAACACACTTGTGTATGTATTTTATCAGTTTTATATTTACATGTAAGCCTATGCATTAACCTTCTTTTTGGCATAATTTCCACCAATATAAAAGCAAGTGCTTTACCGTAAAACTGTTGTAACGCATTTAGCACCTAGACTAAAGTGCACAGGTGTTGAGGAAGATCACACAAGACAACCAGTACAATTCAATTTCCTTTATTAAAGGTATCTTGGATGAAATTTGTATATACAATGGATATTTAGAATTATCCCCAGGACGAAGCTCCTCTACAGCCGATATTAAATGTAGAAACCCGTTCTTCTTTCGCTGCTTATCGTCCAGATGAAACTGATCGCTCCCTCATATTTTTCTGGCAACTTGGCTGCAAAATGAAGAGAAACCTTCTCTCCTTAGACGCTGATCATCTAAGAATCAGAACTTGGCTCACAGCCCTAAGTCCACAAAAAGTAAGTCGCCTTGCAACTCGCATCAAAACTTTCCTCTCTCTATGAAAGTGGACACATCGCTCTCCAAGCTACGCCCGGTTCCAAAGCGCAAAAAACCAATAAGTCCCTAGTTCTCACAGGATCTGGCAGGAAGCATTAACAACAGAACTCCCTGGGCCAAGCCCTCTAGTTCTGATGTTACTGGTAATGGTATTTGCATTAGACTAATGAAATTAGTTTAATGCTTTCTAAAGTTCCTAGCTCAGCTCTCACTCTCGTTTTTAAAGCTCCCCGAAGTGACATCGGATGAGCACGACATCACTCCTTTTAGGTTAGGGAGTTTATGTGACCTATCGATATGCCTCGATATTAATTTGTATCTTCCAGCCATTAGGGACGGGACCACTATTATTTTGCAATGTCACTAACCTAAACTTCATGTCTCCATGTCATTGTTACGCGGGCCACATCTGCTTGAGAAGAAAAGATTAAAATAGCTGATATCCCCAACGGCCATTATATTTCGGGACCTGAACCTGGAACTCCACACCGTCATATTAATTTCATTCTCATAATAATCTGCCACCTGGCTACGCACTGTTTAAACGTTTGGTTTCGTGGCCCACCAGGTAAAGTCCGACCAGGCATTAACCAGGTCCTTAGCTTGAAAACACTAGCATAATTGAATGATTGTGCCCCAATTCAGTAAGATAGAATTTGAGAATACACTGGAGTGCGAACATGTTGACCGGGGAGCACAAAACCAAACATTTAGTCTTTGCTGGGACAGGCGGAAGATTTCTATGACGAGGAAATTCAAAAGCTTACTTTAAAATATGACAAGTGTCTTGATATTGGTAGAAGTTGTGTCATAAAGTAGATTTAAGTACAAGCTTTCATATAAAAATAAAATTTGTAAAAAATACACTTGTTTTTAATTACAAAATGAACTCATAAACAAGCCATATAAGTGTAGAAATAATGTAAAAAAACTTAAACATTGGCTAAAGGAAGACACTAAATAGAATTTTGAAAAAGAAAAAATTCCGAGATACACTAAACGCAAAACAGTATAATTGTACTGAATTTCAGATTTCTAGTTCTCTTGTCTTCTCTCTACGCTCTTCTATCGACAGACAAAATGGACACACACTTTATTAATATAGATATTAGCACTAGATAGTAATTACCATTCATAATTACTGTATTAAACTCTAATCACATTAACGGTATGTTTATTTATTTTTCCCCTTAATAAATTACTCGACTTATCGCCACTTTCATAAATATTTCATCCACCAGACGAGATAAAAAAAATATTTGTCATCTCTGTCCTAATTTCATCGGAATCGTCCGTGCCAGAGGGAAAAAAAATTCATATAAACGTCTCATTTCCCTCCCATCGGCTAATATGATTTATCTACCATCTATGAACATTTCCCAAATTCCTTAAATTCAACAGCGCCCTCTGATAGCAGAAAATTACCATAAATAAATAACTCCCCTCTGTCTTCATTTACTAAAAAATGCGGAGGAGACGAAGTGCGTGGGGAAGGGGGGGGGTCCATGCTGTTGTTTACGATAGCGATTACAGTATCGCGAGCATATCGAGTGTGACTGCTGTCACATCTGCTTAATATCGCGTCTGTTTTGCGAGGAATGACTTGCTCCAGTTTTTTTTTTCCTATACTCACTTTACAGAGGGGAGTTAAAAGAAGGGGAAAAAATGCGAATTCGCTTTTGTGTCATTAGCTGATCCCTAAATTGGTCGCAGAAAGAACATATTATCAAGAGCTGTCTTGAATTTATTTCCTTCGTTAATTCACATATCAGTTGTAGCTCTCGCGTTTTTATCTCTCATGCGATTTGAAAGGTGGCTCGCAAAAAAGAACTGCGTTCGAGCCGAATAATAAATAAATTTGCATCCCAAATGAAATTTATAAAGCATGTCATTGTCATCTGCGTTTTGTACGGATTCGGCTTGACGGAAGAATCTGGGATGTAATGATTTCTTTCGGATTTAATAGATATTATTCGAGACAGGTTTGTCGCGTTAAACAGAATTGAAATATTTATTCAGCGATAATTTTTTTATTGTTATTATTTATGAAAGTTTAATTTATCATACAAGTATGTATTCAAACTGCATATTTGATATCTTTTCCAATTAAAAAAAGATACATTAATACACCTAAACAGATCATTTTGTTTTAAAAAGATATTGATTTTTTCACTCATTTTTGCCAATGGAAGAGTAATTCTATTGAATTTAATTTTATGATAAAGAGTCTATAATATTCTTCTACAAAGATTAATATACTCTTTTATTTGGCATTAAAGATATTAACACATTGTATTCGGGACACGTACTTGTACATTTTCTGACGATTGATACTTGAACGCGAGTCACGTACTAGTACGGGTTAGTGTAACAACATGGTTAGTTTGTGGGTACAAAAATAACGGTATATACAGGGAAACGAATCCGAATGTTTATGTCTACTACATAGATTCTGAAAAAAATTAGACAAATAAAAACTAGTTTTTACATCAGTCGATGCGAAACCACAGAACGGAAAAAAATTAAAACTATATACTACTATTTCTATTCGATTTTTCCTATTTACGATACTATTATAAATTTATCCACCAAAAAGTATATTTTTTGTTGACAAAAATCTTATGGTTGTTATTTATATATTTCTATTTATATATTTGTTTATATATTTCAATATAAAATACGAAAAGTTGGTTAAAAAATTAAATAATTTTCGATCTATTGAGATTTATCTAAATAACTAAATTTACGCGCAAAACGCCAGCTCCCGGTACAATTCCGTTGCGAAATGTACCCGCACACAATGTGTTAAAACACATTTCTAATAATTTGAAATGTCTCTTTTATAGGCATTTAAAAGATTTTTCTATCCCTATTAATTTTGTTTGGTTATATCTGAAGTGCTATGGTCTATTTCTTTGCTACACGAGGGGCAATAGGACCGGTATTATTGCTTAATTCCAAATACGAACTGCTACGGACATTCATACTAGCAACAAGATTCTAACCTGCCGACGCTGGTTACTACCCATTGGATCCTCATATGTTCTCATCGGTAAATTAAAAGACAGTAGTAGCTAAAAGAATATGAAATAACAGTAAATATTGACAGCGAAAATATAAACAAAGAATACTCAAACAAATCTACATTTAAGTCGATAAATCGGTAATCTTTTTTCTGGCGTTCCATTAATTTTCCTGTAGATCTCTCATCCACCGCAAAGTAACTACTCAAATGCGATATTTCTTTATCAACCCTAGAATGCTATTCTGTGTTTGTGGAATGTTGGTATTATTGTTAAGGCCAGTCTCACCAAAGTAGCTAGAAAAAGAATACAATGCATACGGTATGAAATCAAACAAAGACAAGCTTTATTGAATGCATAGTATCGTGACTCATTGTCTATCCAAGAGGAAGAACAACAAGCAGATGTTCCTTAATATGGGATATTCCCTCCCCTAACTGCAATGGTTGCTTCGCATCGTCTCCGCATACTCAGAAGCAGCTGGTCCAACATTTCTTGCCGTAGAAGTGCCCATTCCACAATCAACATCTGGTTAAGTTATCGGTGTTCTCCGAAGGATGTAAACGTGCTGCACTGCGTCTCCCTAAAGCATCCCACACATGTTCGATGGGATTTTAAATCAAGGGAGTACGATAGCTAATCCATTCGAGGGATATCTTCAGTCTGCAGTAGCTCCTCAACAGCAAGAACCCTATGTCCCCGTGCATTGTCATCCATAAAAATGAGGTCTGGGCCAATGAAACCTCGGAACAGACACACAGGAGGAAGGAGTACCTCCTTACAATAGCAATCCCCGGTCTCAGAACCTTTGTCGAAAACGTGGAGCTCAGTTCTCCCGTTCAGCCTAATGCCTCCTCAAACAAATACTCCAGGACCACCATAACGGTGTATTTCCTTGGTGTTTAGGATAAAACCGGGTCCCGATCTCTCTCCAAATCAAGAAACGTTGAGAATCGCTTCTGGTACTGAACCAACTCTCATCCGTAAAGAGGACACGATTCCATTGATCAGTTGTCCAGGTTTTGTGATCACTGCACCACTGTAAACGGTGGCCTCGGTAGCAACTTTCAACGAGAGGCAGCGTTCAGGACGGCGGGCGAATAGGCCCCCTTTGTGAAGGCGTCTGGCCACAATAATGCAGACAGTGCACGGCCACATCGGACTCTTTCTGTTGAGGAGCTATTAGAAAGTGAAGATATCACTTGAATGGATTGGCCAGCGTATTCCCCTGATTTAAATCCCATCGAACATGTGTGAGATGCTCTGGGGAAACGCAGTGCAACACGCTTACATACTCCAGAGAACACCCAACAACTCAAACAGATGCTGATTGCGGAATGGGCACTCCTACCGCAAGAAATGTTGGACCAGCTGGTTCTGAGTATGCGGAGACGGTGCGAAGCAACCATTGCAGTTAGGGGAGGGCATATCCCATATTAAGGAACATCTGCTTGTTGTTCTTCCTCTTGGATAAACAATCATGAGTCACGATACTATGTGTTCAATAAAGCTTGTTTTTGTTTGGCTCCATACCGTAGGCATTGTATTCCTTTTTCAGCGCCGATGCTTTCGCCATCCTTTAAGTACATGATACACTCCCTCATTTCTGAATTTCATGTCTCTCAGATGATTTCTCTTGAACTTATGGAAAAAACCCCACCTGTTGCTTAAGTTTGGCACACCAGTGTATTATCCAGTTTTCACTAGCTTCAACTAAAATATGTCAAGATGTAAAAGCGACCTTCCGCTGAAGTGCATTTAGCAACATAAACCGGTTTATTGGATAATCTTCCTAAAAGTGACATTTAAGTGTAAAAATGTGACAGACATGAATGTTATTTTTAAGTAATAAAAGTTTACTATTAGCATTTAGGAGTATAGAATTTTTATAGGTTTAATAGCAAGAAGTAACCTTTTAATAAATATTAATAAGTTTGTTGTTAATATTAAATTATATTATGCAGACCTATTAATTTTATATGATGCATAAGACGTATTTAACAATTTTGTCTCATTGAAATAAATAGTATCTAATATTTATAACTTAGGTTACTGCATATATATATCACCTCAAGCTGTTTACTTCAGTAAAAATGGCATAATGTATAGAGTAATTAACTATGAAAGGAAAACCTAAATTAACAATGACTGCAAAACAATCGCTTAAAGAGTTTGATTTCTCATTTTGTTTTCCGTATACATAATTTAAAATGTATCTGAAAGAATTTCCACTGAAAGAAAAAGCGTGTCATCATGAAAATAACTCGGCTGAGAAAATATTAATAAAGCAATTATTGGTAACATGAATCAAAGCTTTTAGGAAACTATGCAGTGATAACTATTAAAATAAAATCAGAAAATATTCTTTATCATCTCAAGTTAACGCTATCAAGTTAATCTGTTTATCCCAGTAAAATACTAGTAATAATCATTGTATAGTTAGTAAATTTGGGAACAGTGAATGTCATTGTTTAATATCAATGTTTTTTTTATCATTTTATCACAACCTTGCAGTGTGGAACATCTAAACAGGAACTTTACGATAGCATTTTTTTATTAATCACATGTCTTAAAGGAACACAGTTAATTTAATAGGACTCAGAACTCTTAAAATGCAAAAATTTTTCCATATTTTGTGTAATTTCTCAATTCGTAAGACAATTACAGCAAATAAAATTATTTAATCCATGCGTCAGGTTTAGGCATAGTTAAAATTTTAAATATTTTTGACTCAGAATTCTCCTTTTAATTGATGCACATATCTAACCATCCCCTATGTAATAATGGAAAAGTTATATGTCCGTCCGTCCTCGAATTTATGAAGAGATTTGTATCTGGAATGGATAGAGGTATCCATATTGGAGTCTAGATGAGTTACGGTTAGCAAAATTCAAAACAAGTTTGAAAACGTTCAAAATTCACCCCTTCCGCCTTTTTTGATCGTTTAATGCCTTTATTACAGGCCCTATTTTCCCCGGTTAAGAGTAGGCGATTAAATTCATCAATTTATCACATTATAAGTAGATAAAAACAACATTTTTTTCTAGCATTAAATTTTATTATCAGCTTCAAATTGTTTTATACATTTACTGAAAAATATTAATGTTAACAAAATTGTGCGTGAACTGATATACAAAGTCCAGCCACATGAATGTGACAACCGCCTACTTTTTAACGTCAACGTTAAACAGAAGGCACGAGTATATATATATATATATATATATATATATATATATATATATAATTATCAATATTAAACATTGTTATTAAATTTCATATAGTTTTTTACTGTATTTTATGCTGATTTAGATGTAAAATAGTTAAATTTCGAAGGAGGGGCTGAAACTGGTCTCAGTTCAGTTTGGGTCCCCCCTCCTCCCCCTCCCTAAAACTAAATGCTCTACTTTTCCCCTGGAATCAATGAATTTTATTAGAATCACACTTTTACTTTGTCGTAATTCATTTGAAGTAGATTTTGGTCAGCTATACAAAGTATAAAAAGACACGAAGAAGGTAAACAAAGGTTTGCAGCATGGGTCATTGTGCTCCTCTTCCCTTTTATCCCAACATGTCAGAATACTGAGTTACACTAGTGTCCGATATCATCTACTTAAAATATTTAATTGTTATTCTAATGTCTATTGTTGTTTACAAACAATTGATGACACAGAAATAATCAATGAAGTAGAGAACAAAGATATTGATCCTTCTGATGCAGCAAGAGCAGATTGTGATGAAAAATAATGTAGTGCCAACTACACCTGAATATACTGCTGTTTCAAAAAATAACATGACTTGTTGAAACACAAAATAATGTTAAAGATACCTTTTTCCATGTTGTAAATGAAGGGAATATTTAATATATATTGCGCAAAGCAAAATAAAAAGGATGACAATTACACACGATTTTAAATTTAAAATATATTGTTCCTTGCCGTTTTTCTCTTACTTTTACTTCTTTTGCATGGACCTAGTACATTAGATAAATAGTGTCTTAAGTATTTTTAACGAAAATATATAAATGGAATTTTGGATTATTCGAAGCATTTTGCATTTCTTTTTTTATAACTCAAAGTTCAACTCCACAGGGGTTTAAATTATGTATAATATAAGGATATAATGTTATCAATTATAATTAGGAAGGTAAATTCGTGACGAATGTAAAATACTTTTTGATATCGTGTGTGCGAAATCCCGTCTAATTTTTGCATTCAATATCAGAGGGGATAAACACAAACCCTAAAGGGGTAAACGGGGTTATAGAGGAGTATTATAAGAATGTGGGAAAAAAAGCTGGGATGAATCTTTGAAAGTGCTGTCCAGGAAGCCTTCCAGAACTGGAAGAAAAGTTGAGAATGGTGTTATAGAGAATGTGCGCATGATGTCAGCTGCAGCAAAAATGGCAGCTCAACTTCCTCGTTGGCAAAACATTTGAATTTCCTACGGATTGTGCTTGTTATTGGGGTTTTAATTTTGTCAATTATCTGAAAATGGTAACAAGCTGTTGTACGTATGGCTGTACTAAGCGTTTCAAAAAAGGTGAAAATATTTGATTTTATTGCTTTCCTAAAAATCCTACATTGCGAATGCTTTAGATAAAAGCTTTGAAAAGGCAAGACCGGACTCCAAGTTCTTCTTCGAGAATTTGCGGCAAACATTTTCAGAATGGTTATAAAACTCCAACCTTACTGTAATAGATTATATAAAATTGTTATGCTCTAAGAATTCTTTTATTATTACTAAGTTTTTTTTCATATTTCTAATGTATTTTCTATGCTTTTGCGAGAAGTACTGTACCTATAAATGTAATTATTTTTTGTCCTTAAAATCATCAGGTTTTGCACATCTTTATTAGATTCTTATTTATGTAATAGTTTAATGTGCCTGTTAATGTAATTAAAGTAGTTATACATTGATTATGATACTTAATAGTACTGTGTAAAGTGTTTAATTTTTTAAAAGAATATATAATTTTTTAAATGATAAAAATTTATTTTGAATTACTTGGTCAGTTTTTGATGTTTTCTTCCCCTTCCCTTAAATAAAATTTAGTTTTATTGTATACGGGATCCATATCGAAGCTCATAGGATACAATGAAAATAAGCAATGTGTAATACTAGACTCAAGACTCGGGTTGGTATTACATGGTCCCCTGGTTTATTCGGCGGCCGAAGACGGACACCCCGAGAGATGGTTTGCAAGCCCTGTTCCAGGGAGGTTCAGCAGGAGGGGGGCGATGGATGCCACCCCCGCCCGCGCCAGCTGCGGAGAAGGACATTTTCCCGTGGAGGCGAAGACTTGACCTAGGGGGGGGGATTCCACCCCGGCCCTCGCGAAGAGGAGTGAAAGGGAGATACCCGGTCGGAACGACGGAGAACGGACATTCTTGTGAAAGGAGCTGAGACCGAGAGGTGTGTTTTCACTCGGCACCATTTGTTTTTTCCTCGGTCTTATTTCGGCCCTGTTTTGAGTATGATTTGCAGTGTACATATGTTTTTAACAAATATTCTTAATAATAAATGTTTAGTCAAGAGTTTTGTAGCTGCTGTGATTAATTGTCGGCCATTTAGGCTTTAATCGAACCCAAGATACCTGCTCCAGACAAAATAGGCCAGCAGGTACAGAAACGAGGCTTGCGGTCATCGGGAAGTGCAGCCGGGGACTCGCGAGGCGTTACACAATGTTTTGCAAACGAAAAGTTGAATTCTAGTCAGCACTCTTATTTGTTTACAAACATGCACTTTCTCTATTGACAGTAAAGAAGACTTTTTTGAAGGAGGCAGTACATAAAATGTGTTAAAATTAGTAGTTCTGATATCATATCAAATTTCGGTCTTTTTTATATCACATCTCGTATTTTTTATCTCAGTCAGCTAGAAAACTTGTTTCCGTAACATTTGGCGTTTGGAAAGAAAAGTTACGGAAAACACATAAAAGCAAGTTAAAATGTCCATTATCCACCATTACAATAGGAGAACAAACAAATTCTTCTTAAAGTGGTATTTTGTGTAATTATCTCTAAAAACATTCATGAGATAGTCACGCTGTTTATGATTCGAGTCATAATGGTCCCGTGTAATGATGATACAGTTAAATTCAACATCCTGGATTTTTATTAAGTCCTATTTAACTTATAAATTAACCTAGATTCCTTTTCTCGAACAGCCTTTTTTTTTCGGAAAATTATGAAAAGAGTTATTAAATTGTTTGTCCCTCAATTGTGTTTACTGCTAATTTTTTCCCCTCAAATGCACCTAACTGGAGTTAAATTTTTGACAAGCCTTTTAGCTTATTACTTGGAGTTAAGTATAAAAGCCGCAACTACAAATGAAAAAAATTAGGTTTTTTTTTATCCTACTAAGAACTTTTTAAATGAAGTAGCATTATACTCGGAAATTTCAAGCTATGATAATTTTATTATCTCTCCTACATATAAACCTCGATCATGCTTTTGGATTTTTCTTAAAGCTATTAATTCCTGTATTACATGACGAATGAGCTCTTTAAAATTACTACTATTATTTTTTCAATTCTTGTGTAATTAAATTGGGGTAAAAATTAGGTTTTTTTTATCTTACTAAGAACTTTTTAAACGAAGTAGCATTATACTCGGAAATTTTCAGCATTTGATAATTTTATTATCTCTCCTACATATAAACCTCGATCATGCTTTTGGGGTTTTCTTAAAGCCATTAATTCCTGTATTACATGACGAATGAGCTCTTTAAAATTACTACTATTATTTTTTCAATTCTTGTGTAATTAAATTAGGGTAAAAATAAGGGTTTTTTTATCCTACTAAGAACTTTTTAAATGAAGTAGCATTATACTCGGAAATTTTCAGCATTTGATAATTTTATTATCTCTTCTACTTATAAACCTCGATCATGCTTTTGGGTTTTTCTTAAAGATATTAATTCCTGTATTACATGACGAATGAGCTCTTTAAAATTACTACTAATATTTTTTCAATTCTTGTGTAATTAATGTTGCATGTTTAGTAATAAAATTTGTAATTTTTGCTCTGTCGTGCTTGCTCGAGTAAAATTATTATTCTGTAAAATTTAAATAGTAAAAATTTTTTGAGAGTGTATAACGTTGGAATGATGGTAATATTTTTTAATGTGTGAATCAATATTTTTTTTCGGAAAAACATAGCATTTTGGTAAAATATAATTATGTTCATGGGGGAATTATTTTCGAACACGTTTTAAAAATTGTTGTCGTTAAATTTATTATAATAATTACACTCATGTCCAAAATTATCTTTATATGGATAAATCCCCGGATTTTTCACAAACTGCGAGCTTAATTTTAGGAATTTTTCTGGAATGATACATAATATTATGACATGAAAATACAAAGGGGAAAATTTAAAAGAACTGCATATAAAATACTATTGCAGTATGAAACAATAAAAAATTTTTAAAAAGTGACAGTGAGAATACAGAAAAAAATGGAGTAACTTGAAAAAATGAAGCTTTGAGAATGTAATGTGATCTCTCTGTCATATACACATAAATCACAACATTTTTCATTCTGGTAATAACGATATTTGCCACAGGTTGGGGAGTTAAGCTCCACTCTTTCAGAAATGTAGTCTTTAGAGCATTTACATCGTTAGAAGGAGGATGACTGAGTGAAATTGCTTTTTCAAGACGTTCAACAAGTTCTATCGGGTTAAAATTGGGAAGCTTTGCTGTCCACGGTATTCCGTCGATGCTACACTTTCTAGGAATTCTTCAGTGAAGTTTGCTTGATGTGATAGAGCATTATTGATGATGTTTAAAAGGACAGCCGATCACTTATAAGAACAGGGTGAAATACTTGAAGTTGTTTAAATTTCGTATTCAATTTCCTCTATGTAATCCATAATTGTTTATACAGTGCTGAAAAAAATTATACAGACAATAGAAAAATTTACAAAAGTCTAAAAGTAAGGGAATTGTTGATAATGCATATTATATTCTCATTTGCATGATCAACATCGTAATAATAATCATAAACTGTGTTTAGGAAAATGGAAGGGAAACATAAGTTATACTAATTTTTCCCAACCAATGAGAAATAAGTTAGAAAAATTTATAAAGCCGAGGATTCTAGCTATTACCCATTATTTACCCATTGCTCCTCTTAGAACTTAGGAGGCTGGACATTTCAGCAGGGCGACGCTTCCGTTCATGTGTCGAAATCAACTAAATCTTGTCTGGAAGCTAACCAAGTGAGCTCATAACCACGATCTGAATGTAATAGAAAATCTTTAGGGAATTTTATTCCGAAATGTTTACAAAAATAGACAACAATTCATTTCAAAATTAGATTTGGTGAATGTTATTAAAAACTGCTGGAACAATATTGATGCAAGTACTTTGTGTGGTCTGATAGAATCAATAAACAAGAGGCTAGTCACATTCATTGAAAAAAAAGGGGTTTCACATTTAATTTTTCCATTATATTTCCATTATATATAGCATATAATATATATGTATCCATAAATGTTTTAACCTTTTGTTTTTAATTATATCATATTATCAAGTGGCTTTATAATTTTTCCACCACTGCATTAAAAGTATTCATTATTGTATAATTGACAGATATTCCTAGGGAATCAATAAATTAAACCAAATGAAAAGATGTAAAGGAACAAATTTCTTCTTTCTCTTTTGGCTTTATTTAACACTTATTAAAATTAGAAGGACGTAGAAGAGCTGCAAAATACAAAAGTTACACAATAAGTATTGCGAAAATAAAACGGTAGGAGCAAAAACTAAATAAGTTTCGGATTCTTGAAACTATAGGAATTAATACTGACATAACATTAACTTTTCCTAATACTGACACACAAGGATACGTGATGAAAATAATTAAACCAGTATCAAATCCCCAAAAGTATACCGAGCATTACTCGAATTTGATATGAAAAAAACTAATCATGTATTACACAACGGTTCATAAAAATATAATGTTCAAAAAGCATGCGTATTTATATAAATTTCTAGGCTTTCTCAATTTATGCCACTCGTTAAACTCATGCGCTAATACACACTCCGAGCTATAACTCTCTCGCGAGTTTTATAGCAGCAAGTGTCAGAACGTGGCACCAAAGCGCTTCATGACTTAAAATTAAGTGCATTAACAAACACTAAAACGCCAACTTGTGTAGGGTATCTAATATATCTCGGGCGGTGTCTCGATGAAGATGAGACTGTTGGGAAAGAAAAAAAACTGAAGGAGAGGCATTCTTTTCCTCTGATTAATAACTCTTACCTGAGATGTACTTCACTCGAGTTTAATAAAGATAACTATGCGCCTTATTAAAGTTATTTCTTCCAAGAAAAGAGCTACTGGTAATAGTCTCATTGAAGTGAAAATGCTACATACAAAGTGCATAAGTAAAGTCCTCGTCCGGATTTTTTCTCCGCAACTGTTGATCGTAGACATATACATCCAGTTACAAAAATGTTTGAAATAAGAAAAGCGTTTTTCCTATGGTATTTTTCAATTTAAAAATTCAATTTTACGGAAATTACTAAATTTTAATTTTTATACTTTTTTTGCGTCCTTCTCATTATATTTAGTTATATTGAAACTCGTTCTAAGGACTGTAGAGGAAAAAGCTCAACTTCTCTATGACAAAAAAAAAACAATTTTCCAACGCAGCAGGAGATACAGACATTATCATAACGCCTTAACATGGCTTCGAACCTGTTAGTCATTTAGTACCACCCTGGGATCACGTGTAGATTAAGGTGTGTTAAGGACGCGAGTAACATTACCACCGCTGTGTCCTCGTAATTTAGAAACAGGGACCAAGCAAAAGACTCCCAATCTTGGCCTGTCAAACCCAGAGGTATCATTTGAGAACTAGGAGGACTTTGTGACCACGAACATATTTTACGTGTCCCAGTCATCTTTAGCGAACACGGAGGATCTTAGGCCGGCTACAGCCCGAATCCGCAACCTTTCAGTCACGAGAACGCTTCTTTTGCCGGCTCTCTGTAACAAAAATTGGTCCCAATATTTAAATTCAAAATATGTTGAATATTTAAAGATTGCACAGTCGCTTTACAACATAGGGGGATAGGATTAAGAGCTTATTTTACTAGAAAATACAATATATGTCGATTTTACTATGGAACAACCTTCATTAATAATCAAAGAAACAACCCCCCCGACAGTGTAGAAGAGGCATTGCAACCTAATTTCAACCTCGGATTACTATAATTAATTTTTTAACTGATCGCCCGAAGAAGGTGAAAATATACTTTTAATTTTCACAAATTTTTAATATGAATATCCCGGGACAATTTTTAACACACAGAAGTGGAATATTTTGTGCATGGTTCTTAGAAAGGGTTTCAATTTTCACTAAATATAACGACAGGAACAGAGGTGCTAATAAAAATTTAGATTTTGTAATTTACGCAAAAATTGAACTTTTATGATTCTTTATGAATTGAACTGAACTTTTTGAAAATAACTTTTATGAATTGAACTTTTATGATATTTATAAATTTAAAATTTAAAAATATCATAAAAGGAATGCGTATCTTATTTGAAGCCCTTTTTTAACTGGAAGTGTATGTCTACAAATAACGGTTTCAGAGAAAAAGGCCGGTCGAAGGACTTTATTAAACCCCCTGTATATGCTTCGAGACTTGTAAATTGTAAATATGAATAATCATAAAAAACTTTTTTCCAAAGTAGGCTTACTGCTATAAGCCTTAAATTAAAAATTCTAATCAAGAACCTACGTTGAGAATGCATGGGCAATTTAAATAAAATACTAAATTTACTAAATATGTGTATTAAATATAAATATACTATTATTATATATATACTAAATATAAATATATCACAAAGTTCTCCTCTCGCAAAGAACAGAATTCTACACACTCACGTACCTAAAGGAACATTGTATGTAAACAAGTAATGACGATACACAGTAATAAAAAGCACGAAGAACATTTATTTTTCAATGTTGCCGAAACATACGAACCTAGAAAACCCTACTAAATGGATAAAACAAATTGTTTCCAGATCCAAAAATATAATTTAACGTTAAAGAAATTTTTCAGTTAAAGTAAGAGATTAAATATAATCTATAAGTTTAAAAAAATAGAATGTGATTTTTTGGTTTACTGCTAAAATACCTCATTGAAATGATATGTCTAGAGTAGAAACATAAAACCTTAGTTCTACAATGGAAAAGTCTACACGTGAAATAACTCACTTTCTTAGTAATTATAAAGGGGATATAAACGATAGATTTTCAGTAAAAATTAGGGAATTCAAAATTGATCAAGTAGCAAAAAAAAAAAAGAAAAAAATGCTATTAGGTGAAAATAGACATCTTTTTTGCTTTAAAATGAGAAAACATTCCTCGACTGAACATAACAAAAAAATAAGTTTTACCAGCAACTGTGTGGTAATTTTTTAAGTCGGATGGCTGAGCAGCATCAAAATTCTTTATAATGCAATATTTCGTAAATAGAGGATAATTTACAATCAAAAAAGGAATGTGTACAACTAATACAATCTGCAAAATAAGACTGAGCAGAAAATTTAGGAGATTATTACAAACGAAAAGATAAGAGTAAAAAACATTTTAAAACAGTAAAGGAAATTATAACTTACTAAATAGAAACTTCTTAATCATATACGCTTTTCTTTAAAATTGTTCAAATTTACGTTTATTAGATTTTGTCTAATTGTTTATTAATATATCTTCCCTGTTTCATTTACATGTCTTTTAAATTAATTGTAACCGTGTATATTACGTTTAATTTTTAAAAAAGAATTCACGTGTTGTACTAAGTTAGAATGAAACAAGTATTTTTTCTTTAATCTTGGATATGTTTGTTTATTCAGTATGAAAGAGCAAATTTGTAATATCATGGTATGTTAAAATGTGATAAAATAAATAATTGTTAGCAAATATATGTACTAAAATTAAAAATAGAAACAAGTCTGAATTGAGAATTTATATATATATATATATATATATATATATATATATATATATTATATATATATATATATATATATATATATATATATATATATATATATATATA
>CM063504.1:90126908-90129408 GCA_032207245.1 Pardosa pseudoannulata | reverse complement strand
TCTTGGCTGAATCAGCTCTGAAATGTTATTTTATCTCACTTATGTTCTTTGATATTTGCATCAATGCTATCTTTCTTTCGAAAGTTTGAATTTTTTTGTGTTTTTATAATTTTGTATTATACTACATGTCTAAGAAAATAAGCCTTTATATGATTTGCGGGAATTAAAATGGAAAAAAGTCCATACCTTTTTAACAAGACATCGGAACCAAAGAAGAATCCAAAGAAAAAGGGTGTAGGCTAGAGTTCCCTTTACAAAAATCCAATTCGTTTCATCACGGTTTGAATCAGGACTGAACACCAGTAACGTCCTTCCAGAACGCGAATTTACAGTTCAATGCAGTTACCTTCTGTTTCCTCAAAGTAGCTGGACCAAATCACGTGGTAATTATTTTAAATTAAAGTTTTTGAAACAGTCAAAACCACTAACTTGCAAGAAAACAGGTGGCCAAGAGGCTCGAAAACATCACTGATTCATAATATTGCTGTGAAACCTTTTGGAAGAATGTGGAAAAAAATGCAAGTCACTGATCCGGGGAGAAATTTAGTTATCGTCCTCTCTGAATCGAGGTTCTGTTTGTATTACGAATGTGAATTTAGTCACTTATTTGGATAATTTTTAATACAATACATGCATGTATATATTTAGATATGCATATATATGAGTGTGGATGGAGACAGAAACATATATATATATATATATATATATATATATATATATATTCTGTACGACCTAGGAAGGGTAGAAAAGAAATCAATCAATAAATATATACATATATGTATGAAATATATAAAAATTATTATAATTAAACTATCTCTTTAAAAATCTCTTCTCTCCCATTTTAATTCCTTAAAATCTATTTTCCCGGCTACAAAATATCTTAATTAAAGGAATGTCCTCGACTTAAAATTCTTCCAACTCATTTCCAAAAGTTCTCTCTGCAATAGATGTAAATTTTATGTCCTCTCACCGCATTTTTCCATCCTATCTAAGTTCCATTTTCCTGTTATAAAGCCAACTAAGCTACTTTCTCTGGGAATGATTTTATCTCCGTCTCGCTCTGAGGTCCACCCCTGTTCCAACATGTGTTTCGATGTACATTCTCTTGTCTGCCATTGACGGTTGAAGATGTGTTAGTAGAAGCTCCTCAATAAATATTTAAGTTCGTGTGTTTTCTTTCAATGGTGCAACGACTTCTGACTGCTTTATAGTTAATAAGTTATTTGCAATGGATTCTCCTTGCCCAGTAGCCTGGTCAAGTAAAAAGAATAAGGGATATAATTCGATGTAACCGGTCTTTTAAATCGACCCGATTACATGTATATGTAAATTTATGTAGAAGTAAACGGCAATTCAATCTTGCCAAGACAGCTTGTAGAAGTACAGAGCAACTCAACCCTGCCAAAACTACAAGAGAGAAACGAACTCTTTTGTTTTACTTTCGATAGACGTGAAGCAGACAGTAACATGTGCAGACGGCACATCTCGTTGATCGCTTTTTAACCTTCAAGACGGGGGCTGATGTTCAGTTTTATTTTAATTCTCCTTAGATACCATTTTGTATATAATGTATAAATATTTTAATTAAATAAGTTCTTTTTATTTGAATAAGTTCTTTTTAACCTTCAAGACGGGCGCTGATGTTCAGTTTTATTTTAATTCTCCTTAGACACCATTTGGTATTTAATGTATAAATATTTTAATTAAATAAGTTCTTTTTATTTGAATCTTTACATCTTTTCCACCGTGGGAATAAATCTCCCACAATTATATATGTGTGTGCTTATGCGCGTTTATGATATAAAGTATAAAAAATTGACCAAATCTTTCAGTACATAGTGTAAACCCTTTAAAAAGATTATAATACACTTATGTTACCACTAATATATTTTCTTTATATTTCCCTTGTATGTGACAAATAGAAAGTTTCGTTCAATTAATATAGTTGCTATACAGTATACTTGTATAAACATATATAATCACAAATTTACAACTATACACATTTATACATAACATATATTCAAGCAGTATTGGACAGATCAATTTTTACTAAAGCAATGTGTGTCTAAGTCCAAAATAAAAACTCAACTTATTTGTAACTCAAAACTTTAAAAAAAAATCGACTCCCACTAAGTAATATGTATGTTCATAATAAATATACAGGAAAAATTGTCTGGTATCTATTCAAAATAATATTAAAAATTCGATTAGATTAATATCGCTTATTATTCGAACAATAGAGAAAAATAAAGTTTCAAAGCATCTATCCAATGAATCAAAATTCAATTAAGAATAAACATTATTTACTGATTGGAAATATTTACAGAGATAAAGTGTTGTGATTATCAAAAGTTGTTAGAAAATATTTTCAAATAAAATGAGGAGGGCTTTACATGTCAGGGCATATTTAACATTATTTTCGCCCAAATCAAAATCATTAACGCATACATTTCTTTGCTATAGGAACTGGAAATGTTACTGATAAAATCAACTGTGAAAT